>CM037584.1:169658316-170203316 GCA_021018995.1 Chloranthus sessilifolius
AACCTCATTTCTAAATTAACTAAGTAGATTAGGGGTGTATTCGGTTCGGTTTGTTCGGTTTTAGACCAAAACCACAAACCAAATCGGTCCTAATCGATTTCTAGATTTTCAAACCAAACCAAACCATCCAACTCTTAAACCAAACCAACCCAATTTGATTGGGTTCGGTTTGGTTTGGTCGGTTTCGGCTTTCCTATAAGTTCTAGTTGCACATCAAAATTTTTTCAATTTCTCAATCGGTTTTCCTTTAAGTTCTACTTTACCGTTTTAGGATTTAGGAATAACTAGGCTAAAGACAAGGGTAGGATTTTATATAAAAATATGCATTTTATTTAAATGCCCTTTAAAATTAATCAACCCCCCGCCCCCCCCCTCCCCTCCCTGCCCCCAATATATATATATATATATATATATATATATATATATATATATATATATATATATATATATATATAAATCAGACTTTTCGATTTTCCTTTTTTCCAAACCAAACCCAAATCAGTACCAGTCCAAATCGGACTGAACCAAGTGGTTTGGTCCAGTTCGGTCGGTTCAGTCAAACAAATGCACAGCCCTAAAGTAGATGTGTAGGAACAAAACAATTAAAGGTTTCCAAAAATAATGAGAAAAATAAAACACATTTCAACTAATCATCATAAAAAAAAAAAAATATATATATATATATATATATATAGGAAAAGGCCTTCGTCCTCCATGGGAGGACGGTCACTGTCCTCCAACTTTTTACGTGGAGCTTGAGTGCATTACTTAGAACATTTTTGAAAAAAAATAAAATTAAAAACTCATCTCCACCGTGTATATTTTGAATCGTGAAATGTTGACCAATGAAAACTATCAAACTTTGACTTTGTGAGTTTAAAATTTATTTTTCGATTTTTTTTTTTTAAATATTGATCTAAACTGTCAACCGTGCTTCATGTGGCACTCAAAAAGTGTTTTGGGTGTCACGTGGACCTCCACGTGGATCTTGGAGGACGGTCACCGTCCTCCATTGGAGGACCTAACCAGCTCCCATATATATATATATATATATATATATATATATATATCACATTTCACCTAGCTATTTCATCTAATAGTAACAAAACCCAAAAATTGATAACAGAAACAAAAAACCATCGATTCACAATAAACCAAATAATGGATAAAATGAATCGAAATTTAAAATAAATTAAAACAAATAAATAAAAATTCACGCACTCACCGTAATCTCAATAGGAATACTGGTAATAGAGATCAATGCAATCGATATTGAGCCTGTTCAAACTCGCCTCGCAAGAAGATTAACATACTCAGGATGGCCTGAAACTACCCTTTTCTTGCCTTCTACAAATCTGACCCCAAATTTAGTAGCCAACTCTGCATTCCCTCTAATCCCTTTCAAAGCCTGAAAATTCAAAACACGTGTTCACTTTGAATCACAAAAACACTCTAACCCAGATCAACAATCTTTATGAAGAAAGTAAACATGTCATTCTTCAATCTGTTCCTTTTGATAAAAAAAAAAAAGCTGAAACAGCAAGAAACCGTAGTGTTTTTTTGTAGACATTGAAGGTGACGACCTCCATTAATGGAGGACCTTAGATGGTTTTTAGGTGACGACCGTGCAGACATGAGATGAGATGGTGGACATTAACTGAGGGCCGAGCAGGTCAGTTGACCCTCCTCAGCTTAGCTCAAATTTGTAAAAACTTGAAATGGAGAAATGTTACTGCAACACCCCTTCTTGTTACAGCAACGTCACCTAAAACAAAGAAAACACTTCTGCCTGCTTTGAATCATATAATGAAGATTGCTTTTTTTTCCCAATCTTCCAATCTTCCACAAAGGAGATCTTGTGATTACCTACCTACCATCAAACGGTTAGATGTCGATTACAACACCCACGTGCACACATGCCAAAATGTGAATGAGAAACATGTTGATAGTACTACATGATCACATTTACTTTTTACGATGTATGCCACATTGAATCAATAGTTGATCGTCTGATGATATGCCTATGATCCCAAGATCAGTTGTGTGAAAGATTAGAATTAAAAACAATCTCTATAATCTAGTTCAAAGCAAATAATGGTTTTAAGTTGGACTTAATAGGGGACATTTGTGTTTGGGTTAGCTCTTATAAGAGCAGAAGCATCTCTTTGCCTGCTCTCTGTTAGAGTAGATAAAATCTGTTCTGAGATAAAGCAGGCATAGAGCAATTTTATCACTTAAAACAGCTCCCCGCCGGAGCAAATGAAGCAAGGAGCTGTGTTACCAATTGTAAAAGTAGTTCGCTATTGGAGTAAAAAAATGAAAGAGCTGCTTTTTTCCCCAAAAGAGCTAACCCAAACGCAGCTTTTATTAAAGAGGGTTGCTACCAAGGATCAAAATTTTGGTTTTCGTTTCGGTTTCAGTTCCCTCTGAAACCGAAATTTTGATCCTTGGTTACTACATACGGAAATGTTTCTCGCACACTAAACATAAACTATAGTACACCAAAATCATAAGACATAAGAACGTGTCCTGCATGCATCTTGTTCAACAATCTTAAGCCCCTTGCACTTGATGCTAGTAACCTCTCTCTCTCTCTCTCAACCTCTCTCTTGTGCATCGCACGTGCAACTCATTAATTAAATTTTAAATCAATATCAATTATCCACCACCTCTTCCTTTCTCCCACCTATGACAACTCACCTAGGGATCTCAGCAAGCTTAGTTCGAGCCAAGCCAAGGTTAGGTTGAGATAGGCTCTTTTATATTCAAGGGGAGCTCAAGCCGAGCTCTTTTATATTCAAGCCCAAAACTATTCAACTCTAGGTCGGCTCTATCGAGTTTGATGTCATGTCCGGAGCTCAACACAAGATCTTTCCCACCGTATTTGTACAATAGTGTATATACGTATACAAAATTATGTACATACTAGGAAGACACTAGATAAAGGACAAATCTAGAGTTCTGGAAGAGTGTAGAAACCTAAAGAAACACTTAGAATGAAGGAAGTGTGTGGAAGGCTCTAGAGAAAACTCTAGAACATTCCCGACCGTTGAATGCTCGACATATGGTTCAATCTTACACCGTCCACTGTACCACATGTAGCCTATAAATAGGAGGGGGGGCCTCATTTGCAAGGCACCTCATAACTTGTAAAGCATTTTTGAGTTCAATACAAAATTGTTCTTTGCATTCCCTCGCTTGAGATCTCTTCTACTCTCTCTTCGTCTCTTTGTTAGTTTTCAGAATTAGGCTGATCTTACGATGCTAGGGAGCAACCAAGTGCAAGAGCCGTATGGATTGTTGGAGCGCGACGCTAAATCCATGACAGTTGGTATCAAAGCCAAGTCGGTTCAAAGGGAAGCCAGGTTGGTTCATAGGAAGGCCAATTCCGAGTAGGAGATCATTATATCATCCGAAATTATGCAAGAGGGAGGACGCGACAACGAGGGTGACAAGCCAATGAGAGAGAAGTCTTGTGATTTGGTTGCTAGCTTTGACACACGACTCACTAGGTATGGAGTTAGCAATTGCCGATGGGAACGATCGGTTTGACGAAGTAGGCCAAAACATCTCAACTCTAGAGGAGGGACTCGACGAGCTGCGGAAAGAGGTGCAAGGTCAAGTCAACGTCATGACACACAAGCAATGCAAGGAAAGGGATGCATGCGAGACTTTGGAGGCTAAGTTGTCAAAGGCACGTGAGACCTTTGAGACTAAGGTATGGGATGCTCTCAATGTCATCTATGCTCAACTAGAAGAATTAGGGGTGATTGAGCCTTAAGCAAGAAGGTCATGGCCAATGGTGAGGTCACGACTCTTGATGCCCTAAGGGTGAAGGCACCCGACCCCAAAATCTTTAGTGGGATTAGAAATGCTAGGGAGATAGACAACTCATTGTGACACTTAGAACAATAGTTCAAGGCAATATCCCTAGAATATGAGTACTGAAAGGTGCAAATCGTCATGTTCTACCTCAATGACACAACCATGTTGTGGTGGAGGCGGCAGGAGGCGTATACGAAATGGGGTACTTGCACCATTGACTTTTGGAAATATTTTAAGAAGGAATTGAAGAAATATTTTTATCCTAAGAACATCGAGTATTTGACCTAGAAGAGTTTTAAATGATTGAGGCACATAGAATCGATCTGGGACTATGTCAAAGAATTATCTACATTGATGCTGGAAATCCCGGATATGCGCGAGAAGGACGTCCTCTTTAATTTCATAGACGGATTGCAAGCATGGGTGGAGCAAGAGTTATGACGTCGGAGAGCCCAAGATCTTGCTTCGGTCATGGCCGCCATGGAGTCCCTCGTAGAATTCAAGAGGTCGGAGACATCCAAAAAAGCTGGCTCCCAAGAGAAACTATGGCAAAGGTAGAGGAGACAAACCATCACATCCGAAGGAGGATGCCAGCAAGTCAGTGCATGGAAAACCTTCAACGAACGATAAGTCGAAGAACGACAATGCCAAGACTCGCAAGTTAAAGTGTTTCCTATGTGATGGACTGCATATGGCAAGGGAGTGCCTAAAAAGGAAAGCCCTTATAGCCCTTGCCTCCCAGCTAGATGAGATGGACTATGCAGAAGATCCAACAATGGGGTTGCTATGACTCCTGAATGCAGCCAAAAAATAGGAGGTTCATAAGCAACCTGAGACCCCAAAGCCCATAAATAAGGGGCTCATGTATGTGGAAATGATCCTCAACGGCAAGGTTACTCGTGCCATGGTGGACATGGGGGCCACCCATAACTTCGTCTCAGTAGAAGAGGCGAAAAGGTTAAGTGTTAAAGGCTGTCAACTTAGAGGCAAAGCCAATTCAAGACACATTGCGAGGAGTAACACTAACTGTGGGTGAATGGAGTGAGATCGTAGACTTGTAGGTGGTCCCAATGGACGATTTCTAAGTAGTATTGGGGATGGAATTCGTCAAAAAGTAAAGGCGGTGCCCATGCCTTTTGTGAACACCATATGCATCATGGTGGAGAGTGCTCCATGCATGGTTCCAACGATAAAGGGAACCAAAGTGTCTACAAAGACTCTAGTTGCCTTACAATTGACCAAGGGGATCAAGAAAGGAGAGGTAACTTTCTTAGCCACCCTTTCTCGAAAGGAAGAAGGCACCACTGATTAGGTGCCCAAGGAGGTCAAGAAGGTGCTAAAACAATTCCAGGATGTAATGCCCTCGGACCTGCCCAAGAAGTTACACCTAGGAGAGACGTGGATGACATGATTGAATTGGAACTCGATGCCAAACCACCTGCAAAGGCACCATATAGAATGGCCCCACCTGAGTTGGAGGAGTTAAGGAAGCAACTGAAGGACTTGCTAGATACGGGCTACATCAATCCTTCCAAAGCCCCATATGTAGCACCGATATTGTTCCAATAGAGGCATGATAGATCACTACAGTTATGCATCGACTATAGGGCGCTTAACAAGGTCACCATTAAGAATAAGTATCCTATACTACTCATAGCTGACCTCTTTGATCAGTTGGGAGGAGCTCATTACTTCTCAACGCTTGACTTGAGATTAGGATACTATCAGGCCCGCATCGCAGAGGGGGATGAATCAAAGACTTCATGTGCGACCAGTTATCATATGAGTTCCTTGTGATATCCTTTGGTCTCACCAACGCATTGACAATATTCTGCCCTCTCATGAATAAAGATATTCCATCCTTATCTCGATTAATTTGTCGTGGTCTATCTTGATGACATAGTCATCTATAGCAACACGCTGGAGGAACATGTAGAGCACAAAGAAGGTATTCCAACTTTTCAAGGAAAATGAACTATATGTAAAGCCAGAGAAGTGCTCATTTGTGCAACCTGAAGTCATGTTCCTAGGATATAAGATAAGAGATGACAAGCTGAGTATGGATAACATGAAGGTACAAGCTATTCAAGAGTGGGAGTCACCAACCAAAGTGACCGAGCTTAGGCCATTCCTTGGCTTGGTAAACTACTACTGAAGGTTCATACAAGGCTACTTAGGGAAGGCAACACCCCTCACTAACGTACTAAATAAGAATACTCCATGGGTGTGAACAAAAAAAATGCTAACGTGCCTTCGAGGGTTTGAAGAAGACAATTATAGATGAGCTTGTTTTAAGCTTACCGGACCTTGGTAAGCCTTATGAAGTCCAAAAGGATGCATTGGACTTCGCTATAAGGGTGACCTAGTACAAGAGGGGCACCCAATAGCCTACAAAAGTCGGAAACTCAATGACACAGAAAGACGCTACAATACCCAAGAAAAAGAGACCACTGCAGTGGTGCATTGCTTAAGGACTTGGAGACACTATCTACTAGGGTCCAAGTTTGTAAGAAAAATCGATAACATTGCCACTAGCTACTTCCAGTCTCAGAAGAAGCTAAGTCCCAAGCAAGCTAGATGGCAAGACTTCTTGGCAGAATTCGACTTGACATTTTAATACAACCCATGAAGAACAAATCTGGTGGCTGACGCGCTAAGTAGGAAAAGGCGAGTTGACAACATTAAAGGGAGAAAAATTGGGTACAATCAGCCGACTCCAAGGTACACTTGCAGATCACATAAGAGAAGGATTGAAGGAAGATCCTCTAGCTAAGGGATTACTAGAAATGGCTTGCATGCATGGGTACCACAAGCGGTAATGGAAGGATGATGGTTTGCTCTATGTTAAGGGAGGAAAACTCTATATACCAAAGTGGGGCAACCTAAGGAGGGAAAACATCAAGGAATTCCATGATACTTTGTGGGCTGGCCACCCAGGCCAACATCGCACAATGGCACTCCTTGAGTCGGCTTACTATTGGCCTCATATGAAAAGCGATGTTGAGGCCTACTTGAAAACTTGTCTTGTGTGATTGAATAACAACAACTAGGGGGATTGCTAGAACCCCTACCCATCTCTATAAGCCCATGGGGAAGTATTTCTATGGTGTTCATCAACACATTACCAGAGACGGAAGGATATGGGTCAATCATGGTGGCGGTGGATAGGTTCTCAAATTATGACACATTCATAGTTGCGCTGACCAACTGCACTGTTGAAGAGGTCGTAGGCCTATTCCTAAGAAATGTATTGAAGTATTGGGCAGTACCACTCACCATCATCTGCGATCGGACAAATCGAGTGCATCAATGCTCTCGTAGAGTTATACCTACGAAACTTTGTGAGTGCCAACCAAAGAGATTGGGTGAAGATGTTGGATGTTGCCTAATTCTCTTATAATCTACAAAGGAGTGAACTTACACATCACAACCTGCTTGAGATAGTAATGGGTCAACAACCACTCACTCCTCACATTGTTGTGATGGGGTACACATGAAAGAGCCCAACTGTCTACCAATTCTTCAAATGGTGGCAAGAAAAAGCAGACATGAGAAGAGAACACTTTGAAAAAGCCATTAAGAGAATGAAGAAGTGGGCAAATACGAAGAGGCGGCCTGTCAAATACCAAGTAAGTGACTTGGTAATGATAAAACTCATACTCCAACGATTCAAGATCATCAGGAAGGTACACAAGGGGTTGATCCCAAAATACGAAGGCCCCTTTCCAATCACTAAAAAGGTAGGCAAGGTGTCCTACTAGGTCCAGCTACCTGAGAGGTTGAAGATCCATTCGGTCTTCCATGCTAGAAATTTGAAGCCTAATCGTGAAGTTACAGAGGATCCAAGTCGGGGTATTTCAAAACGAGCCCTAACCTCCATAACAACTTCATTTGCCGAAGAAATCAAGAGCATCCTCGCAGATAGAACGATAAGGCATTGATGTGTTAAACCCTACAAGGAGTACCTTGTAAAATGGAAAAGGCTACTTGACAACGAGGCTAGTTGGGAACATTCCGACACGCTATGGCAGTTCGAGGAGCAGGTACGATGATTCAAAGAAGAAGATGGGACGAGGACGTCACCAGCATAGGTGGGGGAGAGTGTCACCTCCCGCGCTCAACACAAGATCTTTCCCACCGTATTTGTATAATAGTGTATATATGTATACAAGATTATGTACATACCAAGAAGACTCTAGATAAAGAAAGAATCTAGAGTCTTGTAAGAGTGTAAAAACCTAAAGAAATAGTTAGAAATGAAGGAACTGTGTGGAGGGCTCTAGAGAAACACTACAAAGATAAGGTATTTCAGCAGCACTTGCTGTTACGACAGTTTTTGGTAGCGACAGGACTAATAGCAGCAATTTTTGGTAGCGACAGGACTAATAGCACCAGTTTTTGGCTGCCACTAATAGTCTTATTTTTTGTATTGAAAACTCTATAACATTCCCAACTGTTAGATGCTCGACACATGGTTCAATCTTGCACCGTCCACTGTACCCCATGTAGCCTATAAATAGGATGAAGGGCCTCATTTGCAAGATACCTCATAACTTGTAAAGCATTCCTGAGCTTAATACAAAGTTTTTCTTTGCATTCCCTCTTTTGACATCTCTTTTACTCTCTCTTAGTCTCTTTGCTAGTTTTTGAAATTAAACTGATTTTGCGATGCTAGGAAGCAACCAAGCGCAAGAGCCACACGGATTGTCGGAGCGCGACGCTAAGTCCGTGACATTGAGCCGAAGTCGAGCCTAGTAATATGCTACTATTATTTTTGACTATTTCTCTTATTATATTTCTTCCTTTATATCTAAATCATAATCACCAAGTCGTGATTCCAAAATAATTCGGCAAGGTTAAAATTCAACAAAAAAATCCGGTAACTTTCAGCAAGTTCGAGGTAAGTGTAGAGAGAAAAAATTAAAATTAAAACGTATTAAAATATAATTAAAAATCATGATTTTTTTTTGAAAAAATAGTGAGTTATTCGTGAATGATTGGTAGGTTTTAAAAAATTTGTGAATAATTCGAGATTTATTAACAGAAACTCAAATTCTTGAATTATTTGCAAATTTTTAAAAAATTCAGAGAATTTGGTGACTTTGAACTAAATGATTAAAACTTCTAATAGTCTAATCAAAGTATTTCATTTCGTAGAAAATTAGCATGACAAGAATCGTAGAGAGAAGATGAAAATTAGCAATTAGACTTTGACCTGATAGATTTAGGTAAACCAGTAGATTGGGAATTTATTTCTTAGTTTACTAAAGCACCCTAAATCGTTAAAAGCTTCTAGTGATTACATTTTAGGATTATTTTAGTATATATTTAAGTTATATGTATAATATTATATTATATTATATATTATATATGAGGCTCGGACTATGGGTTCAAATTCATCCCCGGCTGCTGGGTTTGGATCTGGTGGGGTCCACGTGGCATCCATCCGAAGGATCGGATTCTACCTCAACTTGCCCAAGAATGATCAAAGGCCACCCTAAAAATTTGGGCATGATCTGATAAAAAACTTTATTTTTTTGTACTTTTTTATAGATCACATGCCAAATGGCGCATGATAAAAAAATGGGTGTTGTATTCGAATCACGTTCTATGTGGCATGCGACCTGAGGTTCGAACCCAACACCCAGAGTGTGGGTTCAAACCCATTGTCCCATTTCCCTTCATATGTATATATAATATTATACATCGAGCTAAGCTATAGCGTACCAGCTTGTGTTCAGCTTGATTACAAACAAGCTCTGTTTGACTTGCAAGCCGACCTCAAGGTGCTTGCGTGCTCATTTTTTTCGAGCTGACCTGAGTGAGCTTCTAAGCTGGCTAGACTCGTTGACAGCCCTAAAATTCTAAGCTGGCTAGACTCATTTATTTTAATTTAATTATCTTAAAATTCTAAAATTTTCATTTATGAGAGACCCTAATTGGGAGATTGAGGTGCTCTTCCTCAGGTATACGATCTTTGATTTGGATTCATGTAAATAAAGAATTTGTGGAACCATGATTGGGCTAGACGGTTTTTTAAACCTCTCTTCATTGATTTAAATCAACTACAGAATTTTTTTTGTTTTCTACTAGTTCCGTTCGCCAAGATCTAGGGTACATTCCTTTTGATGTAAAGGGGGATATTACATGTAAAGCTTGTAATATCACCTCAACAGCTCTAATTTTTACACCAATAGTCGTTTGTTTTATCGTAATTTCTCGTGAATTATGCCATAAAAATTACCTGTAATTTTTTTGACTTACAAGGGTAATGGCTCGTAATATTGAAATATTACTTGCAAGAGTAAAAAGCAAACCCCAAAGGCTCTATTTTTTACAAAAAGTGAACTTTACACCAAAATTTTACGGTGAAACAAACATATATTTTACATGAGAAAAAGTAAAATCTACATATAATCCAGTCAGCATCATTTTACAAGGAACCAATTGCAATGAACCAAACGTACCCCTAGTATTGCCGCTTGCTATTTCTTTAAGTAAAAGCATAAAAAGAAACCCTAATAATTATTTCCACATTATTAATGTATAGTTACTTAGCAAAAGTGAGTGGGCTTAAGGACACCCATCGAGTGATTCGCGTCAAAAAAGAATTGGTGTGCACGTAGCAGCCTTCTTATAACAAAGGAGAGTAAAACTCTCCCCACCCTCGTGTAAATACCAATCTAATGTTTAAATAATCTTGCAACATCAGTGGTGTAAGATGTGGATGATACTTACCATCAAAGTGATAGATCATAGACTGAAGTGCAAGAAGCCCAACAATAGTGTTTAAGGGGATATTTAAACCACCGGATCTGTGGACTATAATAGTAGCCATTGTTTTTAGTTATAATAGCTGATATTAAATTTTATAACTTATATGGTTCACATCTATTTATAGGCATACTTCTAAGGGCTGAAGTATATTACCATAATGGATTGCCACCTAGACAATTTAGATTGGCCAGAGATGTGCGCCTCATGACATATTCATAGATCACATTGCAATGATGTGAGATAAAATGTTTAATTTTAATGGTGTAAGATCATTTGAATACCACTCTAGTCTTTAAACAACCGTTAAGAGTCATTATTGCTTGGAAAGAGTTGGTATTTGGTACCGACCTGGTGCCATTGCTCTTGTACTCGGGCCACATTTTAGGAGGCATGTGATGTGGAACCTCACCACATGTTCCATGGGATTTGACACTCATGATCTCAAAAGACTGGGCACAAAAATAATCCCATCATCTTATTTAAAGCAGTCAGAGGCCATATAATATTAAAGATACAATAGATATACTTGGTACCCGTTAATTCTAGATGATTTTTGACGGCTTTGATGGAGATGCTAGAGATGGTTTTTGTTACAACTGTTTTGCACCATAGATCTTTTGATTACGATCACTACAAAAAATAAGACTATTAGTAGCAGTTTTTTATTAAAAAAAACTGCCTAGTCTTATTTTTTTGTAGTGGATTCACCTATTATATGGAACATATGATAATTTTATGTGGCACACATCCCCAAAAATGGCTTGATTACCAAGTCGCCTACCATGCACACGACATATACCTTATACTAACTTATTAAGATGGAAAAACTATCCATTCCCCGAGTTAAAATTGTGTATCCAACCCTAACGCTCTTGGTACTAGTCACTTTTTTGAGACATATACAACGTAGAGCCATCATGTTGTGTTGCATATGATTTGATGCTCATGATGTCAAGATCCATTGTATAAGCTATTAGAACGTAAAATATCTTTATGATTTCGTTCAATGTCGTGAAACACGATTTAAAAATTAATGACATGTTTGATTAAATGATATTTACTAATTTTGTTGAGTGGCGACTTGAAACTCGTGGCCATGACCTCGAATTCGTGCATGGCCACTAGTGCACCACCTTGAAGCTTTGGGTTCAAGCTTGTGGCCGCGAACTTGAGTTCGTGGTCACGACTTTGGGGCTCTTTCAACTTCAGATTCGAACTATTGATGGATATTTTCGTCATATGTGATTTGAGCGTCTATATTTATATTATATTAACCTAATTAGTGATTAGAGTAATGCATGAGTGAGTTTTCTATAGGGTAAAAACTAGAAAATATTTTTTGAAGGACAAAGGTATTGAAGAATAGCTTAGGGATTCAAGCACATGATTGAAGTCGTTATTGTGTTGGAATCGTCACTATATTTCAGCAGATGAGCTCTTCTCTGTATTGAAGGATTGAGTCTCTGTTTATTCAGCGTGTTGGTTGATGAAGATTGTGTGAGATCTTGTCTGAAAGTGCACTAGAGAGAAGAAAATATGTGCATTGTAAATGTTTCGAAATATAATAGATACTCCGTGGACGTACCCCTAGATTGGGTAAATCACGTAAATTCCTTTGTGTTGTGTGTGACTTCTTTTGCTTCTTATTTTTCCATATTCCTCGCGATAGAGCTTGGTATCTCAAATTTTTAACAAGTGGTATCAGAGCCAAGTCTAAGCTATAATGGCGATAAGGTCTCGAATGCACGATTCAAGGTGGAGAAGTTTTTGGGGAAAAATAATTTCGCTTTATGGCAAGTCAAGGTCATCGATCTCCTTATCCAACAAGGTATTGATGATACTCTAGTTGGGAATGAGATAGAAAAGAAGGTAGAGACGTTTGATGAAGAGTAGACTTCGGATTTCATTACAAAAAAATAGATTATTAGCGGTACTATTAGCGGCAATTTTTTGTTAATAGCGACAGTTTTTGGCTGTTGCTAATAGTCTTGTTTTTTGTAGTGTTGCTCTTGATAAGAGAGTCGTAAGCACTATTTGATTGTGCATGTCTGATGAAGTTTTGTACAACGTTCTTCACGAAAAGACGACTGTAGATCTGTGAAAGAAGATTAAATCTCTCTACATGATAAAGTCTTTGTCAAACAGGTTCTTCATGAAGAAACAATTCTGCACACTTCATATGAAGGCTGGTATGCCTATTCATGATAATTTGAATTCATTTAATAAAATAATTAATGAATTATTGAGCATTGAGGTGAAACTTGAAGAAGAAGATCTTGCACTTCTCTTACTCACCTCATTGCCTACGTCTTATGAGCACCTAGTGACAACAATAATTTTTGGTAAGGATACCATAGCCGTTGAAAAAGTGACTGTTGCACTTCTCTCATAGGAATTAAGAAAACAGTCCGAATCTAACTCCGAAAGGATTAGTCTCTTCAGGGAAAAAAGGTCGAAACCATGAACGCAAAAGAGATAAGTCCAGAGGAGATAATAAATCAACGTGGGAAAACAACAAGTTCAAATTTAGGGGTGGCAGAAAGGATATTATCTGTTACTTCTGTAAACAATTTGAACATATTTATAAATATTATAAACATATATCGAATAAAGATAAGAGTGATGAACGTACTTCGCAACAGGCCAGTGTTGCTAAGTCAAATTTCGGTGAAAATTATTGTGCACTATTAAGCTCCAGTAAGGTTGATGGAAGATGGATCCTAGATTCAGGGGTATCATATCACATGTGCTCAAACCTAGATTGGTTTGACCAGTACAAGGTAGCCAATAGTGGGACGATTTGGATGGATAATAATAGTGTATGTGAAGAAGTGAGTATCGGTTCTATCAAAATAAAGATATTTGATGGTTATATTCGTACTCTTATTGAGGTTAGACATTTGCCTGATCTGAAGAAAAATCTAATTTTGTTGGGGGCATTAGATGAGATAGAATGTTGAGTCATCCTAGAATCTAGAAAATTGAAGGTTGCATGAGGCGCTATGACCTTGATGAAAGGTGAGAAGATGAGAAAACTTACA
Organism: Chloranthus sessilifolius; assembly: GCA_021018995.1. NCBI lineage: Eukaryota > Viridiplantae > Streptophyta > Magnoliopsida > Chloranthales > Chloranthaceae > Chloranthus > Chloranthus sessilifolius. The sequence goes on from CM037584.1 coordinate 169,671,960, forward strand.
TTTTAGTTGACGACACAATTAGCGGTAGTGGTGTTATCGCTACTAAAGATTCCAATAATCTCTCAAATTTGTGGCACAAGAGACTTGGTCACATGAGTGAACGTGAGCTAACAGAACTCATAAAGAATAATGTGATTTATGATATTCAAACTTATAAACTGAAATTTTATAAATATGACATCTTTTAGAAGTAAACGAAAGTTAGTTTTTTCACAAGAAAATAACTTCGAAGGGACTAATTGACTACATACATTCAAATGTATGAGGATCGACTAAAGTTACTTTAGTAGATGGAGCCAACTATTTTGTGTCATTTATAGATGACTATTCCAGAAAAATTGAGTGTATATGATTAAGAATAAGTTAGATGTATTTCAGAAATTCAAGCAGTGAAAGAGTATGATTGAAAAGTAAACTGATAGAAATATGAAGATTCTCAGATCAGATAATGATGAGAAATACTTGTCATTGGATTTCAAAGCTTATTATGAAAATTAAGGAATTGTGAGACACTTAACAATTCCTGAAAATCCCCAACAAAATGGTGTAGTCGAGAGGATGAATAGAACACTATTGGAAAAAGCGCAGAGTATGTTGAATCATTTCGACATCAGTGGCAGTAAGCACGACATATCACTTGGTCAACCGATCGCCATCAGTGGCATTGAACTCAAAAATTGCAAATGAGGTTTGGTATGAAAGACACAAAAATTACTCTTACTTAAAGATGTTTGGATGTACTGCATATGCATTACTTTAGAGAAGTGAATGATCTAAGTTTGATCCTAAATCCAAAAAGCTGTCTTGATTGGCTATAAATAAGGAATAAAAGATTATCGTTTGTGGGATACACAGTCTTACAAAGTGATAGCTGAAAGATACATTACTTTCAATGAAGATAAATTTTCGATGAAAAAGGCGGAAGACAAACCTCAGTCACCTGGTGAATCACAAGTATAAGATGTTGAAAGGCACGAGCAAGATGAAAAAAATAATGAAAACTCTGAGCTAGAGCATGATGGCATAGTTTCTCAAGACTTGCAGTCTTAGGTACCCATTCCGGTGTAAGCTACCTTGAGAAGATCAGAAAGGACAAAGAAACATCCTTATAAGTTTAAAGATATGACATCTTTAATATTAACACTTATCAAAGAGAATGGGGAACCAACGACAGTTCCATAAGCTCTGGTGGATACAAATATTGTAAAGTAGCAGTTAACTATAGAAGAAGAGTAATAATCACTTTTAAAAAATGAGACTTATGATCTCACGTAACTTTCTAAAGGGAAGAGAGTCATTGGTTGTAAATGGGTATTTCGAAAAAAATGTGGAGATACATGCGAGTTGGATCTTTACTATAACATCTTCAAAAAAATTAAACGTTGAACAGTGACCTCGAGATGTGTGCCTGATTGGTCATAGGTTTGACCAAGTGATGGTCAAACAGAAGACTTAGAAAAAAAAAAGATTTATTAGACGTGATGTGAATGTGTCTTAAGTATGGGATTAGATATTAGTTAAGGGTCACGCACACCTATCTCTAGTGTATGTGCTTTACACTAAAGCAGAAAGAGAGTTAAAAGGGTTTAATACCTAGGAGAAGTTATTTCTCCTTGTTTGGTTGGTGTGAAGTTAAGAAGAGAGAGAGAGGGAGAATAGGAAAGAGTAAATGTTGAAAGGAAGTTAATGGATATTGCAAATCGAAGATGGGTTTGAGCATTGAATGCTGGATTCGACGCGTGGGGAATAGTTGAAGCAAAAGCTAGGAGCCCTAGCCTTCATGCCAAACCATTGAATCAACCAAGGGTTGATCTAAGGGTAAGTTTATTGAAATTGCTTTAAACATGTGTTTGTGCATTCTAGTATGGTTTAAATGATGAGAGGGAGATGTAAAAAATGAATGAAAATAGAAAGAGAAGGAAGTTGGAAGAATGCCCGAGAAAGGACTGAGTTTCTGACCAAATCAATTGATCGATTTTGGCCTGAAAGATTTATGGGCAAAGCTACCCGAAATCGATTGATCGATTTGAAATTGATCAATCGATTTGTAGAAATCGATTAATCAATCAGAAATCGATTAATCGTCTGAACACTTCCAGTGACTGGAAAATGGAGAGCTGAGAAAATCTATCGATCGATCGAATTTGGATTTTCTATTAATCGATTTGAGATCGATTAATCAATTTTGAGATTTCGATTGATCGATTTTGGGAATCGATCAATCGATTTGGACAATTTTTGTAGACTGTTGAATTGGACTTTGAGGAATCTTGAAAGGCCTTATACCTTCTTTATTGTATCCTTATTGATGCTTTACTTGTGCTATGGTGTACCATAAGGTGGTACGAGCAAATGCAGGCATGTTGAGTCGCGCGGACCTTGATGCTTGGTGAATTCGAACACGTGAGGTAGGGAACACCTTGGACATATATTTTAATTTTCAAAAACATGTATGTAGGGAGATAGAAATGCATATTTATGCATAAGAAAATATGATTTTCTAAGAGGGTGTGTGTGTGTGAATACTAAATGAATATGTAAGGTCACCAAGGGACATGAATGTGATACTGAACATCTAGATGATGCGTTGAGCCAGTGGCATCTTAGGGATGCATATGAAACTTATCAGTAAAGTAAAGGAAAATGTGATAAGGCCTAATATACTAAAATTAGCACGATCACACGGTGAATAACTATATGTAGTGTACTTTGATATTTAAGGTTTGAACAGAATATCCCACCGACGTGGCGGGATACTCACGACTGACTCGACAGGATATCCGTGACAGATACGGTAGCCAATCCATACACCAATTTGGACATCCCAGGGATGTGTGTATGAGACTAGAAACCCTGTCGCCTATGAGAAAGAGACCTGGGTAGTATTCAAGAATGAAACAGATATGAAAACTGTCTGATTAGACAATGATGGAGGGTATTCCATCGGGCCCCGATTCTATAGTAAATCGGAGAATATTTAAGTTACGATTTAAGTGATTAGGCCGAGTCATTGTCTAATACCAACAAGTTGAGAATAAACAAAAACATGTAAAGTAACAGTTGCATCTAGTACATCTTTTCAGTTACTTAGATTGTTTTTCTAGTTATTCCAATTGATAAATCATGCTTTTAAATTGTCATAGAATATATGAGAGAGCTTGACTTATATGTTCAATTATTGTTTCCCTATTGAGCTAGGATGTAGCTCACCCCTTTAGACTATACGTCGTAGGTCCCGTGCTTGCGGTTGCTGAGGCTTTGGGAGACGTAGAACCGGGGGATTCAGATTATGTGCCCGGGGTAAGAGTTGGAGCCTCCTCTTGAGGACTTCTTCTAGAGGACCCGTGCGTAGTTTGAGAGTTATTTTAAGAGCATTTTAGACGGCTTGGTATGCCAAGCCTTATTTTGGAAAAAATATAATTAAATGATATATTCTTTTGGCGAACCATCAAGGGTGACCCTGTTTTGCACTGATGGTTCGGGTCGGTTCTTCTGTTTATACGTTGGCATGAAAGTAGAACTGTCTTTTGAGCTTTTATTTTAGAATAATATATCATTAATGCATATTGATTCAGTTTGTATGCTTTACTTTGATTAGTTGTTGCTTGGTTATACCAATGTTTCATATAGACTTCAGGGACATGGCCGAGAGGGCCGTGCTGATGGCACGGGTTTTGGGGTGCCGAAATTCAGGCTGTCATATTTATAGTTACGTTGATTCCAACTATGTTGGTGACCTTGATAAAAGAAGGTCTACTACGGGGTACGTATTCATTTTGATAAGTGAAACAATCAGCTGGAAGGCTATACTTCAAGGGATAGTTGTGTTCTCAATTACAGAGGCTGAGTATATAGCTGCTACGTACAGAAGCTGTTAAGGAAGCCTCATGACTTAAGGGTTTAGTAAGTGAATTTGGTAAGGTTGATGAGAGCATCGATATTTTCTGCTACAATCAAAGTGTCATTTACTTAGCAAAAAATTAAGTTTTTCATGCTAGAACAAAACATATAAATGTCTGATATCATTTTATCAGAGATATGATAGAAGATGGAGAAGTATTAGTTGAGAAGATTGATACAAAAGAAAACGCAGTGGACATGTAGACTAAACCGATTACACCGAATAAATTCAAGCATTGCTTGGACTTGATCAATCTCACTAAGTGTTGAAGATTGTGTTGCACTCTTGAAGGGTGCAGAACCTTACATTCTAGGTGAAAGAATGCGAAATGAAAAAAGGATGAAAGTACAACGAGAAGCACTACGCTGGTATCTTTAAGGTGACTTGTGAGGATTCAAGTCAAGGTGGAGATTGTTGAGTGGTGATTTGAAACCCGTGGTCACGACCTCGAGTTCGTGGCCAAGAGTGCACCGCCTTGAAGTTTTGGGTTCAAGCTTGTGGTCGCAAACTTGAGTTCGTGGCCATGACTTTGGGGCTCTTTCAACTTCGGATTCGAACAATTGATGAGTATTTTCGTCATATGTGATTTGGGAGTTTATAATTTTATTATATTAACTTAATTAGTGATTAGGGTAATGTATGAGTTTTCTAAAGGGTAAAAACTAGAGAATACTTTTTGGAAGATAAAGGTATTGAAGAATAGCTTAGGGATTGAACCATTTAATTGAAGTCGTTCTTGTGTTGGAATCGTCACTATATTTTAGCAGATCTCTTATCTGTATCGAAGGGTTATGTCCTTATTTATTAGCGTATGGTGCTGAAGATCGTGTGAGATCATTTTTGAGAGTGCACTAGAGAGAAGAGAGTGTGTGCGTTATAAATGTTCCGAAATATAATGCGTACTCTATGGACATAGCCCTAAATTGAGATAATCATATAAATTCATTTGTGTTTTGTGATTTCTTATGTTTTTTTTTTCATATTCATCATGATAGGGTTCGGTATTTCGAATTTCTAACAAATTTTAGATGGCATTGGACTTCTTTGACAAAGGTTTTGTTTTTGTTCCAAATGCATTAAATAAAAAAAATTTAGATTATGGCGCGCACCTATAGAACCGTATACACTCCCAAAAAAGCGACCGCAGTATCAAGTCAAGTGACGCTTGTGCCGCTTATGGAATATTAAATCAATTTTGGAGTCTGTTTGACAACTCTGATCATACCTTGTTCCTCATGGAAGTCATAGAAGAAAATCCAAGTCAACTACTGTCTGCAACTTGATGAAGAAGAAAAAAAGATGATGTCTTTGTAACTTCATATCCTTTTGACGGATTAACTTTTTAGAGACCTTGAAAAGCGTGTCAAGTCTTTTTTTTCCTAAAACTGTGACCTAGTGGGCAATGGTCAGGTCCAAATCTGATTTCGAGTTCAACCATATGTAGATATGCAACCTTGAAAGTGAAAATCATGAAAGTCAAGATCCCCTCATATCTAAGGGCTGTAGACGCTACAAAAATAAGAAATTTTAGCGGCACTTGTTGTTAAGGCAGTTTTTGGTCTCGACAGGACTAATAGCGGCACTTTTTGATAGCGACAAGACTAATAGCAGCGATTTTTTGTTTAAAAAACTGCCGCTAATAGTCTTATTTTTTGTATTGAGATGTGATTGGACTCCAAATCCAATTCAGCCTAGTTGGTCCTTACCATTGCCCTTAGAAGTGGGATAGGCTAAGGCAGTGTTTGGATTAACTCTTACAAGAGCATAAGCAGCTCTCTGACTGCTCTATGTTAGAGCAGATAAAATCTGCTCCGAAAGAAAATAGACAAAGAGCAAATTTATCATTTATGTCAGAGTAAATGGGGCAAGGAGCTGTGTTACAAAGCCTGAAAGTAGATCTCTACAAAAGCTAAAGTAAAAGAGCTGCTCTGTGCTCTGAAAGATCTAATTCAAAGGCAGCCTAAAACTTTCTTCGAGAAGTCATGTTTTTTGTAATTAAAAGCCTAAAAAGTAAACAAACCTTCTCTAGGAGAATTTCGTTCGTATGCGGGCCGTAAACATCGGAGGTGTCGAGGAAGGTGATTCCGCTGCGGACTGCATGGTGAACAAGAGCGATCATGTTGGGTTCGGGCTTCGGTGCGCCATAGAAAGCAGACATGCCCATGCACCCAAGGCCTTGCTTCGACACCTCTAGGCCCTGTGACCAAGCTTCATTCGCCCAAAACTTGCCATTTTCGGACACCAGAGAACACAGCGATCAAAACCCAAAATCAAATCTATGAACGGGAGATGCTGAAAACAAGTTTTGATTTCTGGGGTTTATATAGATGGAGATGCAGGATTCTTTATGGGAAGATAAGGTCTAAGTAAGTTTGTAACTCATTTCACGTGGGTAGAAGAATTTAAAATAAAGGATAAAGAAATTGTTGAATAAAAAAGGAAAATTATAAATATAGGACAGATTTGTTGAAGGCAAAGTGTAGGCGGCTGATGTAGCGCGATGTGATTGGCTGAACCGACTTGCACTGAGCCCCACCACACTCGCAGTCAATTGTGTCCCACCACATCAGCTGCCTGTACTTTGTCTGCATAAATTCTACCCTCCGTATATAGGACATTGTCCATGAAAGATTAAATAAAGACGGTGTGTAGCATTAAAGAATAAATAAAAAGGGTGCGCAGCATGAATTCTGTGGAGTACTTTTAAACGCACGCACCGATTGATCTTTGAGGGCACCTATGATGAAACCCATTCACTGCTCTGAATAATACCATGGAGATCTTTTTTCGTCTCACTCTTCAACAAAATGATGAATCTTGAGATCATGAGCATACCATCAGATGGTTAGCTTTTTAATTTCACGAGGCACAAATAAAAAAAACGTGACCTTAACATCATCATCATATTTCAACCTGGTTTTAATGCCATTTTTTTGGGATGTGTGCCATGTGAAATCAAACTTGACTATTAGATCGTACACCCATGATATCAAGATCTATTGTATAGAAAATGGGATGAAAAATGACTATCATCTTATTCAAAACAGTCAACAACTTTTCGCTCAATACCTTCAAAGATTGGGTGAGTGCATTTGAAGGTACTCAATTCTTATTCGAAGGTATGCGTGATACATGTGCTTCACAGATCGAGATGTCCGAGTAACATGCCAATCGTCTTATTAGAATGTCTTGTGACTAAATGTGGACCGTTGATCATATGATTTTTAACTCTGATTTCACAATTTAATTAAACTGCTTTTGGTATTTGTTGAGCGATAGTCCCACGCGTTTTGGGTGGAGGCGGCAAAATGTAACACCCATGCATGAAATAAAATCGGGGCAGAGACTTAAGTTCAGAACCAGACAATATTATGTTGGCAGTTGGGTCAGGGCCATCACTGATGGTGTCAAAGTTCATAACGGCTCTTTTATAAGGTGTGGGTGGGTGGGTGGGTGGATGGGGGTCCCACATCGGCTGATAGGGAAATGTCCTGAGTCTGGATTATAAGTGATTTCCTCCCCCCTCCTGATATAACGGGTTCTGGTGGGGACTAAAGCCCATGCCAGGAGCAAAACTGGTGGGAGGAAGTAAGCCCAAGACCAGGCCAATATCTTCCACTATGGAAACACCATATGGCGTGCTTTGACTATGGAAACAAAATCTATGAGGGGCAGTAAGCCCAAGACCATGACAATAACTTCTGCTCTGTGCTCTGATACCATAATAAATTTGGGTATCCATCTCAAAATTATAATTTACCTAATGTGAGACTATAATATACCTAATGTGGGACTATACGCCAACACTTGGATGTGTATACGAGAGGGAGGGGAGGGGACCGTGCTCTAGGTTTCCAGGTTTAGGCGGGTTCACCTTATAATTTTTTTAAAGGAGCCACTAGTTGCACTCGGAAAGTTGGCCTTGCATGAATTGAATTAAAAGAAAGACTTGGTATTTTAGGTACATATGACATGTGAAAATGCAATCCGGGTCGAATGATTTGAGGTTTATGATCTATAGCTCCCCAGTACATAAGATTGGAGTAAAACGCGATATTATCATATTATCTGTTATGGTCAACTGTTGAATAACAAATATCCTATAACTATATTTAAACACATGATGAAGATTATATTTCGTGTAATCTTTTACACTTTATATTTTTAAATCAAATGACTTGGATGGTATTTTGACATAGCAGAGGTTGCCAAATTTACAAGTCTTTCTTTTAAATATTGTGCAAAGGCCAACTTTCCCAAGGAAATTATGACACTATTCCATGAATTTTACCCTCAAGGAAAAGAGCGAGTGTGTTCCCCATCATAATTGAAAGAGGAAAGAAACAGATCGTCTCAATGATTTTAGACCAATATAAGCTTAGTGGATAGGGGTGTCAATAAGTCAGGTTAGGCCAGGTCCAACTTTTAATGGACCAATTATAATCTGGTCACTTAAGAGATAGCATATATCCCGCCCCATTGCCTGTTGAAGAATCAACCCTACCCACCTAACCCAGCCTATGGCAAAGTTGGGTGCAGGCCAGACCGACAATTTTTATATAAAGGGTATCAATTGATCGAGTCAAGCAGTGTTCGGGCCGGGATTTAAATATGCTAATTTTCAATTAGGCTTTCGAAACTAGCCTATATCCAGTTCAACTTTATTATCAGGTCTAACCCTACATCGAGCTTACCTATTATGGCCCGTAATCTCTGTTGACACCTATGTAAGTAGGGGCAATGGTTACGTCCAAGCAGGTTGAATCGGATTTCGAGTTCAACCATATCTGCAACCCTTGGAATAAAGAGAATCTAAAAAATAAAAAAGTCAATGTTCTTTCATATCTCAGAGCTGCAGATGTGGTTGATTTCGAATTCTAATTCAACCTTGTTGGACTTGACAATTGCCGTACAAAGTAGTGTAAGACTAAAAGGTTACTTCCATAAAGCCTTCTTAGAATTCGTGTAGATCGGGCCTAAAAGTTACTTCCATGAAGTCTTTCTTGATCGGCCCCAGTCAGCGCACTGGGGCCGACCATGGTTCTCCATGCGGTAGACCGGCCTGCATTTTACATGTTACGAAACGTGGTTCTTACTTTTATTATTGGACGGGATATATAAATAGTAGCTCGTACAATTTTAGGATTATCTCTCTTCCAAACTCATACTTTAGAGAGAAACTGTAACCTTACATTTGAGCATACTTTTGTGAGCTTAATCTTCTCATATCAAAGGCTTACTTACCTCCATGCCTTTTTGGAGTGTGCTTGAGGATTCAAGCGTTGCATGCTTATGGATACGAGTGTTTGGTGCTAAGGATTCGAGTGGATGATCATGGTGATTAAAGTTGCATATGATATAGCTCTTTGTTAGTCCCTATCACAACAGAGTTCACCTACTTTAGTTGATTCCCATTCTCTTTTCTAATTTCCTGCAAAGGAAGATTTACATGCTCTAGCATCAACCTCCCTGTTCTCTACTAACTCCCTATCAGAGCAAATAAAATCTGCTCTAGCAAGGAGTGAGTAGAGAGGAGGGTAGAACTACTGAACAAGTAAATCTTGCATAAAATCTTGCTATGCAAGGAGTTATCAAAGAAAATGGGTACTTGCTAAAACAGGTACCCAGATGTTAGCAAAGAAGATGAGAACCTATTAAAGCAGATGAACTCTACTATGGTAGGGGCTAGCACAGAGCTATGCCATACACAGCCTAAGTGATTGAAGGTAATAACAAATTTGAAACTGTGAAGGTCGCGTTGAGGGATTCAAACATTGGTTGTTTGGGAGGTCACATAGGATGCATATATCATTCTATTATCTTTTGTACATAATTTATTATTTTTATACTGGATTGGTTGCCTTTAGGACCGAAAATTTTGATCTCGTGATTTTTTCCTGTTGGATTTTCCACATAAAAATTCTGAGTGCACGTGTGATTGTTTGTTTTAGTCGTCTACGTTACCCTAAATTTCAAGATGTATCCCATTTGATGTGATATCGTAACTCACCTTTTGATCCATGGCTGATTTATGAAAAACACATCTAAAAGTTTTAATATTTAGGGCGTGATATGCCTGGTCGTCACCATTTGATCTGTAATACAGAGTTAGTAACATAGCTTCATCAAGTTATTTTCATGCATTCTCTTAGGTCCCTGTACAACCATCGTGGGCCCGAGGGGGGCCGTTCTCAAAACACTTTTTCAGCACCTTAAAACATTAAGTTGTACCTCTTCTATCACCAATTGGTTTTGATTGAAATGTAGCTCAATCGGGCATAATATCCTACAAGTGGTATCAGATCTAAGTAAGGGGTTCAAAGCCCTATCGAGTGGTACTATTGGGTCCTTGTACAACCCTCAGTGGCCCAGGGATCTAAGTCAGGGGTTCGAAGCCCTATCGGGTGGTACTATTGGGTCCTTGTACAACCCTCAGTGGCCCAGGGGGGCCGTGCTCAAAACGCTCTGCCAATGCCTTAAAATATTAAGTTGTATGGTGTTCTTCCATCACTTTGGTTGGAATGGTAGCTCAATGGATATAAGATCCCACACATTCAAATCAAAGTACTTATTCGTGAAAGAATCTGACCGATATGACATTATTAGGCACTCAGTTAGGAATGCCTCAAATTCCCTTGTCTCTATTAGTATATACCAATAGGGTACATTTGTTCGCGCCCACACCTTTACTGAAAGCACTTAAGTCGGAAACCCATTGATTGGGCTGGATCAGATGATGGAGATCATTTTTCACCCCAATCTTCCACACACAGGATCTTATGATCATTTTGCACCTATCAAATGGTAAGTTTTTAATTCCACATGTCACAGATCTCCAAAGATGGCCCTAAAATCACATTTGAGCGTGATGTGTACCATATGATTGAAGGGGCATTTTTTGGGGATCTATCGCACATGGAATAAAAAATTGTACGTCTGATAGGTGAGAAATGATCCCAAGATCCTTTGTGTGGAAGATCTCGGTGAAACACGATCTCCGTCATCTGAGAAGAATTCGTGACTTATTTATTAGTCTCTGCATTTCTGTGACCAGGGACTTGGTTACACCCCTATGTGGTGCCCAAGTTCCACTAATATGGTCCATCTCTAACCTTTCAATCTCTTCCCTGTACTTTACATTCCCATGATCGCACTCCTTATTCAAACCCACTAGCCTTTTTTCGACCTTCTGTTGATTATTTATGTATTCAATAAATGGACTATATATTAGAAAATCATCTTTCTCCCTCAAACTAAATTCACATTCATTAGAGAAAGTTATGCCTTGATGAGTGGTGAAATATGATCATATTTCATCCCTTTAAGCCTACATTTAGCCATTCAATGAGGGCAATCTGACATATTTGTAAAATTCTAATTGTTTCAGGAAGATTTGGCCATTGGATGCATTTGGAAGCATAAAAAAGTATAAGAACAACAAACGCAAGAACATTGGAGCAATGGACTTCATGGTCCCTGAAATTTGTAAAATTCGATTGATTGACTAAGCTTGTCGATCGATCGATATTTTATAAATCATAGATCGAAGAAATTTCAAATTCAAATTTGATTTTTGAATTTCAAATTTGGAGCTGAGGGCCTATTTAAGCAAACTTGGGAATTAGTTTTAGGAGTCTCTCCCTTTGGGGAGTCTTTTTTCCCTTAGCAATTTTATTTTTCTTTTAGCTTTTCCCTTTCCTTTTCCAAGCATTGTTCTTCCATTTTCTAGGTTTAGATTTTAGCTTAGTTTCATTTTGCGGCTTGAAGAAGAAGTGTACTTGGATTAAAGTTGTTGCAGTGAAATTGTTAAAATATCTTTATGATATTTTAATGTTAAGTTCTATTTATTTTTTAATTATGTTGTCCATTTCAAGCATGAGTAGCTAAATCTTTTTCAGGATGGGGATCTAATAAACCCCATATGAGGTTTTCATTTATAATAATATAGATCCGTGATTGGGATATTGGTTTATCATTGATGCCTTGATTTTTAATGCTTTATTGCTCTCGCCAAATTAGTAAATTCCAATTGCCATTTAAGATATGGGTGCTAATCATGCTCCTCCCATGATCTTAAATCTGAAATAAGAAATCTACTATGAATTCTTTGTCGATAATATTTCTGACATTAATTCATCGTAATTAGGAGTCTCTTTTGTGGTAGATGTTTTGCCCTATTTTGCGATATTAATTTATCGCTATTAGAAGTCCCTTTTACGGTGAATGTATTACCTTATTTCCTTTACGACTGTAGGAAGAGCATACATTAGAATTATTTTCGTGGATTAATTATTATAATTTTCATAAATTTTTGATTGAGTTCAACATTTGCATGTGTTGCATCTTGTGATAGTATCATATCTCAACCGTTAGATCTGTATTTCGTAGATGATAAGCCAATGATGGGAGATTTATCATCCCACTCCTCATTTCCTCTATCTTGTTTTTATTCTCAATAGATTATTACTCGATAATTTTATTCTCCAGCAAACTCTCATAATCATAAATTAGTTTGAATATTATGCTAGATCTTTGATAGTTCTTGTAATTAATTATTATTTCCTCTTGATAATTTTCTGACCAATCCTCGTGAGAATGATTTCGTACTTCGCACCCATTAACTATAATTCGATTCGTGCGCTTGCGAGTTTTAAAATATTAAAAAAAATTATAACAATTTTTGGCGTCGCTGTCAGGGATTCGGTGTAGAAAATTCATAATTTTTAGGAAATAGAAAATTAATTTCAGGAATTTCTGTAGATTTAAATCAATATTTTCACTAATTTTTATTAAAATTAAAAAAAAAAAGATTTAAAATTTAAAATTCAAAATTCAAATTCCAAATTCCAAATTTAAAAATTTGAAAATTCAAAATTTGAAATTTGAAATTCAAATTTTAAAATTCAAAATTTGAAATTTGAAATTCAAATTTTAAAATTCAAAATTTGAAACTCAAAATTTAAAAATCTTTAGAAATCTTTGAAATCTTTAGAATCTTTGAAATCTTTAGAAATATTAAGAACCTTTGAATTTGAAATTTCAATTTGAATATGAATTTGAATTTTAAATTCAAATTGAAATTTGAATTTGAAATTTAAAATCTGAAATTCGAAATTCAAAAAAAAAAAAAATTCGAAAATTAATTCTAAAAAATTCCAAAAAGAAATTCAAAATTTGGAACTTTAAATTTGAAATTTAAAAGTAAAACAAAATAAAATGAAATTCAAAATTCAAAATTTAAAATTTGAAATTTAAATTTGAAAAATAAAAAATAAAAATTGGTGATATCGGTAAAATCATGTCAATGCATGGATTCAATCCAGAATCATGTGCTATTTGTGAAAACCCAATGCACATTACACCTATGTGTCCCTTGAACAACCCAAATTATAACCCTGAACAGGTCCACCCCAATTGTGTTTGAAACACCCATGACTGACAGAGTCAACCCAATGACATGTGGGGGCTTAATCAACCTCCAATGTCTGATATGACGCCTTACTTTGATTAGAGTTATTGTAATAACCCTAAAATCTTGGAAATCGTGTAAGTCAAATAATATGTGCGGGTGAATGTGATGTGTGTGGTTCACAAGGGAACCCATGCAATTTAACATACTTTGGTGTGTATGTGTTTCACACCAAGGGAATAAGTGGATAAGGTAACACAAAAAGTAATGTGTTTGTGGTTTGCAAGAAAGCAAACTCACTTGCTATGTTAGGGGGGGTGGGGGGTCTCATGTGAGTCTCACACGTGAGACCCATTTGTGGGTTTTGAGAGTTGTAGCTTTGAGAGAGAAGGAAGAGAGAAAGAAGAAGGAGAAGAGGAGCTCACCGGCTTTGTGTGCTCCGAAGCTTAGGGATTTCATGAAAACTTAGTGAGCTTGAGTGAGGAAGAGATTTGTGGTCGTTTGCGACGATTGGTGAGTTGCGGGGAGTGATTTGAAGCCAAAAAAGATTTTGAAAACCCATTTTCTTGTGAGAAGATTTGTGTGTTTTGAGTTGCGAGATCATAGTGAGATTGTGTGATGTGTTGGTGAAAGATCACCCTACGATCGTGCAGACATCGTGGTGATTGTGGAGCTTGGAAAGATCAAATGACGTTTGGAAACCCATTTATTTGCAAGGAAGAAAACGATTCGATCTACGAGCAATTCATCGAGTAAAAGGTGAGAAATCGACGCTAAATGTGTTTAAAGTTTATTATGAAATGCTTGATGTAATGTGTATGAAGTGTGGAAGAAAGATGATAAAGATTGAGTTGAGGAAAAACTCAGATCCAAAACATCTCTGGTTCTCGCGCGCATGAGCTTCCGAGCTTGCTCGCACGAGAAACCTTCTGAAGGTATAAGAAAGCCCTTGGGGCTCTGTGACTCGCTCGCGGGAGGACTTAAGTGACTTGAGGCTCGCTCACGCGAGGCCTCGCATGACACACAACAGCAGATCAATTTTCAGTCGGTCGCGCGAGAAAATAAATGTTTTGGGCTCTCGCGCGAGAAACAGAGTATATTTGTTTGTTCTTTTCGTTTGAATTCTTTAGAAATATATGCCTTAGGTTCTTTTAAGCGTTCCTAAGGAGTATTTTGGACACTTTGAATGTAGGATTAAAGTATTGAGCTTGCGTGTGAGTTTTCAGAAGCGCTATGCGTGGAATGTGATGAGCATGATTTGAGGTAGGGGATCTTCAATGCAAAATTACATGTTTAACTTTGGTTCATAGCTCCTTGATGTGATTGGATATGATAAGTTTGATCGCGTTTGAACTTGTGTTTGAATTACTTTGACTGCCTTAGAAAGATGTGAATTATTGACACTTGGAAATGTTGATTAATACGACCCTTGGACTTTTGACGTGGAACTTGCATTATGAATCCTTTGGATTCTTTTGACTGCATCCCTTGGGCCGGTACTGTGGTATAATCCGTATACGCATTCATACATATGCTGCATATGCATCCCTTGGAAACATCATTCATCCCTTGGAAATCATGCATCCCTTGGACAATCATTGAGCTTGGACACCCTTGGAAACGCTGTGACACCCTTTGAAATTGTGACACCTTTGGAAACCCTTGTACTGTTTTGATTGCAAATTCGACATTGTTTGCAAATGTGTTTGAAACTTGGATACCCTTAGGTAAGTCTGACTGTTTTAAAATGCTCTTTTATACGAATATTGTTTTGATGAAATTCCGTTTTGAAAGTAAATGCTTCGAAAGTTATGGTTTGAAGTCTGTTTTGAAAAGAAGGAAAATGAATAAGGTTTTGAAACTCAGATTTAAATGATGGTTTTAACTCTTTGCATAGAGTCTATGATTTCGAATGATGAAAATGTAAGTTTATATTGGATGTCCTCTATTGAGTTTAGTTGTTAGCTCACCCCAACTATACCTCACAGGTATAGCATTTATCAGGACACCGGACTTGTGGATCGAGGACTGGAGGAGTGCTAAGATTTCGGGATTGTAGATTGTGTACTTTGTGGAGTTTGGTATGTTCGGACTTGGTACTTTTTGTACTCGTAGATACCTTTTGTATATCACTTTTTGGTGATGGTTGGTCATCACTGGTGGGTTGTGTTAGTTTACTATTCAAGTTGTATATTAGAATTGGAGTTTTTATTTATGCCTTATGCTTGTAAAAAGTTTTCCTGTCTCAAATTGTGACCTACGATTTGGCGGTCCGGGTTTTTCCTTTTGGTTTAAGTTGAAAAAAAAAAGATAAGATTTTGGGACGATTTTGGTTAGGAAGATCCGGGTTGCCACATTTGGTATCAGAGCTTAAGCATTATGTCTTATTGGGACTAAAAGCTACGGCGGTAGACTCTATTAGGATATAGGAAACCCAACTATGACACTGTCACAGTTGGTATCAGAACTTAAGTATTAGGTCTTCTGGGAATCAGAGAGTGGCATTAGATTCTGTCAGAACTTAGGAGGGATTCACTTGCCCTATTCAGAAATCTCTGAATGACTTTAGATGTCGGAGCTTAGGCTTATTTTGTCAGAGCATAAGAAACTTAATTAGACATGCTTTGGATCTTCATGATCACTTTTGATTGAAACTGTTGTTTCATCATGGTAGATTGCTATGCCTCCAAAAGGTCAACCAAGAGGTGGTTGTACTAGGAATACCAGGAGTGGTGAAGGGATTACCACGAGAATCGGATTCTAGCCAGTGAGAGAGGTCCTCTGGAGGAGGAAAGCTATAGATGAGAGAGCAGGATAATCCCGATGGGGAATGGACTTGGGAGGAATTCGTAGAAGTGTTCAACAAGGAATACTTTCCCAAGCAAGTGAGAAATCAGATAGCAGCGAAATTCATGACATTGGAGTAAGAGGGGATGCTCGTACATGAGTATGGGATGAAATTTACGAGGTTATCAGGGTTTGCTCCGGATTACGTGGCCACGGAGTTAATGAAGGCCAATAAATTTTAAAGCGGCTTAAGGCCGAATATACGTGATAGAGTTTCCATGTTCGAGTTGGAAACGTATGGAGCTATGATGGGTAAGGCTTTGGTTGCTGAGAGAGATATAGAAGACATGCACAAGAGACAAGTGCAACCAAGTAAAAATATAGCAGGTCAAGGGAGGCCAAGTAATAATGACCCTGTAGATGAGAGGCCAAAATTCTTGATGTTGACACTACCTCAATCTACTCACATTGCTTACTCAAGACCATTCATGTCAACACCTGCGGTGCCCCTTCGCCTTGCAAATCCCACGACTGCTGGGACGTCAAGAGTACTTTAGACTTTCCACACTTCCTCGTCTGCACTGATGGAGTCTTGCTCAAGATACGAGGGATGACATATGACTGAGCGATGTAGGTGGACCACAGGTGCATGCTTCAATTGTGGCCAGGTGGGGCATCAAGTATGGTACTGTCTGGCGTCAAAGAAGGACAGGACGCCTTCGGCATGAGAACCCATCGATCAATACAAGTGTCGAATGTATCGTGTTCTTGTGTGTTTAATCTCAGAAAATGTTAATCTTTGTATTTTGGGTGTATGATCGATGCTATTAGATCATCTTTTTGACGTATGTATGTGGTAATCGTTAACGCAATTAATGGTTCATTTTGGCAATTAATGGTTTAGAAGTTTCTTTCTTTTTGGCAATGGTAAATTTTCATTATGGTTCATATTGTTAGTTCGTGGGTTGAAAATTTTGTTACAATGTATTGGAAGTTTTGTGATGCGGATGGGTCACATTACAAGCTAGTTATCCATGTTCATTGTTGACATGCCCGTACTAAATTGTAGTTGTGTGGGTATGTTTTATTAGCTTAGTGGATAGGTTTGTGCTAGTAGTTGTGTGTACTTTAAGTTTAACAAATGATTATTATATTAGATAGCCAAACATCATGTCATAAATTTTCGAGGGCGAACATTCCTTTATGGAGGAGTAGTGCGTACCTCGTACTCATTTAAGTAGATTTTGATGGGTGGATTGCCGACGTAAGGATGTGTGGTTTTTATGCAGGTACCATTGTGGATCTCATTCGACCAATTATTGCAACTCCTCTATGGTGTTATGGGATACCACACGATATGGACCCCATCCCTTGAAAAATGTGGTTGGTAAAGCCTATCGCACTGTGACCCAGTCTTTTTAAACCCATGGCTGTTTTGATTATGCTCGATTATGAGCTTTTGCAAGGATAAGGATAACCGTAGATCTGAAATGTCTGTACAATTTTGAAGGATGAAATTTTTTTTTAAGGAGGGAAGAATGTAACAACCCTAAAATTTTAAGTATAAATCGATTCGTATCAGGATGTGAGTGTTCAGTTGATGTGCGTGGTAAAACCTCATTACTCAAGTCAATTTTTGAGGACAAAAATTTTATAAGGTGGGAAGAATGTAATGATCCTAAAATCTTGAAAACCGTGTAAGTCAGATAATATGTGCAGGTGAATGTGGTGTGTGTGGTTCACAAGGGAACCCATGCAATTTAACATACTTTGGTGTGTATGTGTTTCACTCCAAGGGAGTAAGTGCATAAGGTAACACAAAAACTAATGTGTTTGTGGTATGCAAGAAAGCAATCTCACTTGCTATGCTAGGGGGGGGGGGGGGTCTCACACGTGAGACCCATTTGTGGGTTTTGTTATAGCTTTGAGAGAGAAGGAAGAGAGAAAAAAGAAGGAGAAGAGGAGCTCGCCGGCTTCGTGTGCTCCAAAGCTTAGGGATTTTGTGAAAAATTAGTGAGCTTGAGTGATGAAGAGATTTGTGGTCGTTTGCGACGATTGGTGAGTTGCGGGGCATGATTTGAAGCTGAAAAGGGTTTTGAAAACCCATTTTCTTGTGAGAAGATTTGTGTGTTTTGAGCTGCGAGATCGTAGTGAGATTGTGTGATGTGTTCGTGAAAGATTACCCTACGATCGTGTCGTCATCGTGGTGATTGTGGAGCTTGGAAAGATCAAATGAGGCTTGGAAACCCATTTATTTGCAAGGAAGAAGACGATCCGATCTACGAGCAATTCAATGAGTAAAAGGTGAGAAATCGACGCTAAATGTGTTTTAAAGTTTATTATGAAATGCTTGATGCGTATGAAGTGTGGAAGAGTGATGATGAAGATCGAGTTGAGAAAAAACTCGGATCTAAAACATCTCTGATTCTCGTGTGCACGAGCTCCTGAGCTTGCTCGGGCGAGAAACCTTTTGAAGGTATAAGAAATCTCGTGGGACTCTGTGACTCGCTCGTGTGAGGACTTAAGTAACTTGAGGCTCGCTTGCGCGAGGCCTCGCGTGACACACAGTAGCAGACCAATTTTCAGTCGGTCGCGCGAGAAAATACATGTTTTAGGCTCGCACGCATGAGCTCCAGAGCTCACTCGCATAAAAAATAGAGTATATCTGCTTGTTATTTTCATTTGAATTCTTGAGAAATGTATGCCTTAGGTTCTTTTATGCATTCCTAAGGAGTATTTTGGACACTTTGAATGTTGGATTAAAGTGTTGAGCTTGCGTGTGAGTTCTCAGAAGAGTTATGCATGGAATATGATGAGCGTGATTTGAGGTAGGGGATCTTCAATGCAAAATTACATGTTTAACTTTGGTTCATAACTCCTTGATGTGATTGGATATGATAAGTTTGACCGTGTTTGAACTTGTGTTTGAATTACTTTGACTGCCTTAGAAAGATGTGAATTATTGATGCTTGGAAATGTTGCTTAATACGACGCTTGGACTTTGGACGTGGAACTTGCACTGTGAATCCTTTGGATTCTTTTGACTGCAACCCTTGGGCTGGTACGACGGTATAATCCGTACACACATTGTGACAACCCGGATTTTGGTACTCCGAAACCCATGCCATCAGCACAGCCCTCTAGGTCGTGCCCTCGAAGTCCATACAAAACATTGGTATAATCAAGCAATCATTACTCAAAATGAAACATGTAAACTGAACAACATGAAATAAATGTAGGCTAATCTAGCAAAAGCTCAAAAGACAGTTCTTCTTCCATGCCAACACATGAACAGGAGAACCGACCCAAACCATCGGTAATAAATAAATCACCTCAGATGGTTCGCCAAAAGAAGGCAATTGCAGGAGCATCAGATCTAAGGAGATCAAATGGCATCCAAGAGGTCTACCAGTTAAGTGGGTGAGCTATTCTCATCTACAGAAAGCCGATCGAGCACCAAATAAAACCAAAGGAACTATAGATCTAATTTACAATAATTAAACCAACATTGCATTGAATTGAACTGACCATACAATGAAATGCCCTCAGATTTGCAGTTTGTGCATCAACTAACCCTCAATAACACTCTTAGCTCTCCCTGATTACAGATTCAACCTCACCCTTCGCTGCTCTCAAGAAATTAGCCAACCATCGTTGGGCTAAAGGAAAGAATTAGGGTTTTCCTGATGCAGTTCTGTTCTCCAGATTGATTCTCCTTTTTCTGACAACTTCCTTCCTTCTTATAGCTTTCTCCTTCAGCCTCAGATTTGTTTTTCCCGCCAATTGCAGCTTCTAGAATGATTCTGTTATTTCCTCTTTTAATCCCCTTCTAGAAGGCTCTTTCAGTTCGTTAGAGATGGGGGAGAGCATGTGGGTCGGTTAGGGTTTCCCAGGGCACTTCTAGAATCCTCGCGTCGGTCACCAAGGTGCCTTGGTTTGTGTACAGTAGGTCACCAACTTGCAGCGTGTAAACAACTTCTTTTCTGAGAAGTCCCTCATACGATTTCAATAGGTTGGTGAAGCTTTCGACAGGTTAAAGTAAAGCCTTTTGTTCCTTTCGATAGGTTTCCAAGTCCATTCGATAGGTTCCTATAGGATGGTCCATCCATTGAAGCTTCAACCTTCACAGTCTTCATTGGGAGTGTTCGATAGGTTGATCTCTGTGTGACAGCTTCCGATAGGTTGCTCTTAACTCCTATCGACAAATACAAGCACCTTTCGACAGGTTTTAGCAACTGTTCGATAGGTTGGAGCTTCCGAGCTTCTATCTCAATAGGTTCAGGCAGCTGTTCGACATGTTCAATTCACGCCCCGGGCAAGCTTTCGATAGGATGCCTCTCTCTGTCTTTCAACTGCTCGATAGGTTCCTGGATCCTATCGAATTCTCCAATCTGCACGAATTCCTCTTTTTTCAGCCTTCAGATCCTATTGAATCCTCTAAATAACCCCTCGATAGGTTGTTTTCAGCCTATTTTCACTTCTTTAATGCTGCCTTGCTGTTGGTACACGCCCTAAGTGGGCATTGGTGTGGAGCCCTTTTGTGTGCCATTGTTGGGTCTGCACTGTGCTGAGAGATGAGCCTTCTTATGCAGCATTTGTGAGTGAATTTCTGCACTATGCCTATCTTTGATTACTATCTACAAAACATACTCAACAGGTGTTTATTAGTCTACTCACAGGTCTATCAAAGGTCAAGGTGAAAATTGGCATTTTTCACTGCTTAACACGTACCCGGAGAAGAGTTAGAGCCTCCTCCTGAAGACTTCTTCTAGAGGACCCATGCATACTTTGAGAGTGAGTTTTGAGAGCCTTCTGTACGGCTTGATATGTCAAGCCTTATTTTTGAAAAGATGTAATTAAATGATAATTATCTCGGATGTTTGGCCTCAGACCTTCCTCAAACTTACTGGCCTTCATTAATTTGATGGCCACTAACTCAGGTGCGAATCATGATAAACGCGTAAACTCCACACCATACTCTCGCACTGTCATGCTTCCCTGCTCTAGGTTTGCAAAATCTCTTTTCATTTCAACTCTCACCTGCTTAGGGAAGTATTCCCTGTTGAACTCCCTAACAAATTCCGCTCAGGTCCACGGACGGTGAGGTGGTGGTGGTGGTGGCTGTTGATGATTGACATTATTAGCAGCCAATAGTGCAGTCTGCTCAGCCAATAAATCAGTATGCTGCGTCTGCTGGGCCATTACAGTGGTCACAGCTTCCATGGCCAACGCCATCCGATCCGTCACATCACCTCTCCTATCTCCCCCATCGTGAGGGTTCCTTTGGTCTCTACTAGACCCCGCATGGAATTCATCCTCATTTCTCAAATTTCCACTTTGGCTACCTCTAAGTCGACCCCTTCCTCTAGAAGACATCACGCTTTGCACATGAAACCAAAGTTTCATTAGCAGAAGATCCATATACTCTGACAAAATTCAGGACTTGTTAGAAATTCTAAAGAAAGTGCTATGATACCAACTGTGACAGCCCAAATTTGGCACCCCGAAACCCTTGCCATCAGCAGGACCCTCGAGGTCGTGCCCCAATTACATAAGCAGAATACTTGTTATATCCACACAACCATAAAGTAAAGTATGTACAAAAGAACTAATACTAAACTAAATCTCCAGTTCTATAATAATATAAAGCCAGAACATATAACCCAAAAGATAGTTCTAATCCCATGCCACTGTATGGGCAAAAGAACCAACCTGAACCATCAGTGACATAAC
The DNA here is from genome assembly GCA_021018995.1 of Chloranthus sessilifolius. Taxonomy (NCBI): domain Eukaryota; kingdom Viridiplantae; phylum Streptophyta; class Magnoliopsida; order Chloranthales; family Chloranthaceae; genus Chloranthus; species Chloranthus sessilifolius. Next base: position 169,693,790 of record CM037584.1, read on the forward strand.
AAAGGTCATCTCGGATGGTTCGACAAAAGAATATCTCATATAATTATATTATCCCAATAAAAATAGGCTGGACATACCAAGCCGTATAATCTCTCTCTCAAATAACTATCAAAGTACACAGAGGGTCTTCTAAAAGAACTCCTTAGGAGGGGGCTCTGACTCCTCCACAGGAACGTAATCCGAGTCCTCGGGATCGACGTCTCTAGACACAGCTGCTATCTAAAAACCTGTGACGTATAGTAAAAAAGGGTGAGCTACATCCTAGCTCAATAGGGAAAGATATTTGAACATGTAAAGCTATCTTACTCACACATATTCCATGACATAAGAAAAGCATGATTTCATCAATATAAATAATTAGAAAATAGTTTGAAATACTGGAAGAATGAACAGAATGTATTTGCTATACTACTCATGGCATCTTATGCTCAACTGGTTCTCATTTACAACAAGGCTGGTCTCATGACTTAAATCAAGTAACTTAAATAATCCCCGAGCAATATAACATCGAGCTTCGATGGAATACCCTCCATCGTCGTCCAATTAGACTATTTTTCATGCGACATAACCCAAGTCCATTTCTCATAGGCGATAGGGCACATATCTCATATACATCCCAGAGATGTCAACTGGTGTACGGATATCCCGCCGTACCGGTCACGGATATCCTGCCGAGTCAGTCCCTGATATACTGCCGCGTCAGTGGGGTATTCTCAAAACCTTAAATCGATCGTGCAACTACATATAGTTATTCACCGTGTAATTGTGCTAAATATTAATAATTCAAAGCCTGTTCAAATCCCATTCACGCACTTTCATATCACATGGATATTCACATTAACCATACATCCTTGGGATATCACACATTCAGATGCATCACTTAGATGCCCAGTTCACATATACATCCCTGGGATGTCACATCACAGATTCTTACTGATTTCTCATTTACTATATGCACACAGACACATTTCTTAATTTCACATGCTTATCTTAACATTTTAAACACAAGTACTCAACTATGCTTTAAACGAACATCCATATATAGAACATCACTACATATATGCTTTCGTAATAAAGTGTACATGTTTAGAATATTCCCTACCTCATACATAAATTAAATCCATGGATTCCTCAATCCGAGCTAGCCCTTAACCACCCTAAGGTCCGGCTCAACCAAGGTATGATCAAAATACATGCAACATATCACAATTGGTGTAAAACATTGGGTTCAAAAGCCTAACCCCAATTTATAAGCAGCTCATAAGCAAAACCCAACAAAAACCTAAATCAACCCAAACCGATCGAACGATTTTTAAATCGATTGAATGGTTTGGAAAATCGATCGAACGATTCTAAATCGTTCGAATGATTTCCCAAAATCAATCAAACAATTTGATTTCGTTCGATCAATTTCCTCAGAAATCCTTTTCACTTACTTTTTCTCTCTAGTAAAATCAATCGAATGATTTCCATTCCGTTCGAATGATTTTCTAATCGATCGAACGGTTTTATTTCGTTCGAACGATTCACCAAAACTCCTCATTACACTTCTTTCTTCTTTGGCAAAATCGATCGAACGGTTACTAATTCCGTTTGATCGATTTTGCCAATTTTCAGAACAGATCGAGTTCTAACCTTTATAACTCATCTCTTCAACATCCCAACACTTTCCTTACCCATTTCACACTCCTAATCAGTTAGATTTATCATATAGCAACTATAACTCATTAAAATAGCCAAGTTTTACTTTTATAATCGGTCGGATCCCTTGATCCTATGCTTTCGTTTACCACAAGGGTTTCACAAACTCAAGATCCCCGATCTCACTTCGATGCGAAGCCTTAAATTAGCAAATCCTTCCCAATACACTCCTAATCATACACATTAAATGTCCATACATAATCACACTCTCACTCTTCTCATTTATTTCCTTCTAAATTTCTCAACCACCCAAGCTAATTGGAAATAATTTCTCTCCTTCTTTATAACCCCATTCATTAACTAGGTGTAGAGCACACCTTCCCAACTAGGTATATATATGGCCCAATTAATCTCAATCTCACTACACACCCACTCCATATTTCCCTTATGACCTTTCCAACTTAAGTTAACGAAATTTAAGTCCACCAAGTCAACATTGACCCGGTTCGACTAGTGACTAGTCGGGCACACTTCCCGAGGCACACTATTCAAAGTTTGAAAATTTTGAGACATTACATTGCCTTTGGTACTTCTTTAGGTTCGTTTGATGCTTCTAGAAATTAATTAAATTTTACGCTTCCCTGTGGGTTCGACACCCTTGATTTCACTATGCTATGATAGATCGTCTGCACTTTCAAGGGTACAATTTAAAATCGATCAGTAGATGGTGGCGACATTTCGGTGATAGCGTTGACTTTGACTGGGTCGACCTCATTCCCTCTCATGCTGACGATGAATCCCAACAGTTTTTCAGACATAGCACAAAATGCACACTTCTGTGGATTCAGACGTAATATGTACTTTCTCAACCTCTCGAACAACTTCTGGAGGTTTACCAAGTGATCGCTTCACTCCGGTGACTTGGCTATCATATCATCGACATATACTTCAATTTCTCGGTGTATCTTGTCGTGAAACAAAAGGTTCCCCAAGGGGTGATGAACGTTGTCTTCTCTCGGTCTGGCTCTGCCATCTTAATTTGATTATATCTTGAGAATCCATCCATAAAAGAAAGCATCTCGTGCTTAGCAGTGTTATCGATCGAGATGTCGATGTGCGACAATGAGAAATTGTCCTTTGAGCTCTCCCTATTCAAATTACGAAAATCGATACACATGCAGACCTTTCTATCTTTCTTCGACACAGACATAATATTCACTAGCCACTGCGGGTATTTGGATATCATGAGAAACCCTGCGTCATACTGCTTGATGACCGCATCTTTGACTTTCAACATCCACTCGGGTCAGAGACGTCTTAGCTTTTGGTTAACCGGCTTCATATCAGGGTAGAGAGGCAACTCATGCTCGACCAAATCGGTGTCCAGACTAGGCAAAAATGTTTTGGTATGACCGAAGAAAATCGATCATGCTTTTTATTTCTTCGGGAGACAATGACATTCTAATCTTGATAATTCGAGGAATCTCCTCAATTCCTAGATTGATATCTTCCATTTCTTAGACAATAGGGGTAGGGCCATGCTCAAATTTGGCAAACCGGTCAAGGAGCTCATTGGGGAGCTCCTCCAAAGGGATATCCTCATCTAGACTCGTAACTCTTACCTCTTCTTATATTTCTAAGAAAGGGGTCGATTTTACATGGGACGAATATTTCAATTAAGGCATCTTTTTGTGGGAGTTTATTTAGAATTTTAAATGATAATATTTTTTAACTTTATATTTTTTCAATGTTTTTGAGATTTTTGTTTTCATTGGGGACGGACCCTTGGCAGCGCGAGTCTGCGTATATACAAGGTATTGCCTGCCAAGGGCTTGTCTCACTTTTTATAGGTTATTTTTTTTGGAAAATGAGTGCCGAATTTTAGGCCACTCCTTGCTTCCAGGGTTTGGGGTAAAGATGCCCAGTTGCGTACCTGAGAGGCCGCCCCTTTACCTGTTTGGATGGAGGGTGCTGACTGATACGGCTCTTCGGAGTCAGCCTCCATCATATTGATCCCCAGTTCGTCTGAGATGGTGTCCTCAAACATTAACATAGTTTTATGGTGATTCACCACAAGGAGAGTTTGTTCAGGTCGGACTGTCATTCCTTAAAGAGGGATAACACGGCTAGGTCTATTTCCAGGCTGGGAAGGGTGATGTGGGGATTGGTGGGGTGAACCGGTGCTGTAGGCTTGTGTGGGGTTAATTGGGTTACCCCATTCCTGCCGATCTTTACAACCCCGACACTTACAAATGAATCTCTGATATGAGGCCTGGGATGGGGTTTTTCCACTATGTGTATCCCCTAGCTCTCGTAGCTGCTGTTGCACGGGCTTTCTCCTTAGCCTCTCGTACTTCTTGCGTGGGCTTGTAACCTAACCCAAACCTGACTTTTTGACCACCCTTCGCTGTGACTGGCTCTCTTTTGCCTTACAGTCTGGGCCCAAGTCCTCTTCCTTTTTGATAGCCCCACTTTTGGAGCATGACCACTGCTGCTACCATTCCACCTTCGGTTCTTGGAATGATGCCCTCGATGGGCTCCGAGAGTACCGTCGATACTTCATATTCGAAGCTGTGAATGTTGACATCCTCAGCGGTGTGCGGCACATCCAATACTTTGGGCTTTTCAACGCTGTTGGTGGCTTTTTCCTCTCACTGTTCCCTTCGCCGATGATAGTGATAATCTTATGCCTGGATGTAAACTTAAGCTTCTGGTGCAGCGTGGATTGGATCGCTCCAACATCATGCAGCCATTAACAGTAGATTGAATGAGGATTTAATCTCTATCACTTGAAATAATATGGAGGTCATTGGCCCAATCAATAGCTCAAGGACAACTTCTGCCATTATCTCTCTCATCGTGTTGTCAAAACCTTAGGCACTGGTTCTTATGGGTCTCAGCATGCATGGATCTACCCCAATCTTGGTGGCGGTTCTCAGTGGGCATATATTTAGAGCAGACCCATTATCAATCAAAACCAGTGGGATTATCATATTTCTGGATTCCATGGTAATGTTAAGGGATTTAGAATGACTAGTCCCTTCATCTGGTAAATCGGCATCCGAAAATAAAATGGCATTTGGAGCCATCACTTGACCAATTATCCCCCTGACTTCATCTGGGCTAACTTGAAGTGATACATGTGTATTCTTTAACGCCCCTATTAAATCTTGGAAATGGAGTGGGGACGTCATTGATAGATCCCATATAGTAATGTGAGCTGGCATCCTTCCCAATTGAGTTGTTAGTATATGTTCTCGACTTATTTTCTCAAAAGGATTCACGACACTATCTTTCTTTCCCTCTGGTTGGGCTTGTGCTGTTGGTGGTGCTTTCGACTGCTTAGAAATCTTCATGGATCTTGCGATAAAGTCTACTGCCCCTTCTCTGCTGCTGCCAGCGTTGACATCCATATGTTCATAACTCAGCGGCACCTTATGAGGATTGTAGGTTGGTCCTGAAATCTGAAACGGAGTGGCTGCCGGTAACTGATGCAACTGTACTGATGGCTCTGGAAGGATGGGTAATTCTTGGTTCACCTCAGTGATAGATGGTTGCGTAGCAAAATTGGGCTAGGTTGGGGTGATGAGGTTTGCGGGTGGTTGCACTGGGGGTAATAGGGTAGGAGTGGGCCATTGATAGTTGATAGGCGATGGTGGGGAAAGGAGGACCTGATGGGCTATCGGGTAATTGATGGAGGTGGTTGTATATGATTGATATGCATTTATGTGCACATAATTGACAGGTGTGGGTGATAGGAAACAAGACCTAAGGTCTAAGGGTTCAACTCGTGGTGCTGGGTTGGAGAAATAATTCGATAAATTCAGGGGTTCAATCACCCCGATAGTCCTTTCTTCGCAATCTCTTTGCAACGGTGCTATATAAATTTCCCTGCCGCTGATATAGTCTGATGGGTCAAATTCAAATTCCTCCTCACATTCTTCTATCATCCTGATGGTGGGTTTGAGACCTGCTCCTCCGATAGAATGTGGGGGTAATGGTACCTAATGAATGTTTGCGTGCTGGTTCACTTGAGAAGGTGCGGGTGGAATGATTTTCCCAACATCAATTAAATCTTGGATCGCGTGCTTCATTGGGAAGCAACGATATCGGGTGACCCAGACCCTGATGAAAATTATAATGAGTATTAGGGTCATAATTCATTGGGATAGGGTTAGGAGGAGGTTGTGGTTGATGAGCAGTAACTAATCCCTTTTCTATTAGCACAGGTAAAAGTATATTCAAAGATTGCCCTAAGGGCGTAAACACTCGATCATAGCGGGCTCTCCTCTGCTCCGGAGTCATCTGCATCCCTATCCATTCCATGTTCTCTGCATTGGTTCAGTTCTGACTGGTGCTGGTTGGGCTGCCTTGAATTGGAACGGAGTTATATTATTATTGGGCTTGATGTTGGTAATGTTCTGGACATTGGCCCCTGCTCTCTTCTTGTTTCTTTGCTCTGAGAACCTCCTAACTCCATTGGTTCCATTGGGTATATTCTTGCTCAGGTGACCCTCCCTAATAGTGTCTTCATAGCGATTTGCGTTCCTTACCAGATTATTGAAGCTGGACTGCTGCTGGTACACTAGAAAGTCTGAGATCACTGACAAAGTATTTTTGGAAATCATTTTAATTTGTTCGTCATCAGGTATCCTGTTTCTAACCTGAGATGCCAATGCTCTCCAACGTCCCAAATAATCGCTAAACCTTTCATTCGAGTTCTGCTTCAAGCGGGTCAAATATGACTTGCGCGGTTCAATGTCTATGTTGTAGACATATTGTTCCTGAAATAAATGCGTCAAGTCCTTTCTGGTCTTTATCATAGATGGTTCCAAGGATGTGAACCACCTTAAGGCCGGACCAGTCAAATTTTTTTGAAAGACCTTTATTAATAGTCTTTCGTCCCCTCCATACTGGCACATGTCCCCACAATAAGACTTGAGGTGTGCTATGGGATTGCCGGTGCCATTATATTCGTCAAAAGCCAGCATTTTAAATTTGGGAGGCAAGGGGACCTCAGCGAACAAACATAAATTTGAGAAGTCTGTGGCGTGGATTTCAGCACCACCCATCTTCAACAATTGCTTTTGAATTTTGTCTAACTGCTCTTTCAACTTCTCTGATTCCTTGGACATGGGGGCCACTTTCTCAACCGTCGATTGGGCTTCATTGCAGGCTATCAGGGGGTGGGCAATTATAGGAGGGTCAAGGCTGGTTAATGCCCCAGCATAAGCTCCACTGTTCCCGATCTCGTCCTCTTCATAGTGCTGGTCTACATAGGGTACAATGAAGGCGAGATTCTCTTGCTGGTGCTGCATGGACTGGATGAGAATGACATGAATGGGGGTTGGGTGAATCCATTGGGAATGAGGGAAGGTTTTTTGGGTGATGGGATGAGTGGAAGTCAGATTTGGGGGTGGGGCCTGATGAGGCCATTGGGCATGGGGAAAGGTTTGGAACTGACTTTGGGATGTCAGGATATGGGTGAATTGGGGTTGATGTAAGGCATTGGTTTGAGCTGAGTATGGGGGTTGTGGGTGAGTGAAATTTTGGAGGAATTGTGAAGGGTAAGGGTGTCAGGCCCCAAGGTTAGGGCCTTGCTGGGCTTGGGTATGGGCTATGAAGCCTTGGGATGGTTAGGCTATGAAGGTTTGGCCCATGGGTCCTTGGGAAGTTTGGGCCATAAAGCCTTGGTCATTATAGGTCTGGCCCATTGGACCTTGGTGAGTCTGGGTCATGGGCCACTGATGGATCTGGGCCATGGGCCCTTGGGGTATGTACGTAATGGGTGTTTGGGCCATTAGGCCTTGGGGTGTGTAGGTAGTGGGGGTTTGGATGGTGTGAATGATGGGGGGTTGATGGGGGTCATGGGCGAATGAGGCATGGAGGCTTGATAGGGTATGGGATGAATCCATGGACGTGTGGTGTGGATGAGAAGGGATGTGTTAGGAGGCATTCCACCTATTGTAAGTTTAGAACATCTCCTCCATCATGGCCATGGAAGGGGGATCAGATGGAGATGAGGTATTTGAGGGTTGGAGGGGCATGGATAGGGTGTATGAAGAGGAAAAATTAGGCATGGCCCCGATAAAATCGGGCATGACTAGGGTAAGTGGCGGGATATGAGGTGGGTTGGAGGAATGAGGTGGGCATTGATGGATGGACTAGGCATGTATGGGGGAGATGTATGGGGCATAGAGGTCTAGGATGACAGAGGAAAACTGGTCATGGTTCAGGAAAAAATGGGCATGACTTTGGTGAATGGAGGGATGTGTGGGGGATCAGATGCTGCATGGATAGATGTGGGTGGGTTGGGTATGCATTGGGCGGATGAAAAATAGGGTATGTTGGTTAAAGTGGAGGATGGGGCCGGGTTTTGAATGGGTGTGGAAGGAAGGTGAGATGGGTTGGAGATGGCCATGGATGAAGGCATGGCTTGAGAAAATGATGGAAAATGGGGAGTTGGATTTTAGATATTTTGGTAAGTGGTGGAAGGGAAAATAGGGGCACCGAACGGGCCGGTTATGGTGAGGGTTGGTTGGGTGAGTGGGTGGAAGTAAAAGCTTCTTCAGTATGGGAATGTGGAGAATGTGGCAGGGATGAGTTGAGATCGACGCAAGCCGGATCCACAGCACACGACATAGCTCGGTACCGGGTCGGGTACGGATGCCTCTGATGGGGCCCGTAAAGCTTCCTCCTTCTTCTCCTACGAGATGACGGAGGGTATGATGATGCCGTTATGTCGGCACCAATCAAGACTCTATTTTTGGTTTTTCTATTTTTAATTTTTGAATTTTTATAAGTGAAAAGAAATGAGAATTTCGGAGCCTTTTGAATTCCCTTCTCTGGTGGCTCTTGTACTCTAAATAGCTCGCGCGGTAAAGGCACCGAAGTGCTTCGAAAGAATTAAAGGGAGACCCCTCGATCTATTGAAGGCACGAAAATTGATGCAAATAACTTGATCTCTCGAAACAAGTAAAAAATAAGTCACCTTCTCTTGACTGGCGAGGGCGTATTGGGTGTCGGAGATTGTGGAGCCTAAACAGAAGCACTATAAGACACTAATTGGGGAGTCCGGGGTGTGAAATAGGCCTCAGATTTGGGTTGTGGCTGCCTAAAACTAACCTGGTGTAACTATTAGGTGCGCCGGTGTAAAAATGCCTAGGACAGGGCTGGCGCAACTAATAGATGCGCTAGTGTATTTCTGGGGATTTTTGCATTGGCGCCTGTAATAGTTGCGCCAGACAAAGATGGGTTTCCAGGTATTTTGACAAGAGCAGTTCTGGCCTGAAATGAGTCTTCAAACTGGCTTTTTGTGGAAGCTAGGCTTTCGGTGACTGACTGTTTATATGAATCGGCTCTCTTCCTCACCGAACCTAGGGATACAAGGTTGATTCGGGTCTACTAACGCTCACTTTTTTCCCAGGTTTTAAGCTTGGTAACGAGAAGGTTACCCACCCGATATACCTCAAGTGCAAGCCCTTTTCTCGGGTACTAGGTGGGCTGGGACTTTTCCGGATCATCACCACTAGAGGATGCCGCCGTACTAAGACCCGAGAGTTTGTATGTGTGCCTCAATAACCCAACCCTTGAAAATCTACCCCGCAAAAATCAATTTAAATCCCCTTTGTTAGTTCAATTTTATTTTTCACTTTTAAGGAAGTTTTCTTAAGTTCAAAGACCAAGGGTGAGGATCCCGTGTCACCTCTACGAGCCGGCGTCCAGTGACGGAATATGATTGCAGAATTAAAGGCGCAAGTAGGCCCGCCAAACGGCTAAGGCACTTAAAATGACGGAAATGTAAAGAAATTAAATAACAATGTATAAGTAGACCCACCGATCGGCTAAGGTGCTTAAAATGACGGAAACGTAAGAAATTGAATGCGAAGCGCAAGTAGGCCCGCCAATCGGCTAAGGCTCGTAAATGACATAAAAGTAGGGGTAAGTAAAATGATGTAATCGGAGGGGTGAGTAAAAAATAGTAAAAAAAAAATAGCAATAAAAGTTAGTAAAAATTAAAAACAAAAAGGCCAAATTCAAGGGGAAGCTCTACTAACTAATCCCCAGCAGAGTCGCCATCTGTGCAACTGTGGATTTTTGATGATCTCGTCGTAACGATGCGCTCATGATAAATATTTAGAGCCGCCACCCAGAGCTTTTGGTGTCCCGAAAAACCTAGATCACTTTTATAAGCACCGAAGTGCCACAAATATGACTCTGAATCCGGTCTACGTCAAAGGCTTTTAGGTAGGGGCTTCGGTTATTGATTGGGAATGTGTTAAGCACCCAATCAACCCACTTAATGTGGTCTCTACTTATGACTAAAATAAAAATTACATAAAGAAATAAAAATGCCTTCCTCTTGCCCAAAGGGCCTTAAAATCCTATTTGTGTCCGTCCATTCCTACAAAAAATTCGGCCGCGTAACGGCACAAATGAGAGGATGAAGAACCAAGAAGGTAGAGGAGTAGAAGGGAGAGCCAGAGCTCTCGGGCCCTTGTTGCATCACTGTGGAGCCTTGCATAGGCTTGCTTTGGTGAGCTTTTGAAGGCTTGTATAGTAAGAAATGAGGTTCTAGCTCCTAGGGCTTGACAGCTAAGAGGTAGAGAGAGAAGGCTAGGGGGTAGCACACACCTAACCTAGAACTTTTGGATGAAAAGCAAAGGTTTTTAGAAGGTTTTAAGGTTCTAAAATTTGTATGAGAATGGTGCACTAGAGGAGAGAGAGAAAAAGCCTATACACCCTTCCTTTGTGTGTCAGCTCACCACTAGATAATCTCCATTAAGTTATAAAAGGGTGTGTTGTGGAGAAACCCTATCATAATCTCCTTAAGAATTCTTCTTAAGAATAAAGTCTCGTCTTTTCTTTCCTTAAGAAAAACCCTAGCCGCCACTATCTCTTTGTTCAACCCACCTAACATCTTTTGAGTCTTCTTCCACAAGACTCACCTTGATTAGTTCCACCATTAAGATCAAGGAGGGAGGAACACCATGGACGAACTAAAGTGTGGAACGTCGAATTGTAGATCCGTTGTTCACAAGAGGTGAATATCATCATATCTTATTTTCGGATTTCATTTTCTTACTTTTCAGAATCGTAGTCCATATTGTCGGATCTTAATTCTTCTTTCGAACCTCGATTTCGGGTTAGAAAAGAGGGTTTATTTTCGTACTCGCCCAAGGTCACTCAACCGAGTTCACTTTTCGCTCGAGCGAGGACGCATCATAAATAGGGCCAATCTTTTAGCCAAAAGTCACTTGAGCGAGTTTAGTTGTCGCTAGAGCGAGATGCTGAAGGATGTACAGAATTATCTTTGGAATGAGTCACTCAAGCGAGCATCGCTTGCTGTTTGAGTGAGATGTCAAAGAATGCACAGAATTTCCTCTGGAATGAGTCGCTCGAGCGAGCATCACTTGTCACTCAAGCGAGTCATGTCGAACCTTATCTTTTTCAGGCTATTGCTTAGGTTCCTCTTTGGTTCGTATTAATTACTTTCAGATTGTTCACAATTACAATCGACCATTGATATATCACTTGTGTATGCGATGCAGAAGGGGGAATCAGTCGCTGTTGATAGGGATCATCTCACTTCTTTCTTACGGCGTTAAGACCGAGGTAGGGGAATTTCAATGCACAATCCATATTGTATACTTCCGATTCATATGTGTTTAGTGATTTGAACAATTTGAACATTACCTTGCCATCGTTAGTGATTTGTTCAAGCAATTCTTAGATATCTAAATACAAAATTTAAGATCGTAGAAACTTGGAAACTGAGTCTGAACTTTGAACAAAATGGAAATTGATTTGAAACCAAAAATATATCATAAAGGAAGGCATATGATACGAACCTCTTTGGACCATTGAAATTGATCCTTGAACATTAAACTCATTGAAAATAAAAGCACAACACTTGGGGAAATTTCAATGCAGACTTGTATGATTCATAGGCATTTAATGAATTAATGATTTAGCAATTGGCCTTCTTATACCTAGAATTAGAACATTGAAACCCATTGAATATTGTACTATTATTGAATAAAAATGAATTCATTGGATATTCGAACTCGTTGAACATTGTACCCTATTGAATGATTGAAACTCATTGAACATTTGAAACTCATTGAATATTGTACTCTTAGTGAACATTTGAAACACATTGAACATTGAAAACTAAATTGAATTATGAATTACTTATAAGGTATAAATATGATATGATATTTAGAACATTGCATGTGATTTGAGACTGATGTGAACGAATCCTGTGCGATGGTACCTTCTGAAAAATTTGACGGCCCTTTTGAAAACTCTGAACCGTTATGAGGACTTTTTTTTGAAAATACAGAACCGTTACGACGACCCTTTTTAAAATTTTGAACCGTGCTTCAGCATACACTGAACATTGAACCGTGACAATGACCTTTTGACCGCGCAAGTATTCCTCACAACGCAGGAGCTTGGGCATACTGAAAAATTATTCTTGAATGACGATTGTTAGGATTTCCATTGGCTGCCGCTGGATCGAGCGCTATATTGCGTTAGAGATATTTAAGTTATATTTTTAAGTCATGCATGAAGCCCACAATTTGTATTTGAAATACACATAAAATACCTGAATTGGACATATGCATGTAAAAAGGAAAATATGGTACTGAACACATATATGAGTTTCAATTATTAGTACTTCTGAAATTGACATCCGAACTCCACTGTAGAATTATATAATTCAAATTAAAAGGATACTTTGGCTCGTTATATTTATGGTATTATTAATCATTGACATTGAATGAATCATTAAATATATATGCATTGGAAAGATAAGATACAATTGGAATTGGGATTTCTCTACTGAGCATGTGGACTTTTAGCTCACCCTGACACTATGTGTCATAGGTATCAACGTTGGCAAGGATCCTAAACTTGAAGAAAATCCCGATTTGGTGCCGGAAGATGAGGAAGCTCTTCCACCAGAAGATTACTATCCTTGAGAAAATTTCTGAGATTTGAACTTGGAATAATTTAAAAGGAATTCTTTGAATAATTGTCTAATTCTTTCCACGTACTTGATATAGATACCACTGTTTGTGTGACGTATGGTCGTCATCGGTGGTATTCTTGGATTAAAGTTTCCACTCATGAACGTTATGATTAATTGTTATAGTAAAAGAAGTTATTTGATGAAATTTGATGTTATACCAACAAGAATTCTGTATACGGATTCATGGACTATGATCTAACAATCCGATATTTCCAGATCTTTTGGCTGGGAAATTTCGAGTCGTTACACCCTAACCATCTCTTATTCCTTTCTTCTTCTTAAGAGAAACTCTAGCCATCGCAACCTTTCATTTTCAACCCATCTCATATAAAATTTCTGAATCCGTTCCCTATAATCTTTTGTGTGTTCTTTCATAGGAACAATCGGGATCTAATTCCACCATCAAGATCAAGGAGGAAGAAAACATGGACGAAATATAGCATTGAACTTCGATCACCTCAAACTTAAATCATCGTAGAATCATCGTTCACGCTTCAAGAGGTGAATACCCATCATTTCATTTTTATTTTCGGATCTTATTTTCGAACCCTAGAAGCGTTCGGAAAATTTAAAATCGATCGATTGATTTTGAGCCGAGCAAAAAGGTTTATTTTTCGCACTTAGTCAATCGATCGATTTTTATATTTCAATCGATCGATTTTGCACCGAGACCCATCTGCGTAATATTACTCTTATTTTCTATTAATGTCCAATCGATCGATTTAGTGTTCTATCGATCGATCCTGCACCGAGACCAATGTCATTTATATATACATTTACCATTTATTTCGATCAATCGAGCCTAACTCTCAATCGATCTATTCTGAATAGAGACATTTTATATATGTATATATTCACTTTCATTGCGGATCGATCAACTCCTAGTTCGATGGATCGATTCTAACTTTATCTACTCACATTTATTATGACCGATCAATTATGAGATTGATCGATCAAGTTTGAATTGATCGAATGACGTCTAACTCATTAATTTCGATCGATCGACTCCTTTGTTCGATCGATCGATTCTGAACAAAACCGATTGATCTGATTACATTCTCTTTAATTCCGATCAATCGACTTTCATTTTCAATCGATCGATTGGGACCGAATTGAATTAACTATAATCATATTATCGATCGACTGATATACAGATCGATGGTTGTTAGTATGTCGCTTGTGTATGTTCTATAGAGGAAGGAATCGGTGCATCTTCATGGAGTCCTAGTGCAACACTCACATTTCAATTTCCAATCAATAGGGATCATCTCACTTTTTTCGATGTGACAACAAGAAACGAGGTAGGGGAATATCAATAAGAAATTTTTACTTTCGATTCGTAGGTATTTAGTGATTTTAAATAAATTGACTATTATTTTGTTATCGCCAATAATCGGGGTTCACGATTGCTTCGGTATTCTCTTAACTAATTGCGTACTTTGTTAAGAATTATGGCCCCTTTGCTTTTTTGATTTATTTGAACATCTGAATATGAGAATGGAAACATTAGATCCTTGTATAATTAAGGTATGAAAATTAATTTCTCGTGACACTCATAAAGAAAGAATGAAGGAATAGGATACTTGATATAAATCTCATCAAAACTTGGAAACTGATTTTGGACTTTGAATTACTTAAAAGAAGATGCATGATATAAATCTCATCGAATCTTAGAAACTGACTTCGAATTTGAAATTAATTATAAGGTACGAATACAATATTATGCTTTAGATATATGCATGTGATTTGAAGATTTGAATTTGAATATATGGATCCTGTGCTATGGCACACATTGAACCGTTACAATGGTATTTTGAACAGCACGAGCTACCTCGCATTGCAGGAGCAACGACACTTTGAACAATTGTTCTAGAACGATGATGGTTACGATCCCCATTGGTACTCTGACTTTGACTCTATCGCTACTTGTGCGATAGAGATTACTTAAGTTATATCTTTATGTAATTGCATGAATAAAATAAAGGAAAATATCATAATTGGACATTTATATGAAATTCTACTTTAGTTTTTCTGAACACGACATCAAGACTACGCCGTAGGCTATATAGCTCAAACTCGAATTTGCACTTGGAATTAATTATCTTAGAACATGAATGTGTGGTGACTCCTTATATTTATGGTATTTTAGTCATTAATATTGAAATGATTATTAAAACTATGTGTTGGATGGTTAAAATATGAATGGTATTGGGATTATCTTATTGAGCCTGTGGATTTTTAGCTCACCCTAACACTATGTGTCATAGGTACCAACGTTGATAAGGATCCTGAGTTGAAGAGGATCCTAATTTTGTGTCAGAAGACGAGGAAGATCTTCCACCCGAAGAATTTTATCCTAGAAAAACATTTGTGATTTGGACTTGATACGACTCAATGAATATTCTTTAAAATATTTACATATTGAATTCACACATATAGATATAAGAACCATTATTTGTGTGGCGTACGACCATCACTGATAGTATCTCTGGATTAATATTTTCATTATGGATGTTGAAGTAATTATTTTGGTTTTTTAGACAATTTGATTTTCGTAATTATATCATTGCTTTAAGAAAAATAAAAGAAATTCCGCTTATAGGCTTATAAACTAAGTTTAATGACCCGGTATTCCACGATAATTTTGTGTGAGAATTTCGAGTTGTTACACCCACACACGTAATACCTCTGTTGAAATCCTGCTCCATGGCCATTAGCCCTTTCCACCATCCAGAAATCTTATGGAGTTTCTGCCAGTAACATCCCACCCACCTCTAGCGCACCTGTATTTTAGCAAAATCGCCTCAACCTAGAATGCTCCTCTGCCATCCCCAAGCTTCCATAACCAGTTGCACAACAGTGCCCCATTCATCAAATCAATACTGTGGATACCCAACCCCCCATCTACTCTTGCGAAGCACACAATATCCCAGTTAATGAGATGCATTTTCCTACATTCCTCCCCACTGATCCAAAGGAAATTGTGCATGATGGACTCCACTCTTATCCCAACACTGATTGGGCACTTGAATAATGATAATTGATAAATTTACATATTGCTTATCACACTTTTGATAAGTATAGCTCTACCAACCATGGACAACAATTTCTTCTTCCAAATAGAAAGCCTCTTTTCACATCGTTCTACTATGGGATCCCACGAAACCTTCGTTCCTAAGCAAAGCGGAAGCCCTAAGTAAATAGCAGGGAAATTCCCAATCTCGCAGCCAAAATATGAGGCCAGATTAACCAATTGAGACTGATTGATATGCACTCTCAAATTTTTTGTTTTGTCAAGGTTAACTCTCTGACCCGTACACTCCTCATGGGAGTAGACCCCTCATAGGCCCTAAGGATCCACTTCAAATGTAGCAAGTTGTCACGATTAGCATTGCAAACAATGAGCGTATCGTCCGCGAATTGTAAGTATGTGATTGGTCTGAAATTACTTGTCAAAGATAAACAATTAATATGACCGAAATCAACCCCCTATCAATTAACCAACTTAAACATTTGCCAAGAATATTGAACAAAATCGGCGACAATGGATCACCTTATCGAAGCCCTCTAGAACCAGCAACAAAACCCGCGAGGGATCCATTAACAAAGATCGAGTACATGGGTTTATTGATGCATGCCCAAATCCATTTCCTCCAGCGATAACTGAACCCCATTTTTGCGAGTATTCGGTCCACAAAAATCCATTGCATACGATCGTAAGCTTTTCTATATCTAACTTGATGATTATCCCAAGTTTCCTGTCGGTGTGGCAAGAATGTAAACATTCGTGAGCAAGAATTGCCCAATCCATGATTTGACATCCTTTGATAAAAGTCCCTTGCGAAGGGCTAACGAGACTACCGATCACAGATTTGAAACGATGGACCAGAGCTCTTGCCACCACTTTATAAAGGCAGCCAACAAAACTTATCAAACGGAAGTCTCTCAGACTCGAAGAACTTTAACTTTTGAGAAGTAAAATGATAAAAGTAGAACATGTACCCTTGTTCAAATGAGCATGTATGTGGAACTGTCTAAAAACATTGCAGACATCCTCTTTAACGATGTTCCAGAAAATTTGAAGAAACTTTAGCGGAAACCCAACTGGCCCTTGCACTCTTTTGCCATCGCCCTCAAAAATGGCCCTTCGAATTTCATCAATTATAAAAGGGGATTTCAACCTGATACTGTCCTCCACAAAGATCTCACTGAAAGGGAGGCCATCTTAGAAAGATTTGAGCGCAACTTCCTCCTTGAATTGAAACACGAAATGTTCCGCAATCACATTTCGCACCCATCCTTATCATATATCACCCTTACATCAACCGAGAGAGACGTAATCATCTTTTTCCTGAATTTTGAATTAGCCAGCCTACAAAAAAAATTAGAGTTTTGGTCCCCCTCTCCTTTGACCTGCTTCTCTCTAACTCTTTGCCGTCAAATCACTTCTTCTTCAATGATGGTGTGATAAGTGTTGAAATATGATCATATTTCATACCCTAATATGTACACTTAGCCATCTAATGAGAACAATCTGATAGCGTTTGTGGAGTTTTGATGGTTTCAGGTGATTCTGACCATTGGATGCATTCAATGACATAAAAGAGCGAAAAGACAACAAACATTGGAACATAGAACAAAGAAATCGTCATGCACAGAAATCCGTGAAGAATCGATCGATCAAATATCAAATTGATCAACCGAAGCTTAAAGAATAAATTTCGTAGAAGACTTCATTTAAAATCGATCGATTTAAAAAGAATTATTAAATGACAAGACTCTGTTTAGAATAGATCGATCGAAATTTAGAGTTGATCAATCGATCTTAGAATTTTAGGGTTTCGAACTAAGACCTTATATAAGAGAGTTAAAGTTAGGATTTATAGTGTTTTTCTTTTTGTACAATAGTTTTTGGGGTTTTTCTTTTCTTAGCCGTTTTTACATTTTCATGTTTCCCTCTTCAGTTTTTCTAGCTTTCTTTTTTTGATCTTCTAGTTTTAGAGAGTAGAATAGAGATTATTTCTTAAAGGAGGATTGTAGTAAGTAGATCAAAGTTTACATTGTATTTGTTTGAAGAACATAAACGGGTATTTTAATGAATTATTTGAGATTTATTTTAATTATGTGTTATTTTTGCATAGAAATGTCTGGCTAATAATGCAACCGTGGGCTCTCGCAAGTCCATCGCGACGATGCGCTCTTGGTAAGACTTGAGTTGCCACCCGGAGATTTTGCTATCCCAGGAAACCTAAACCAAAATTAAATGCACCAAAGTGTCAAATATTACTCTGATTCATTGGTCTAATGCCAAAGGTTCTTGGGTAAGGGCTTCGGTTATCGATCGGAAAGGTGTTAGGGACCCGATCAACCCGCTTAAACGTGATCTCTATTTATGGCCAAATGAAAGTAAAAAATGAAAGGAAGTGCTTCCTCTCGCCTGAAGGCACTATGACCCTATCAAGCTCTCCGCAAACATCAAAAATTCGATTGCGTAACAGCTTGAATCCTTGGATAAAGGAAAAGCAAAGAAGGTAGAGGATTAGAGGGGAGAGTCGGAGCTCTTGGGCCCCTGTAGCACAGCTGTGGACCTTCACGTAGGTGCACTTGGTGAGCTTTCGATAGCTTGAGGGGTTAAAAGATGGGTTCTGGCCTCTAAGGTTTGATAGCTAAGAGGTAGGAGAAGAAGACTAGGGGGTAGTTCACACCTAGGCTAAAGGATTTTTTATGGAAGATGAGGTCTAAAGGATAATTTTGAATTCTGAAATTTGTATGGATTTGGTGTACCAAAGGAGAGAAGGAAATCTCTAATCTTTCTCTCTTTTGAAATTTTTTTAAGTCATTTGCAAGGGGGGGTGCCTCTCTATTTATAGAGAAAGGGTAGGTTAGGAGGGTACTTAAATGCTAATGAGATTAGCAATTAGGTAATCCTAAATCTAAGGATTTTGGGTTATCAAGGTTATGGATAGGTGTGAATGGCGGTTCAATGGTAGATGATAGGGTGGGGTTTCAAATGACTAGAGGGTTGCAAATAGGGTAAATGGCGGTGCAACAGTCCTAAAGAAACCCACCCTAAACATTGGGATGGTCAACAAGTCAAACCCCAAAAGTCATTTTCAGGCAAAATCTCAAAAATACTGTAGCTAAGGCTAGCGTGTATATTACACACGCTAGATATATGTACAGTACTTTTGAGAAGTTCAGAGTCCGTCGTGGGGCCTGGACCTCTGGAGAAGAAGGCAGATTTTGCCTAGCGTGTGAATTATACACGCTAGGCCAAATTCCTGGAAAAATGGCCTAGCATGTATATTATACACGCTAGGCAACATTTCTCCAAACATGGCTTAGCGTGTATATTATACACGCTAGGCAAAATGTCCTCACCTCTGCCCGAAACTTTGAATCGCCATAACTTTTGGTGTATGACTCGGATCAGGGTGATTCTTGGTTTGTTGGAAAGTTGAGGACCTCTACTTTTTAATGGTATAGGATTTAATTTCAGCAGAGATTCTCACAAGCCTTGGCACACCTCTCTCCAACTACTGCCTTGGAGGGTTTGGTTCGGGAAAGGGATTCAAGGGTGTAGGGCTGATTCTTAATGGTTTTGGGAAAGTTTCTAATGGTATGAGAGATGCTATAGGAAGCTCGGGGGTGCGCCTTTCTCGAAGTATGTTTCAATCGGGCCTTTGGCCAAATTTGGGTGTCTACACTAATTTTCTAGAGTTTTAGGATCTAATGAATTCCATCTGAGGTGTTCATCCATGATTTAGATCTATGGTTGGAATCTTCTTTGTTGATGCTCTAGTGTGTTATTGTTTATTTGTCCATGCCTATTGTTGTGAATCCAATCATCATTTTAAGATATGAGAACAAGTCATGCTTTTGTCATGATCTCTGATCTATGATTTGGAATCCATGCCCTATTTTTCTATTGCATATATCAGATGTATTAATTTATTGTGATTACGGAATGCCTTAATATAGTAAATGTTTTTCTCCTTTTCATTTGAAGCTTTAGAAAGGCATAATCTGAGATTTTTATTGTGGATTAAGTGTTTTTATCTTTCATAAACTATTAATTGATTTTAATGTTTATGTGTTTTTGCATCTTTTAATTTTCTAACCATTAGATCTATAATCGTGGATGATAATTAAGGATGGGAAGATTTAGTTTCTTAAACTCGCATGTTTCATTTGAGTAATCTTAAATTATTTAGTTATTGTTCTTTTATTTTCTTCATATCTGGGAGACTAGATTAATATTGAGATAAATTTAGGAAATTTTGTAATTGATAAATGTTCATTTTCAAACATCTTTTTAAATCCTTGTGGGACCAACCTCGCACTCTATACCCAATTGCTGCAATACGATTTGTGCACTTGCGAGTTAAAATACAATTAAAATTTCACAACAAGTTTGTGGCATCGTTGTCGGGGTTTGCAAATAGAAAATTTTATGAATTGAAAATCAATCTTAGGAATTTTCTAGATTTAAATCAATCTTTCTACTAGTCTTCCAAATAATAATAAAAAATAATAAAAAATAATAATGAATATATAAAATTGTGGGAGCTATTGGCAAACCCTCATATCAATGCATGAGTTCAATTCAGAATCTTGTGCTATTTACGGAAATTTGATCCACATTGTACCTATGTGTCCCCTTAACAATCATAATTTCTACTTTGAACAAGTGTACCCAAATCCTGTTTGGAACACTTGTGACTGGCCGAATCAACCCAATGACATATGAGGATTTAATCAACTTCCAATGTGTGATATGATGCCTTACTCTGATCAGAGTTCTTACCCTAACAATTTCCCTTTTGAGTTTTCACAGCAAACTCAATACTTTCAATACACAGAAACTATATGAACCAGTCCAAACTTCTTCTTACTCCATAGAATATTTAAAAAGTTGTATGCACACGATAAATCAAACACTTTATAGGTTACAATCTCAAGTTAGTCAGTTAGCTAGATGCTTGAAAATGAGGATGAAATAGAGGAGTCCTTTATTGAGACTGATCTGAATGAAGAGCATCTTTAATAGGAGCCCTCTGATTTCGTTCAGGAATATGAGCATAACCAATTGGTCACTACGCTCGAGACTAGCACAATGAGCCTTGAGGTAGTGCGAGGTGAAGAGGACATGGAATGGAGTGATTCTGATGTCAAAGAGGAAATTGAGAATCAAATTGAGTCGAGAGAGGTAAAAAAGGAAACCCTTACAGGCCCGTTGGAAGTTTATGTATCCAGCTTGACCGATGAGTTCAATGTCGAGTCAGCACCTGAAGAAATTGGGTCATGTTAGTCGAACATCCACTCTTAGAATGTTGCGATAAGGGAGGCATGTTGTGATTTTTTTTCAATGTTTTAAAACTCGTAAGCGCACGAATCAAATTGTAGTTAATGGGTGTGGAGTACGAGATTGTTCTCACGAGGATTGGTCAGAAAATTATCAAGAGAAAATAGCAATTAACTATAAGAACTACCACAAATCTAGCACAATATTCAAACTAATTTATGATTATGAGCGTTTGATGGAGAATAAAATTGCCGAGTCATAATCTATTGAGAATAAAACAAGATAGAGAAAATGAGGAGTGGGATGATAAATCCCCCCATTGTTGGCTTATCATCTACAAAATACAGATCTAACGGTTGAGATATGATACTATCACAAGATGCAACACACGTAAATATTGAACTCAATAAAAAATTTACATAAAATATAACAATTAATCCACGAAAATAATTCTAATGTATGTTCTTTCTACAGTCACAAATGAAATAAGACAAAAATATTCACTGTAAAAGGGATTTCTAATGACGATAAGTTAATACCACAAAATAGGGTAAAACACCTACCGTAAAAGAGAGACTCCTAATGACAATGAATTAATGCCAGAAATATTATCGACAAAGAACCCGGAGTAGATTCCTTATTGTAGATCTGAGATCATAGAAGGAGCATGACTAGCACCCAGATCCTATATGGCAATCGAAATTTACTAATTCGGCAAGAGAGCATTAAAGATCAAGGCATCTATGATAAAATAATATCCCAACCACAAATCTATATTATTATAAATGAAAACCTCGGATGGGGTTCATTAGATCCCTATCCTCAAAAAGATTTAACTACTCATGCCTGAAATGAACATAATTGAAAAATAAATAGAACTTAAGATTAAAATACCGTAAAGATGCTTTAACAATTCCACTGTAACAACTTTAATCTAAGTACACTTCTTCTTCAAGCCGCAAAATGAAACTAAGCTAAAATCTAAACCTAGAAAATGGAAGAACAATGCTTGGAAAAGGAAAGGGAAAAGCTAAAAGAAAACTAAAAATGCTAATAGAAAAAAGTGTGATGTCCCAAAAAAATTTTGACTTTCGCATAGGTCTGACTCGGTATGCGTGTCCGACAGGTCACCCAACTGACAATATAAATTTTGAGAAGTGAATTAGATTATAAGAATAAGTCTCGAGTGAAAGAGGAGTTAGTGATAATGTTAACCGTTAGATGGGTGACCGTACACTGACATGCGGTGTATTGGCTTAGCACCCTAGAATGACCTTTTAGTGTAAAAGCTAAGTGGATAAGATATTTCCACTTTTAGCTTGTTTTGTCTTGTGAAGAGAGAATAGAAAGAGAGCTAAGCCTCCTCATATCCCTTCTCTTGTGATTCGACTGTGTTGATCGCAACACATACGATAAGGAGAGTGAAGAATAGTGTGTGCTCTAGAGGAAATTTGCCATAGGTTTCATTTCGATTCAAGTACGAGAGGAATCAACAAATTTCACTCTGAAACCCTTCGTAGCCACGATTTTTGGAAAAGCACATGATCGATCAAAGGAAGGTAAGCAAGATGTGTTGATTAGGCTATATTTAGCTATGATAGGCTTTAGAGAAAGTATGAGTAAAATTTATAAGTATATGGTGATGATTTGGGAAAAAATGATCTAGGGAAGAAGAACCCTGCAGGGCTGAGAAATCTTTCAAAATCGATCAATCGAAATTGGAAACAGATCGCTCGATTTGTGAATCGATTGATCGATTTGAGAACCGATCGATCGGGATGTGATATGAAGATGTGTGAGTTTCTGAGTGAATCGATCGATCAATTTCGAAACGATAGATTGGTTTGTGAACCGATCGACCGAGTGTGACGAAATATAGAAACAGAGATGTGTGTGTTTTTCTGAGGAGACCGATCGATTGATTTTGGAAACTGATCGATCGAATTGGATTTCGATCGATCGATTGGGTCAACTTTGGGCATCTTTTTGCTTTAAAAAAGAAACTTGGGGAGACTTTGAGACTTCCTTTTTTTCGTCACTTTTGACGTGTAAGATGAAAATTTGATCTGTTCTAGGTTAAGATACAAGGTGCGAGATGTGAGGGTTATCTTGAGAAAGAAAGATCTTCATTTTGGCTTCAAGTTGAGGTAGGGAAAATCCTATAACATGTGCATTTGACACAACTAGCATGGATATTGTGACATGATGAATATAATTGTACAAATCATAAATTTTGTCATCTGTGAACTACGTAAGATGTGTACATGTGTGTGTGAACTTCGAGATTTCCAAACTCCAAACCTAGCTATAAAATACCACATTTCACAGTGATAAACAATAAGTTAGACTTTGCACTTTAATTTATGGTTCACGTGAAACGAATCCCTTGTGCTCCAGGACGGTGGGATATCCGTTCATTTCTTATCGATCTACAGTAAACTTCGTTCGGCACAAGTATCCCTCATACGAAGGGGCTTGGGCATCATGAAAATGGTTCATTAAACGACGATGGTTGAGATTCCCATCGGTATATGTGTGACTCTCGATGCTATATATACTTGAGATAGTAATTAAGTGATCAGTTTAAGTTTTCTTATGTTATGTGAAAAGATTTGGAAATCATGTGATCAGTTTTATTTCAATTCAAACGCCTTTTAAATTTCAATTCCTTAAATTATACACATGTTCGATATATGTCATGAGATATATGTGTGATGTGAAAATAAATATGCTATTGATGTTTTCCCTATTGAGCTTAGACTATTAGCTCTCCCTTCAACTATACGTCACAGGCACAGGTGTAGAGATGGGCATCGAGGATCTTGGGCTTGAGGATCCTGAGTGTGTTTCGGAGGAGGAATCAAAGCCTCCGCCCGAAGAGTATTTCCCTTAGGGATTGTGGTTGTGCATTGTGATTTTTGTGAGACTAGGGCTTGGTACGTCCAACCATTTTGTTTTAGAATGTCAACTATGTAATTAAATTTTGGATTATTATTTTGTGAACCATCGTGTTGGTGAAGTTTACCCAACACCGATGGTTCGTCTCGGTTCTTTGTCCAAGTGTTTGGAATGGAATTAGAACCGTTATTTTGATATACTTTGAATTATAGAAATGGAGCTTTTTTTTACTGTATATGATGACTCTATCTGCTTAGTTAGAGATGTCTGCTTTGTTTTCTGCTTTATGTGTGGATGTACCAAGTATTCCATTCGGGGATCACCCTTAGCGGCGATCTGACGGTTTGGGTTTCACGGTTAGGAAATCCGGGCTGTCATAGTTGGTATCAAAGCACTAGCTTTAAAAATTTCTGATAGATCTTAGACATGCGTTATGTGTTTAAGATTTTTTTGTCATAGTGTAGGGACCTTCTGTTGATGAAACTTTGTTTCATATTGACAGATCATTATGTCCGGTAGGGGTAGAGGATGGTCTAGAGGTAGAGAAAGATCGGTAGGAGCCAGAATTGATGTTTTGTTGGAAGGAGATGTTAGTAGAGGAACAAATAGAGCTCCTCTTGGAAGAAGAAATCCTCTAGAGGAGGCAAATCAGGGATGAAATAAAAGTGAAAGAATGGCTCAGGACATGGAAGTCATGGCTAATGCTATGGCTCAGCAGGCTGTGTTGTTGGCAGTGAACAAGGCCAATAATCATCAGCAGCAGGCTCCACCTCCACCTCCGATTCCACCTACTCCATCAGCATTAGTTGAGTTTAGGAGATTGAGACCTCCTAGTTTCTACGGTCAGACTGATCCGCTGGAAGCGGAGAAATGGTTGAACCAAATCGAGAAGCTCCTACAGAGACTATCGTGTACTAATGAGGAGAAAGTGAGTTGGGCTTCCTTTCAGTTAGAAGGAGACGCCGACCCTTGGTGGAAGTCGGTGTGAAGGATGAGAGAGCAGGAAAACCCAGATGGGTTATGGACGTGGGAGGAGTTTGTTGAAGTATTCAACAAAGAATACTTCCCTAAGAAAGTAAGGAATTAGATGGCAGCAAAGTTCATGATGTTAGAACAAGGAGGAATGTCCATACGGGAATATGGTACAGAATTCACAAGGTTATCAAGGTTCACTCCAGAGTACGTGGCCACGGAATTGATGAAAGCCAACAAGTTTGAACGCGACCTAAGGTCGAATATAGGGGATAGAATCTCCGTATTAGAGTTGGAGACGGACGGAGCAATAATGGGTAAGGCATTGGTCACCGAAAAGGACATTGACGATCTTTATAAGAGAAGGGACCTGCAGAAAAAGAGCAAGGCGGGTCAAGGGAGACCGGGTAACTATGAATCGGTGAACAAAAAGCCGAGATTTGCAACTCCAACTCCCAAACCACCGGCATAAACAAATTATTCCAGGCCACCTATGCCTACGATAGTTAGACCCCTTCACTATGATGGCCCCGCTACTACTATAGGAGTATCAGTTACTAACGATAGTCACGTTTTGCCCCAATGGGGACAGATTGTTCAGATTCTTCGATATGCAATCGACTGTCATACCGTTTATATCCATGATCCGAGCAGAACGCTTGATGAAGAATGGATGCAGTAGATACCTCACTTTTCTGCAAGAGCAACGGGAAGAGAAGAACACCATAACCAATATTCTGATTGCTTGCGAGTTCTAGGATGTGTTTCCAGATGAGTTGTCAGGATTGCCACTTGATCGAGTAGTGGAGTTCACCATCGAATTAGTATCGGGCAGGGAGCCAATATCTAAAGCACTATATATCAGATGGCTCCAGTTGAGTTGAAGGAATTGAAGGACCAGTTACAGGAACTCTTAGATAAAGGGTTCATAAAACCTAGTGTGTCTCCTTGGGGAGCACCGATCTTATTTGTTAAGAAGAAGTATGGGTTGATGAGGTTGTGCATCGACTATCATCAGTTGAATAAGTTGACTATCAAGAATGGATACCTTTACCCAGAATAGATGATCTCTTTGATCAGTGGCAAGGGGCAAGGTTCTTTTCCAAGATTGACCTGAGATTGGGTTATCATCAGCTAAAGGTTAAAGCCGAGGATATTCATAAGATGACGTTCAGAATCAGATATGGGCATTACGAGTTCCTAGTGATGCCATTTGGCTTGACCAACGCACCAACTTTATTCATGGATCTCATGAATAGGATATTCAAACCACATCTCGAAACTTGTGTGGTTGTGTTCGTGGATGACATTCTCGTCTACTCAAAGTCCAAGGAAGAACACGAGCAGCATGTAGGGATAGCTCTTCAAACACTACGTGAACACCAACTTTATGTGAAGCTCAGCAAGTGTGAATTCTAGATAGAGAAAGTGAGCTTCTTAGGACCCGTTGTGTCTAAGGTAGGTGTCATAGTGGATCCAGCAAAGATCGAGGCAATAGTAGAGTGGAAACAACCAACGACTATGACTGATATTCACAGTTTCCTTGATTAAGCTGGGTATTATAGAAGCTTTGTGGAAGGATTTTCAAAGAATTCAGGACCACTCACAAGGAAAGACGTTAAATTTGAGTGGATCGAAGTGTGTGAGAAGAGCTTCCAGGAGCTTAAGAAGAGACTCACCTCTGCACCAGTGTTGGCTATTCCATTAGGCAATGGAGAGTTTGTTGTGTATAGTGACACTTCATATAGTGGGTTAGGCTGTGTGCTTAACCAATATCGAAGCGTCATTGCATATAGGTCTAGACAATTGAAGGACCATGAGCAGAATTATCCAACACACGATTTAGAACTAGCACTAGTAATCTTTGCATTGAAAACATGGAGACACTACTTGTATGGAGAAACCTTTGAAATCTTCACAGATCACAAGAGCCTCAGGTACCTGTTTAAACAAAAGGAATTGAATATGAGAAAACGGAGATGGGTCGAGTTTCTCAAGGACTATGATTGCTCCATTCAGTATCACCCTGGAAAAGCGAACGTCGTAGCGGATGCCTTGAGTCGAAAGAGTTCGGCTCAACTATAAAGCCTTGTCATGGGGATCCATAGATGGAAACTACTAGAAGACCTTTTCTTATATGACACGAAGATCAAGGTGAAAGCTTCAGGAGATTTCTTGGCAAACATCTTTATTTGACTAACGATCTTCAGTAGCATCTATTGAAAGATACAAAGTTAGTGAAGATCAGACAGGGTGTGACTGATGGACGTAGACTAGATTTCTCCATTAAGGAGGATGGATCGCTATTATTCAAAGGCGTCTATGCATACCGATCGATGCCGATCTTTGGCAAACCATTTTAGACAAGGCCCATAAGTCTAAGTACACTATCCATCCTGGTGGTATGAAGATGTATAAGGATCTAAAGATAAATTATTGGTGGAGAGGTTTGAAAAAGGATGTCACTAAATACGTTTTGAAGTGTTTGGTATGTCAGCAAGTCAAGGTGAATCACAAACATCCATCAAGCTTATTGCAACCTCTGTAGATACCAGAGTGGAAATGGGAGTCAATTTCCATGGACTTTATTTTGGGATTACCACGGATAGCAAAATGGCATAATGCCATTTGGGTGGTCGTTGATAGACTAACCAAATTAACTCACTTCTTGCCATACAACACGACGTATATGACAAGTAGACTGGCCGACATATATATAAAGGAAGTTGTCTGATTGCATGGTATGTCAGTGAGCATTGTCTCAGATCGTGACCTGTTATATACCTCTCAGTTTTGGAAAAAGTTTCAAGAAGGAATGGGTACGAGGTTAGACTTCAGTTCAGCGTTTCACCCACAGACAAATGGTCAGACTGAATGGGTGAATCAGATCATTAAAGATATGATCAAAGCTTGTATTATCGATTTTTGAGGATCATGGGATCAACACTACCATTGATCGAATTTGCGTATAATAACAGCTATCAATCGAGCATTGGTATGGACCCTTACGAAGCATTGTATGGATGGAGATGCAGATCTCCGATTAATTGGGAAGAAACTGGCAAAAAATTTATATTGGGTCCATAAGTTATTGAGAGTAATATCGAGGCTATTCGTCTAATTCCTGAGAGGATCAAGGCTACTCAGAGCAGACAAAAAAGTTATGCCGATTTGAAAAGAACGAGCATGGATTTTCAAGTTGGTGATCATGTGTTCGTCAAGATTTCACCAATGAAAGCTGTGATGCGCTTTGGAAAGTGTGGAAAGCTAAGCCCACACTACATTGGACCGTTTGATGTTTTAGGATGGGTTGGCAAAGTTGTGTACATGGTCGCTCTACCCCTGCAACTCAACCAGGTACATAATGTATTTCATGTATGATGCTAAGGAAGTACGTGAAGGACCCGACTCACATTTTCGATGAGCAACCGATTGAGATTTACGAAGATTTGACTGTTAGACAAGAGCCGGTTTAGATACTTGATCGGAAGGAGCAGGTGTTGCGTACTAAACATATTTCCTTAGTGCTTGTAAAGTGGAGGAATCACTCTAGAGAGGAGGCCACTTGAGAACGTGAAACCGAGATTCACGACAATATCCACTTCTGTTTCAATGGGACTCGAGAATTTTCGTGGACATGTAATTATTAATAAAAGTATACATTGGGTATTTTAGTTTACGTATAGCTTGTTGAATCTATAAAGAACACCATTTTGGCGTTTAAATGACTTGTGTTTAATTGAGTTTAAGAAATATCAGGTAGAGGAAGGTTTACTCAAGGAAACTTAAGTTTTCTGTCAAAATCGATCGATCAAAATTTAAACTGATCGTTCGATTTTGACAGAACAGAGAAACATGAGTTTTCTGCTAAAATCGATCGATCAAAATGGAAATCAATCAATCGAAATGGAAATCAATCAATCAAAATTAAAACCGATCGTTTGATTGTGCAAGACAGACAAAACAGAGAAGTAGTAATTTTTATTGAAAAATCGATCGATCAAAATAGAAACCGATCGATCGAAAAGGAAAATTGATCGATCGAATTGGAAACTGATTGATCGATTTTATCAAGCGTCAGAGCTTCAAACCAAAACCAATCGATTGATTTGGGAAACCAATCGATCGAAATAATCAACCGGCGTAGTTATAAAGGAAAATCGATCGATTGATTTCAGCATTATAAAAGAAGCTCGTGTTTTCTTTTTTTCATTTGGGGGTTTTCTCTTGCTTCCTTTTGGGAGTTTGCTAGCCTTTGATTTTCAGCTATCGGAACCTTGATTTCTTTGCGAGATTTAATCCAAATCTCTTCCAAGGTAAAACCTAACCTTCTCATGAGATTACTGCCTTAAATTTCTAGTCAAGCCCTAGTTTTCCTTCAATTTCTAAAAATTAATGGCACCCAAAACGAAGCATATAACGACCCCAAAATTTCTAACCCGAAACACATGGAAATTCCTGGATCGCTAAATCATAGTTCACAATCTAATTATAGAGATTCTTTAGTATCAATAGAAAGCAAGCCATTTGATTAAAACCATTACATATATGTCCATAATGAAAGCTTAAACGAAAAAGTAAAATCACTGGTGACGGCCATTCGTTACACAAACAGTGGTGCTTAACATCCACAACAATATAAATAGATTCAGAAGTTCACTTAAAGTATACCAAATCTAAGTGTCCAAAGGAAATCTATGGATAAAACTGCTCAGGTGGAAGATCTGCCTCATCCTCTGGTACTAAGTCTGGATCTTCTTCTAGCTCAGGGTCCAGAACAACTTCAATACCTGTGACATGTAGTGTTGGGGTGAGCCAACCATCTAAGCTCAATAGGATAGTGCAATACACAATTATATTTTATATGATCAAAACATAGTTCCAATGAAAGACTCGAAATAGTTGCTTAAATGATAAAACATAATTTTTGAGGTACAGAGAGTGAAACATGTATGTTCATAATATTTTCATGCGAGATTTAATGAGACTAATCCTTAGAGTTCACATGCAGTTTTTTATTCAAAGTAGATCTTAAATCTAAAACTTAAATAATCTCTAGATCGTGTATATAGCACTAGAGCCGAAGTCAAAACCGATGAGAATCCTAGCCATCGTCATTCTAATATTAAATTTCCAAAGTGCCCAAGCCCCTGCGTTGTGAGGGATACTTGTGTGGTCCAAAGGTCTAAAAGTGTCGAAGTACAGGATTTGTTCCACATGAATCTCTATAAATCCCATGTAATTTCTATTACATAATTTGATGCTCATGGTTCATAATTTCAAAGTCCAAAGGGTTCCAAAGTTCAAAAGTTGATTCCAAGTGTTAAATATTCAGATTTAATTCAATATACGAAATCCAATGCGGAAATAAATATTAAACGTGCAATCATTCAGATGCAAAAGTTTCATGATTCAAAGTAAATTCTAATGTGCAATATTCAAAAGATTCCAAGTTTCGATGCAATAATTTTAATGAGTTCAATGTTAATATTTCATTGATTTATATCGAGAATATCACTAAAGCTATGGATCAAAATCAAACGTAATAATACAGTGAATTTCCCCTACCTCGATTTCGAAGATTGTACGGTTCGGAATGAGATATTATCCTTGCAATAGATCTAATTCTCCCTTCTATGGCCCATGTATAATTTACATATAAAGGAATAAATCACTAAAAGTTCAGAATCGAATGCCTTAACTATATAGAAATATTCCTGATTTTCAATGCTCACAGCGAGCTGTAATTGCAAACACAAAAATATACACTGTCTTGGTATCCACATCGATCTGTTATATATAACACAATGATATGGGGGTACTTTCATTCCCATTGGATGCATCGTCTCGAGCTACCCTAAAATGATATATTATAATGGTCAATCGGAGTTTTCTATCAAAAGTTATGGCCATCAGAAGATAGTGATACTAATTTTCTTCCAGTGATAGCGAGCTTTGGGTTTATAACAGCACGCTGTGACGTATGACAGTGCATTGTGGTCTTTATGACAGCGCATTGTGGCTTCTTTCAATCCCATTAGATGTATCATCTTGAGCTACCCCAAAATGATATATTATAATGATAAATTAGACTTTTCTATCAAAAGTTATGGGTATATTACCTTTGAAGCATGAACTACGAATCAACGATGATCTATCGACTTTCCACGCGTTCGCTTGAGTTCTCTTCTTCCTCTTGATCACAGATCAAGGTTTTTTAATGGCTTTAAAGAGGTTGAAGAAGAAGAAGCTAGGGTTTTTCCTTAAGGAGTCAAAAATAATTGTGGCGGATGGTGGCTAGGGTTTTTATTTAAAGAGAAAACTAGGCTTCTCTTAGGGTTCTTCCTAATTAGAGTTTTAGAGGGTTTAGGAAATAGGCTTCATAGTCTTTTTGTTTAAATTCCAAAATAGAGCTTTTTGAAGTCTCTAGCAAGGTTTGATCCCTAGACCTCTTGCTTAAAACTCAAGTCTCTTACCATTGGTGCTCTCATGGAGCTTGTGTATTTACTTACAAAATTTTATATTTGAGTCATTTAAACTAAGGAATTTATTTCTCATAATATTTTAAAGGAAGTTCGTGGCATGAGTTGTATATCTTACTAAACACATATATTTAACTACTATATTAGTATTTTAGAAATTTTGGGGATGTTACATCCTCCCCCCCTTAAAAGAATTTTTGTCCTCAAAAATTAAAGTACCTTATACGAAGAGGTGTGGGTACTAATTGCGAGTCTCTGCTTCTCGTTCTCAAGTGGCTTCTTTAGATGAGTGATTCCGCCACTTGACAAGCACAAGCGAGATCCGCTTGGAACGTAAGGTTTGCTCCTTACGATCGAGGGTTTGAATCGGTTTTATGACTACCGTCATATCTTCTTCGAGCTCGATGGGATGGTAGTCCAAGATGTGAGTTGGGTCCTTAACATATTTCCTCAGAATGGATACATGGAATACGTTCTACATACTGGACAACTGAGGTTGTAAAGCAATCCTATATGTGACTTCTATGACTCGACCTAGTATTTCAAAAGGTCCAACGTAGTGTGGACTCAGTTTTCCACGTCTTCCGAATCGCATCACGCCCATGGTAGGCGAGATTTTGACAAAGATGTTGTCCCCCACCTACAAGGAATGCATTGTCTTAGTGACGTTTATAATCATGGGGACTAAACTAACAATTCTCACTAAGTTTACTTGAAATTCGGTACTCATTCGTTTAAGGTCCGCATAGCTCTTCTGTCAGCTTTGAGCGACCCTTAATCTTTCCTGAATCAACTGAATTGCTTCGGTTGTGTTCTCAAGAATCTCTGGGCCTAATATGAATTTCTCTCCGGCCTCTTCTCAATTGAGCGAAGACTTGCATCTCCGACCATATAGTGCTTCAAACAGAGCAAGTCCTATGCTTGCCTGATAACTGTTATTATAGGCAAACTCAATCAAGGGTAGGTGCTTGTCCCATGACCCTTGAAAGTCTAACATGCAAGCTTGAAGCATGTTTTCGATAATCTGATTCACTCTTTCGGTTTGGTTGTCTGTCTGAGGGTGAAATGCAAAAATGAAATCCAATCTTGTGCCCATTCCTTCTTAAAATCGTTGCCAGAACTTCGATGTGTACATCAGATCTCTATCTGAGATGATGCTGGATGGGATGTCGTGTAATCTGACAATCTCTTTGAGATACAACTCTGCAAGCTGATTGGCTGTATATCTCGTGCTGTATGATAGAAAGTGGGTAGACTTGGTTAAGCGATCAACGATCACCCAAACCACATTGTGCCCTTTCACAGTTCTTGGTAATCCAAGGATAAAATCGATGGATATAGATTCCCATTTCAATTCTGGTATCGACAAAGGTTGCAATAAACCAAAGGGGTTTCGATGGTCAACCTTCACTTGTTGGCACACTAAACATGTCGATACATATTGTGCTATATCTTTCTTCAAGCCTTTACACCAGAAGCTCTTCTTCATATCCTAACACATCTTTGTACAACCAGGATGGACAGCGTACATTGACTTGTGTGCTTCTTCGAGAATTAGATGTCGAAGGTCAGTATCTAATGATACACATAGTCAATCTCTGAATAGTAAGGAACTGTCTTCCTTGATGGAGAAGTCAGGCCTATCCCCATTGATGACACCCTATCTAATTGTCAGAAGTTTTTCATTGGTCATCTGGAGTTTTCGGATGTTATCAAATATTGTTGGCTTGATGATGATGTTAGCTAGTAATGCTCCATATTTTTTAATCTCAAACTTCTTATCATATATTGATATATCTTCAAATAATTACCATCTGTGAATTTTTGTGATGAGGTTTGATAACTGAGCAGATGACTTTCAGCTCAGAGCGTCAGCTACTACATTTGCTTTACCAGGGTGGTACTAAATGGTGCAATCATAATCCTTTAAGAATTAAATCCATCTTCTTTCCCTCATGTTCAAGTCCTTTTGAGTGAAAAGATATTTTAGGCTTTTATGATCGGTCAGGATCTCAAATGTTTCACCGTAGAAGTAGTGCCTCCAAATCATCAAGGCAAAAATAACAGCTGCCAATTCCAAGTCATGAGTCGGGTAGTTCTTCTCATGATCCTTGAGTTGTCGAGAGTCATACGTGATAACTCTCTCATTTTGGTTGAGTACACAACCCAATCCACTATGCGAGGCATCACTAAATACTACAAAACCTCCACTACCTGAACTTCTTTTTGAGTTCTTGGAAGCTCTTTTCATATAAGTCATTCCATTCAAACTTTTCTGTCTTCCTTGTAAGTAGAGTAAGTGGTCCTGCAATTTTGGAGAACCCCTGTACAAATCTTCTGTAATATCCAGCTAAGCCCAAAAAACTTTGAACTTAGGTCACTGTCTTCGGTTGTTCCCATTTTATAATGGCCTCATTTTTTGCCGGATCGACTTTAATGCCTTCTTCGGATATTACATGTCCCAAGAAACTCACTTGTTTAAGCCAAATTTACACTTGCACAATTTTGTATACAGTCGATGATCACGAAGTGTCTGAAGAGCTAGACGTAGATGTTGTTCGTGATCTCCTCTGGTCTTTGAATAGATGAGGATGTCATCCACGAAGACAACCACTCGAGATGTGGTCTGAACACTTTGTTCATCATGTCCATGAAGGATGCTAGTGCATTTGCTAACCCGAATGACATTACTAGAAACTCATAATGGCCATATCTTGTGTGAAAAGTAGTTTTCGAAATGTCCTTTGCCTTAACTTTTAGCTGATGATATCTTGATCTCAAATCTATCTTTGAAAAAAAATTTACACCTTGAAGCTGATCGAAGAGATCGTCAATACGAGGAAGTGGGTAACGGTTCTTGATCATCAACTTATTTAATTGACGATAATCGATGCAAAGTCGCATAGAACCACCCTTCTTTTTTATGAATAGTACGGGTGCTCCCATAGAGAAACACTCGGTCTTATGAATCCTTTGTCTAGGAGTTCTTGTAGCTGTTCCTTGAGTTCTTTCAGCTCTGTCGGTTCCATACGGTATGGTGCCTTCGATACTGGCTCTATGCTAGGAGCAAAGTCTACCGCGAATTCAACTTTCTGTCCGACGGTAATCTAGGTAACTCTTCAGGAAACTCATCGAAAAACTCGCATGCAATGGGAATATCGGTAATGGTGACCTCTTCCCTTTGATTTTGTAGGAATGCGAGATAACCGTAGCATCCATTGTTCATTAACCGTTCAGCTCGAATAGCAGATATAAAAGGCACAATTTTTGGCTTAGTGCCATAAAATTTGAATGGTTTTCCCCCTTTGGGGAAAAAAGTGACTATCTTTCGAAGGCGGTCCACATTTGCATGATGAGTAGATAGCCAGTCCATGCCAAGGATTACATCAAATCCTTGCATATCTAGAATATTCAAATTGGCTGATGTCTCGTGGCCTTCAATCGGCACAATTATCGATCGGTAGATAGTGTCTATGACTATTGAGTTCCTTGTAGTGACTAATACAGATAAGATGAAATCCAAAGGCTCTGGTGTGATGTCAGTTTAGCAGCAAACTAAGCGATCACGAATGAGTGTGTAGAGTCCGGATCTATCAGAACACGTGCGTTGCGTTGGCAGATGTCGCTACTCTAATACATATTTAAAGTACAGAAGGTTCATGTGTTTAATTCAATCAATAATGTATAATGGGTTGTATTTATCATGTAATGATATAACATAATTCCAATTTGAAGAGAATTCACTATTTAAATATAAGGTGATTGATTTAAAATTTAAATAGAATTGTACCTTGGATGACGTCATTTGTTGTTTGGACGTCTTGAGCAGAGACTGCATAGGCACGCCCCTGAACTATAGGTCGCGTAGATTTCTATGTAGATGCAGCCGACATCTTTTCCTTCTTTGATTCAAGGCAGTCCTTGATTAAATGCCCATGCTGGCCACATTGGAAACATGCACCCGAATTCTAGCGGCATTTATCTAATCTGTGACGCTTTCCACATCGTGGGCAGGATTCGGTCGGTACTGAAGAGGTAGTGTACCGTGTCCTTTGTGCTACCAAGGCTTCGAAAGTAGCAAGTTGTGATGGACGAAAAGGTCTCGTAGGTACTGATGAGACTTGCCTAGAGTAAGTAGTTTGAACGGATCGAGAAGGCATTGAGACTGAAAATTTTGTCCGCTTGTTTGACTGATCATCGATATTTGATTGCCTTTGACTCATCCTATTTTTATTTTGTTGTTCCCTCCTCTTATACATCTTCTCGATGTCCTTCTCAGCAATGAGAGCCATGTCCATCACCTCAGTAAAGGTTCTCAACTTGAATAGACATATTCTTTCTTGGATTGTTGGCTTCAATCCCTGTTTGAATTTCTTTGCCTTCATTGCTTCTGTGGCCACAAAATTGGGTGCGAACCTTGAAATTCGTGTGAACTCTATCTCGTATTCTGCCACAGTCATTTGGCCTTGCTGCAGTGAAATAAAATCGACTTCGTATTGATCTCTGACTTCTTTAGGGAAATACTTTTCATTAAACTTCTCGATAAATTGAGCCCCAGGTCCACAGTGTATTTGGCATTTCTTGTTCTCGGGTCCTTTCCACAGATTTCCACCATGGATTTGCTTTCCCTTCTAATTGGAATGATGCCCATCTGGCTTTTTCATCTTTCGTGTAAAGTACCATGCGGAAGATTTTTTTCATTTGGTTCAACCATGCTTCTGCTTCGCCAGGGTTTGCTTTTCTGAAGTAGCTGGGAGGTTTCATCCTTCTGAATTCCTGGAACTCAAAAGGGTTGGTACCTGGTTGCAAGCAGGGTAGTCTGCGGTGCTATAGTGTTCGCCTGTTGTGCCATGGCATTCGCCATTGTCTTCAGGGTTTGATTGACACGTGCATTATTATTTTCTCCTCCCACTGGAATGCTATTGGAGCCTGTGGAAATTTCAGCTCCATTGGAGGGGCCCTCAGTGTTAGTGGTTTCTGATCTACGATGAGGTGTCATAAGGACCTGTCATGATTGAACAAAGGTATAATCAGAAGAAATCGTGAGAGCCTGGTCTATGTTTTGATAGGAGTTAAAGCTACTGCTCTGATACCAACTGTGGCACATGATGTCATAGTTGACCCATTCTTATGGTGGCACATGGGATCTAGCGCCGTATCTCTCATACCAATTGTGACACATGATGTCACAGTTGACCCGTTCTTATGGTGGCATATGGGATCTTACGCCATAGCTCTGATATCAACTGTAACGACCATAAAATTTCTAACTCGAAACACATGGAAATTCCCAGATAGCTAAATCATAGTTCACAATCTAATTACAGAGATTCTTTAGTATCAATAGAAAGCAAGCCATTTGGTTAAAACCATTGCATATATGTCCATAATGAAAGTTTAAACGAAAAAGTAAAATCACTGGTGACAGTCATTCGTTACACAAACAGTGGTGCTTATCATCCACAACAATATAAATAGATTCAGAAGTTCACTTAAACTATACCAAATCTAAGTGTCCAAAGGAAATCTATGGATAAAACTGCTCAGGTGGAAGATCTGCCTCGTCCTCTAGTACGAAGTCTGGATCTTCTTCTAGCTCAGGGTCCGGAACCACTGCAATACCTGTGACACGTAGTGTCGGGGTGAGCCAACTATCTAAGCTCAGTAGGATAGTGCAATACATAATTATATTTCATATGATCAAAACATAGTTCCAATGATAGATTCAAAATAGTTGTGTAAATGATAAAACATAATTTCTGAGGTACAAAGAGTGAAACACGTATGTTCATAATGATTTTCATGCGAGATTTAATGAAACTAATCCTTAGAGTTTACATGCAGTTTCTTATTCAATGTAGATCTTAAATCCAAAACTTAAATAATCTCTAGATCGTGTATATAGCGTTAGAGCCGAAGTCAAAACCGATGGGAATCCTAGCCATCGTCATTCTAATATTAAATTTCCAAAGTGCCCAAGCCCCTGCGTTGTGAGGGATACTTGTGCGGTCCAAAGGTCTAAAAGTGTCGAAGTACAGGATTTGTTCCACATGAATCTCTATAAATCCCATGTAATTTCTATTACATAATTTGATGCTCATGGTTCATAATTTCAAAGTCCAAAGGGTTCCAAAGTTCAAAAGTTGATTCCAAGTGTTAAATATTCATATTTAATTCAAAATATGAAATCCAATGCGGAAATAAATATTAAACGTGCAATCATTCAGATGCAAAAGTTTCATGATTCAAAGTACATTCTAATGTGCAATATTCAAAAGATTCCAAGTTTCGATGCAATAATTTTAATGAGTTCAATGCAATATTTCATAGATTTATATCGAGAATAGCACTAAAGCCATGGATCAAAATCAAACGTAATTATGCAGTGAATTTCCCCTACCTCGATTTCGAAGATTGTACGGTTTGGAACGAGATATTATCCTTACAATAAATCTAATTCTCCCTTCTATGGTCCATGTATAATTTACACATAAAGGAATAAATCACTAAAATTTTAGAATCGGATGCCTTAACTATATAGAAATATTCCTGATTTTCAATGCTCACAGCGAGCTGTAATTGCAAACACAAAAATATACACTGTCTCGGTATCCACATCGAGCTATCATATACACCAAAATGAGATGTGGGTTCTTTCATGCCCATTGGATGCATCGTCTCGATCTATCCCAAAACGATATATTATAATGGTCAATCGGAGTTTTCTATCAAAAGTTATGGCCATCAGAAGACAGCGATACTAATTTTCTTCCAGTGACAGCGAGCTGTGGGTTTATAACAGCACGCTGTGACCTATGACAAAAAATATATTATAATGATAAATCAGACTTTTCTATCAAAAATTATGGGTATGTTACCTTTGAAGCGTGAACTACGAATTGACAATGAGCTATCGACTTTCCACGCGTTCACTTGAGTTCTCTTCTTCATCTTGATCGCAGATCAAAGTTTATTAATTGTGAAATCGTGAGATTTTTTGACGATCCTGTCACGACGATGCGCACTCTCATGAATATTTAGAGTCGCCACCTGGAGCTTTTGGTATTCCAGGAAACCTAGATCATTTTTATAAGCACCGAAGTGCCACAAATATGACTCTGAATTCGATCCACACCAAAGGCTCTTAGGTAGGGGCTTCAGTTATCGATTGGAAAGGTGTTAAGCACTCAATCAACTCGCTTAAAGCGGTTTCTACTAATGGCCAAAATAAAATGATGTAAAAGAAAATAAAATGGCTTCCTCTTGCCCAAATGGGTCTTAAATTCTATTTGTGCCCCTCCGTTTCTATTGAAAATTCGGCAACGTAACAGCACAAATGGGAGAATAGAGGAGAAACCGAGAAGGTAGAGGGATAGAGGGGAGAGCTGGAGCTCTCAGGCCCTTATTGCACCGTTGTGGAGCCTTGCGTTGGCTTGCTTTAATGAGCTTTTGAAGGCTTTATATGGTATGGAATTGGGTTCTAACTCCTAAGGTTTGAAGCTAAGAGGTAGAGGAGGGAAGCTAAAGGATAACACACACCTAACCTAGAGGCTTTTTATGAAAGGTAAGGCTTCGAATGAGGTTTTGGAATTTGAAATTTGTATGAGTAATGGTGCACCAAAGGGAGAAAGATCTTCTCACTTTAAGCTCTTTCTCTCTTAGGCAAAAATTCTCAACCTTTAAACCAAGGGGTGGGGGGCTCTATTTATAGGAAATGGGTGAGTTAGGAGGGTGTTTAGATGCTAATCAAGATTAGGAATCAGGTAATCTAACATCTAAGGTTTCTTAAGGTTTTTGGAGCCTTAAAATATGTGAGAAGGTCCTCCAATGGTAGATGATAGGGTGAGGCTTTAAACCACTTAAGGGGTTGCACATAGATAGTAAATGGGTGCAATAGAACTAGCAAAACACACCCCAAAGGTCAAGGTAGTCAACAATTCAAACCCCAATTATAATTTTCGGGGTAAGAACCAGCAGTTACTGTTCATATGTCTGGCGCAACTATTAGTTACACCAAGCATATGTACAGTAAAATAGTGGGCGAGAGAGATTTCCTAGATGTTGCAAGTCTGTGGGGAGCGGGGGGACCCATTTATACCTGACACAACTGTTAGTTGCTCCAGGCAAAAATTCCTCCAAAATAGCTCGATTTTTAAATGGTCATAACTTTTGATATATAACTTCAATTGAGATAATTGTTATCTTGTTGGAAATTTGGAGAAGTCCTCTTTCTAATGATATATAACTTAGCTCCTAAAAAGGTCTAAGAAAATTTTGGCTCTCTTCTTTCCAACCACTGCTAGGGAGGATTCGACACTGGTCTGGGAAAGGGTTCTAATGGGTTTGGGAAGGTTAGGATTTGATTCCTAGGGGTTCGGGAAGGTTCCTAAGGGTTTGGGAAGGTTCCTAAGGGTTTCATACATGCCATCAAAAGTTTGAAAATGCGCCTCTCTCGAAATGTGTTTCGATCAGGCCTTGGGCCAAATTTGGGTGTCTACAGATGCCCGTCTTTGATATCCGATCACTAATGATCGAATGCCAAAGAAAAGAGACATTCGAAGAGGCCCAAGGCATTACTGACGGGTTCGCTACATTCAGAACGAACCTCAAACATCAGATGAGTAACATGATGAGAAAACGAAAGCCCTGGATGCCAAGCTAAACGTTCGTTTCTAAAGGTAATCGGCCCCCAAGCACTTAGCGACATTACTGGGCATAACCGAGGTGGGATGAGTTGCGAATTCTATTAGTCGGGAAAGACATTCGCTTCTCGAGATGATTTAAAAGAGTTTGATGTTCTAGGTTCATTCTACATACAACAGCTTCATAAGTAAGGAAGGTGATCGACCCACATTAAAAAATAGGCGCAACGCAAATACGCAAGGCTCAACAGTTTGTGTCCAATCAGGTGAGGCATTGACCGCCTCATCTGTCTGGTCACAAGTGCCCCTGCTTGAAGTAGGATTCATGATCTTTGGGTGAACCCATTGATCCTGAAATTTATTTATCACGACTACCCGAGCAGAGCGAACTGATGTCGCAACACTTTTTGGGAGTATGTGTTGTTTTTGAAAGCATGCCCCAGATCAACATGACCTAGAGCATCTAGCTTCAACTACCTTGAACAGATCCAATCAAACAATGGGTGTCTCCTAAAAGGGACATCCAATCCTGATTTCTACCAAAAATGATCATAAACATCATTTAACTATGCATAAATATGCACCCATTAGGAGCAATAAGCAACAAAGGCGATAGAAGCCCCGAACCAGACCTATCCAGGTACAATTTACGAGAATAAATGACCATCATAAGGATACCCAGACACATGGCATACACTTTACAGGGATATCACTGCCAATACAGGTTTTAAACTAACTGAAAATAAAGGAGAAAAGAACCCTTCTTGATACATGGTTGCACATAGTTTGATTGATACGTAATCTCATTCTCAACAGGTTGGTCTCAACCAACGATTGACCTTTTCCAATGGAGAATCTGAAGCTTAAGACACTTAAGTTTATATGAACCCAAAATAGAGTGCTCATTGCAAAGATTTAGTAGTGGAGTCGACTCGATCGAAACATTGACTGTTTGACCGAGACTGACCCCATTTCTCCTACCTTGAAGTAGGATGCAGAATCCAAGGCGTGCCATAGACTTAGGACATTGCTATAGTATAGTGGTGTTGCTGATAAAATATCGACATTTTATCGCATTGGAACACGCGTGTGCGTAGCTCTGTGGGGAAACACAAATAAGTTTTTATTTTATGTGTTTTATTTTTATGATTTTTCTATCATTTTATGTGATTTCTTTTGGATTTTGAAGCTGTTATTTTATATGATTTTTTTTTATTTTTCAAACTATCATTTTATGTGAATTGTTCCTATTATTTTATGTGAATTGTTTTTGGCTTTTTCTATGGGGATTTTTTTTAATCATTTTTTAGACTTTTTCATGTTTTTCTGTGTAGGATCGGGATGCCTATTGATCTCGGTCCATTTTATTCTAGCATGGCTTCTCGAGCGAGTCGAATGAGGATCGACACACCATTTGGGAGCACGTGCATCTTCCAAGCGTAACAAAACAATGAGAAGAGGGGTACCGGGCCGTGCAGGCGATCCTACCAGGCTTAAACCCAACCCATATGGGGCTGGTGCAACTATTAGTTGTACCAAGCTAAAGGGACTCTAAAATTGCCTGGCACAACTAATAGTTGTGCCAAGCCTGGCTGGGGGTCGATTTAAGCAGCTAGAGTTCGGGCTGCAAGGGCAAATTTTTGAAATTTTTTCTCCCCCCTCTCTTCAAAACCAAAAACCAACATCCTTAGGGTTCCTTTACATTGCATCTACGCGTGCTTCATTGTAGTTATTCGCTCGCGTTAATTGATCGCCGTCTTGTGCTAGATCAAAGACCCCAAGTATCCATCTTCAAATAAAACTAAACAGATCCGACTAAAATTGGGTGCCAACCGAAGGAAGCACTCCATCTTGGTCTCCATCAACGATGATCTTATTATCGAACAATTATGCAAAAACATGCACTCATTAGGGATAGATAAAACAAAGGAGAATGGAAGTCCTGACCCAAAACCCGTCCGAGTGTAATTTATGAGAACAAACGACCATCCAACGGATACCCAGATGCATAGCGTACACTTTATAGGGATACCGTACAAATGCAGGTTTTAAGCCTGCACCCTAAAATGAGCCCTTCAGAATGCATATTTGAGCATAGTCATTCGATAGGTAATATCCTTTTTGACAGGTTGGTTTTAACCAACAATTGACCTTCCTCTAAGAAATCTGAAGCTTAAGACACTTAAATTCACATGAATCCAAAAACAAAGCGCTTAGCTCGAAGATTTAGCAATAGAATCAACCCGATCGAAACATTGATCGCTTAATCGGGATTGACACAGTTGCTCCTACTTTAAAGTAGGATCCCAAGATCCAAGGTGATCCTTAGACTCAGGACATTAACGTAGCATAGCTGCATTGCTGATAAAATAATGACATTTTATCGCATTGGAGCACGCATGTGGGTAGCTATGCGTGGGGAAAGTACCACAAAATATAGCTATCCTTTTTTCTTTTTTAAAATAATTTTCTTCTTCTTTTTTTTGAATAGATTGGACATCGGTGGTGAGATGCTTCATCAGATTTATCAATTGCTAAGAGGTTGCATGCTTCACGGCTTCGGACCATTTGATGTTCCTGCACATCTCGAGAAAATGTTAGTCCCTTTTTTGTTTAGTAAGTAACAAATGCATCCTAATTAACAGAAGGAGAAACAAACTTTTACCTATATTTTTTACATTTTCAAGATTGATATATATTTTTTGGATTTTTATTTTTAAAGATTTTTTATTCTTTTTCTTTATTTTTAACATGGAAGTACGATGCTGTAACTATGTACATGAGAAAGAGTAGAATTTTTTGGATTTTTATTTTTCAGAGATTTTTTTGTTATTTTTCTTCATTTTTGAGATGGAAGTAAGATGCTGTAACTATGTACATGGAAAAGAGTAGAAATATATATACACATATTTTTTTATTTTTGGATTTTTCTTGATTTTTTTGTTCTTTTTTTAGCTTTTTTCCCCTTTTTTTTTAATGATGCCTTATGAGTGAGGTAAAGTCACGAGTCTCACTTTGGGCATAGTCGAACCTCCCTTTTAAATGGTCGGGTCTAAGGGAGTTTAAGCAGTCTTACCAAGACTGGAACATCAATCCCTTTGGACTGAGTCAAACCTTTCTCCTTACCTTGGGTCATGTGTTTGACAAAGCAGTTTTACAAAGACAATTCTGGTCGGGGCCCGATTTGAACTAACATGAGTGGCCTATTCGGAAAAAGGGTATCAGAGAGAGTAACCAAGAGGGCTCCTCAAACATCAATCTATCAATCAAATCAAACCTTTCTTTTTTATCTTTTTCTCTTCTTTTTTTTTTTATCTCCTTTTTTACCTATGGTGCCCTTTCGGGTTTTCACCATATCCATGGGTTTAGCTCTTCTACCCCAAGCGCCCTTTAAGGTTTTCACCTGGTCCGCACAAGCTCACTGTTTTTACCCGTAATGCCCTTTCGAGTTTTCACCACGTCCATCTTGCTTTGAGCTTGTATTTTTATTTTATTTTCTATTCTTTTTATTTCTTTCATCATTATTTTCAAAGCCACGACATAGACGTCGATTCCGTCATAGCCGGCCAGATGGGGTTCTGGTGTTGTCTCACAACTCGGCTTAAGTTGACTTAACAGATGTTATGACTGCTTGTGAACCTACAAAGAGGGCTTCCTTCAGGGTGTAGCTTGGCCATGGGTTAGGTTAGGATTTGAAAGTATGTTGGGCTAAAAGGGTTTCCTTGATACAGCTTCAGTTTTCTCAACAGACTTTCTTTCTTGGGGGTTTTACTGTACATGCCCCATGATTCTTCTACATTTTTTTATTCTTTTTGCTCAATTTCAGGCAATCTCTTTTTGAGGTTTTACTTTTCCAATTTTTTTAAAATTTTGATAGTAACTTTACTTCCCCTTTTTTGTATATGTACACACAATTTTTTAGGGGGAAGGGGTTTATTGAAAGAAAGGC
This sequence comes from Chloranthus sessilifolius, assembly GCA_021018995.1. NCBI lineage: Eukaryota > Viridiplantae > Streptophyta > Magnoliopsida > Chloranthales > Chloranthaceae > Chloranthus > Chloranthus sessilifolius. The sequence continues at coordinate 169,737,717 of CM037584.1, forward strand.
TCAGGCTCAAATGGGATAGCAAAGGATATCATCATTTTTAGGGACACTTTCTGGCTACTGTGTTTGGAATGATGGCCTCTTTTGAGTGGTTCTTAAGCAGTCACGCATCTGTTTCACCAATACTTACCTTATCGCGATAGACTAAGAGTATAATTGGTAGACGTACCCAGCATTGATGGGCTCAGGAAGATGATCTCCGTTTATGGTGGAGAGGCGGATGACATATTTATCGATGCCGAAATATGACTATATTTCGCACCTTAATTCCTACATTTAGCTAGCCGATGAAAGCATCTGATGGTTGTAATGTAGTTTCAATGTTTACAGGTGTTTCTGACCACTGGATATTTAAAGAGCATAAAAGAGGATAATTAAAGGTTATGCAGGAGCAGTGAACCAAAAGGTCAAAAGAAGCATCGAAATCCGTGAAGTAGCTGAACATCCACCAGGAGAATGGAGACTCTACCCATATATGTCAATCGATTGAGAAACATATGTCAATCGATTGATAAGAAAGATAATTTTGCCCTCTTTATTTCGAATTTGAGGTCAATCGATTGAGAAAGAATTCTCAATCGATTGAGACCATTAGGGAAATGTTTTGCTCGCTCCTATATAAAGAGAGCTACGGCTTTGTTTTAGGGGATCCCTTCTCTCACTCTTGGCATTAGCATTTTTCTCTCTTTTTCTTTTAGGGTTTTCTTTGGGTAGATTGTACTTAGTCTTTTACACTTCTTTTCTTTTATAGTTTATGGAATCATAGATTATATTTAAGAAAGGAATTGTAAAAAGATCTTTGGTGATAAATAAAAAGTGCATATTTAAGAGAATGGCCTCGAGTTTACAACGAGATCGCACACCAAGGATGAGCGGCTAAATCATTTGTTCAAGGAGGATGCGATCCCCAAATAAGTAATATTTTTATGATTAACTCCACAATTTCTTAATTTCATCATAAAATCATTCTGCTAAAAAGTGTACTTAAACTAAATATCTTTTGAATATTTTATTATGACCGTTGATTTATATTATTAACGACCATAATCGCCAAATCTGTACCTGCAGACCGATCTAAGCTGTAGAGTAATTATATGTTCATTGTCGTGATTTAAGAATCTTGAAATACGCTATACTTTTTACATGATTCATATCACAATAATAGGCAGAGTCATCATTTTTAGATAAGGTATGCCAGATTGATGATCATGTTTTCTTACGATTCATTTTTCTAGATAAATGATGGTGTGATTGATGCGTTATGGAATTATGGGTTTAATGGTAGAAAGGTTACAAATCTGGGATAGAAAATTTTTTGATCATTCCTAAAATTGTCATTTTATTTATCAGAAATTGTCTTGCTCAGATTAGTTTATTTTTCGTGCATCGATCTAGAATAGTGTGGTAATTGTTAGCAAATCAAACTTTCTCCCTTGGTACTTCCTTAGGTGTTTTAAATCTCTTTAAGGATTAATTAAATTTCACGTTTCCCTGTGGGTTCGACACCCTTGATTTCACCGTGCTACGATAGATCTTGTACACTTGTAAGAGTACAATTTAAAATCGATCAAGTTTTTGGCGCCGTTGCCGGGGAAAACGGTAAAAGTTTTATAATTCGGAAAGAGATTTTTGTGAAATTTCTTGACAATCAATCGATTGAGACATCTCTTTCAATCGATCGACTGAGTTCTGTGGTTGTGGTATGCTGATTTGTCATTCGATTGAGTCCAAAGAGTCAATCGATCGACTGTTTTAAGTTTTAGTTTCTTTTAAAATTCAAACAAGTAAAAATCTGAATTTTTAATTTCAAATTTTGAATATTGAAATTTTGGATTTTTAAAATTTGAATGATGAAAAAATTTGAGATTGTTGAAATTTGAAATTTGGAACTTAAAGGTTGATTTTTGATTTTTGAAATTTGAAATTTGAGATTAGAATTTTAAAATTTAATTTCTAAATTGAATTTTGACTTTCCTGTGTGAATTTTGATTTTTGAAAATTTAGAATTGTCATTTTGATTTTTGATTTGCAAAATCTTCTTTCCCTTATTCTCTTCTCTTTGATAAGATTTTGTGGAATTCTTTTAGGAAGTAGAGGATTTTTAGGATCTCTTTAAGATTTATTGGAATCTTTTTGTTTTTTTCTCTCTTTGCCTCTTTTAGGTAAGATTTTGTAGGATTTTGTGAGATTGTTTTTAGATTTTAAAATTTTGAAATTTGAAATTTGAAATTTGAATTTTAAAATTCGGATTTTAAAATTTAAATTTTAAATCTTAATTTTCAAATTTAATTTTGGTTTTTGAAATTTGAATTTATTATAAATAAATAAATAAAAATAATAAATAAATAAATAAATATCAAAATTTAATTTTCTTTTGCTACTGGCTACTATTCATCATAAAGACTGAAATATTATTGCTGTGAAATTGTTGAAATTCTATCAATCGATTGACATTTCTCTGTCAATCGATTGACTGGACCTCTAGTGGTTACCATCTCAGCTGAAATTTCTGTGTTGTCCAGCTAGACCTTTGAACCTCAATCGATTGATTTTAATACATCAATCGATTGATTGATAAGTCTCTGCAAGAATAGTGTTATTTGTTTGTGTCAATCAATTTAGACCTATGCTTCAATCGATTGAAGCTTAAATCTGTGGGTCTATTGTGGATTCATCAATCCTTGTTTTTGGTGTTGGTGCATGAGTTTTACTCGATCTCATCACTCACATCTATAACCATTTAATCTTGAGATTGAAAGGTCTTGCAGAGAGAATCGTAGAATCCAAAGGAATCAGTATCATCATACTGAAACCATGGCAGATCAAAGGCAAGAAAGGAACGGGAACAATCAAAATATCAATAATAGAAATAATGGGAATAATGGGAATAATAATCATGATGAGGGCCCAAGAACATTGGAATATTATAATGATCCTGGTTTTTACAAGGATCAGGATAGTATCATGCATGCCCCCATTCCAGGAAACCATTATGAATTCAAATCAGCAATGATTCAAATGTTACCAATTTTCTATGGATTGTCCAATGAAAATCTGCATGTTCACTTAAATGAATTCACTGGGGTGTGTAAAATGTTCAGAGTTCATAATGTTACTGATGAGATAGCTAAGCTACGACTCTTTCCTTTCTCTTTAAGAGATAAGGCAAAAACTTGGTTCTATTCTTTAGAACCACAATCTATCCAGAGTTGGGCAGAGTTACATCGTCAATTCCTGAAAAAATATTTTCCCATGTCCAAAACCATATAGTTGCGTAAGAAGATTCAGTTCTTCTCCCAACAACCTACAGAAACATTTCATGAATGTTGGGAACGCTTTAAGGAATTGATCAGAAGTTGTCCTAATCATCAACTTCCAAGGTGGCAACAGGTCCAAAGTTTTTACAATAGACTGATTCCAGAAGAGAGACGTATGGTTGATGCATCTTGTGAAGGATCATGCACCACAAAAGAGGCTGATGAATTGTGGGTATTGTTTGAGAAGTTATATTAAATTTCAATAAAAAATGAGACATTGGGACGAACTAACTTGGATGTGGCAACTTAATCTCATGTGTTGACGAGAGATGGACTATACGATGTCAACAATAATACCTCAGATCTATCAACAAAAGTTGACATGTTGTCCAAACAAATGACCATGTTGTTAGCTGCAACCAAGCAAGTTAAAATTCCCAACACCCCCACTATTTGTTCAATTTGTGACCACCCAGGTCACATGGTTAATGAGTGTCCAACTACCTTGTCATTCTTTCTTGATGAACCTGCTCCTCACGAGCAGGTGAATTTGACTCAATTTTATCAGCGGCAGGGTAGGAACATGTACTCAAACACCTATAATCCGGAATGGAGAAATCACCCCAACTTAGGATGGGGAGGATCAAACCAAACTGAACAGGTGAACCAGCAATACAGATCCAACATAACGAGTGGACAATAGAACTTTCGTCCACAATAAAATTCTAATTTTCATCCACAACAGAATTCTAACTTTCGTCCACAATAGAATTCTCCTTATTATCATCCAAATTCTGAGTATCGAAAAAATCAGAATTTTAATCAATCTCATACCACCGCGTCGAAAGATTCTGTGTTGGAAGAAAAGATTATGCACAATATGCAAGCTTTTCAGCAGATGATGATGGACCAATTTAGCCAATTGACCAATCAATTGAGTCAACAAGAGGAAGGTAGGCTTCCTAGCCAACCCATCAATAATCCTCGAGGCCAAGCATCACCTGATGAAGGACCATCAAATAGTCAACAGTTGAAAGCTGTTACTATATTGAGAAGTGGGCGAGCGGTTGATAATCAAGTGGAAATGCCAGTGGAATCTGAAAAAGAAGAAAAAGAAGCAACAAATGGCAAAGGGCTAGAGAAAGAATCTCCTGAAATTGTCCAACAAGGACCTGAAGAAGAACCAGAAGATGAATCCAATCCCTATATCTCAAAGGCACCATTCCCTGAGTGCCTAACACCTCCATCTAGAATGGGGAAAGGATCGTCAAAAATTGAAGAAATCTTTGAAACATTTAAGCAAGTAAAGATAAATCTTCCATTACTTGAAACAATCAAACAAGTTCCTAAGTACGTAAAAATTTTCAAATATCTATGTACTCGTAAGAGAAAGGCCCGTACTCAAGTTTCAAAGAAAGTGTTCCTGACTAATCAAGTCAGTTCGATATTGTAATTGGATGCACCTCAAAAACTTAAGGACCCTGGAGTCCCAACTGTTCCATGTGTTATAGGTGGGCAACCAATTGGTAAGGCATTATTGGATTTGAGAGCAAGTGTCAACCTGATCTCGTGTACGAGAAATTAGGACTAGGCGAATTGAAACCCATGAATGTTACACTCCAACTTGCTGATAGGTCAGAAAGAAGACCTTGGGGTATCATCGAGGATGTTTTAGTTGGAATAGATAAATTTGTCTTTCCAGTGGACTTCGCTGTTTTGGACATGGAACCACCAGTTAAATCCATCAATCAAGTCCTAATCATTCTTGGACATCCGTTTCTCGCAACTGCTAATGCCTGCATCAATTGTCGAATGGGAGTCATGGATGTTTCTTTTGAAAATATGAAAGTCAGGCTCAATATATTTCATGCGATAAACCATTTTCCCAATGAGGATGAGGTTGACTGTTTCTACATCGATCAGGTGGATGAAGTAGTGGACGAAGCTTTACCGTCAATGGTTACCAAAGAAGAATTCGAAACCACTTTGTTGGCCATCTATGAGGAAAAAGGATATGAAAAGAAATAACTAGAAGAGAAGATGATGAATTCATCAAGTGAAGATGATAAGTTATGTCAAATTGAGACTAAGGTAGAACCGTTACCCATTGAGGTAAAGGACGAGCTGACTCCATCAAGCGAGCAGCCACCAACCGTTGAATTAAAGCAACTGTCTGAGTCACTCAAATTTATTTTTCTGGGACCTCAAGAAACACTGTCGGTAATTATCTCATCAATATTATCGGAAAAACGAGAGCATAAATTATTGAAAGTGCTTAAAGATCACAAGAAAGCTATCGGATGGAGCTTAGCTGATCTTAAAGGAATTGATCCGTCAGTACGTATGCACAAAATACATCTAGAAGATGATAGTACACCATCGAGGGAACCACAAAGATGACTCAATCCAAACATCAAAGAAGTCATTCTAAAGGAGATAATCAAATTACTCGATGCTGGAATCATCTATGCGATCTCTGATAGTGAGTGGGTAAGCCTAATCCAAATTGTTCCCAAAAAGTCAAGAATTACAGTGAAAGAGACTACTGAAGGGGAGTTGGTGCCTATACGTGAGACCACTGGATAGCATGTGTATATTGACTATCGAAAATTGAACACTACCACGAGAAAGGATCATTTTCTCTTGCCATTTATTGATGAGATTCTAGAAAAGTTGGCAGGACAAGAATATTATTATATTCTTAATGGCTACTCGGGATACAATCAAGTGCCTGTGTCTCCATCGGATCAAGAAAACACAACATTTATGTGCCCGTATGGTACCTTCGCATATCGGAGGATGCCTTTCGGACTTTGCAATGCGCCAGCCACTTTTCAGCGTTGTATGTTAGCGATATTCTCGGATATGGTTGACAAATTTATTGAGGTGTTCATGGATGATTTCTCAATTTTTGGGAAGACATTTGAACTGTGCTTGAATCACCTAAAACAGGTATTACAATGTTGCATAGAATCTAATCTTGTTTTAAGCTGGGAAAAGAGTCATTTCATGGTTCAACAAGGAATTGTGTTGGAACATATCCTTTCCAAGAAAGGAATCGAAGTCGACTAGGCAAAAGTCGACTTAATTGCTAATTTGCCACCACCCAAGAGTGTTTGACAAATTCGATCATTTCTGGGTCATGCAAGATTTTATAGAAGATTTATCAAGAATTTTAGCAAGGTGGCTAAACCATTTTGTACCTTGCTTGGAAAAGATGTTCCGTTTGGATTTGATGATGAATGCATGAAGGCATTTTTGAAAATGAAAGAGCTATTATCCAATGATGCGATAATCCAATCACCGGATTATTCGTTGCCGTTCAAACTCATGTGCGATGCATCAGATTATGCGATTGGTGCAGTCTTAGGGCAAAGGGTAAACAAATTATCTCATGTGATTTACTATGCCAGTAAGACACTGATTGATGCACAACTTAATTACACCACAACCGAGAAGGAGTTATTAGTTGTGGTGTATGCATTGGATAAATTTTATTCCTATTTGCTCGGTTCAAAAATAGTAGTCTTTTTAGACCACTCTGCATTGAAGTATCTGTTGGCGAATAAGGACACGAAACCAAGGTTGATCCGATGGATCTTGCTTCTCCAAGAATTTAACTTTGACATCAAAGATAAAAAGGGGTCAAAAATGTTGTAGCAGCTGATCATTTTTCATGAATTTTGCCTGAAGAATCATCTATATCTGAGACTATTCGTGACACCTTTCCGGATGAGCAGTTAATGGCAATAGATGTAACAACTACAAAAGTTTCTTGATTTGTCAATATCGTGAATTATCTGGTCACTAGCAGAATCCCTACGCAAAGGGGTAAGACTGATAAGAATCTATTTTTCTCCCAGATAAAATACTATTTTTGGGATGAGCCACAGTTGTTCAAATTCTGTTCAGATCAACTCATCAGAAGATGTGTGCCTGAAGAAGAGCAACTGAGTATCATTAATTTCTGCCATGCTGGGGCATATGGAGGCCATTTCGGAGGATAAAAGATCGTACAAAAAATTCTTCAAAGCAGATTTTACTGGCCCCTCCATATTTCGAGACACTGTAAAATTTTGCAAAGAGTGCCAATGATGTCAATAGCTTGGAAATATTTCAAGACAAAATATGATGCCACTGAACCCAATTTTGATTGTTGAGATTTTTGATGTTTGGGGGATCGACTTCATGGGTCCTTTTCCCCCATTGTTTGGTTATTCATACATTCTGGTGGCCATTGATTATGTTTTAAAATGGATAGAAGCTGTGGCAACCCGATCGAATGACCACAAAGTAGTGGTCAAATTCTTGAAAGAAAATGTGTTTAACAGATTTGGGATCCCAAGAGCAATCATTAGTGATGGCGGTTCGTACTTCTCCAACAGCCACTTTTCCACTTTAATGAAAAAATACGGCGTCACCCATAAGGTAGCAATGCCGTACCACCCGCAGACTAGTGGTCAAGTGGAAGTGTCGAATTAGGAGATCAAACGAGTTTTAGAAAAGACGGTACGACCGGATAAGAGAGATTGGTCGAACCGACTATCTGATGCTCTTTGGGCATATCGTACTGCATTCAAGACACCGATCGGAATGTCGCCATTCAGGATTGTATATGGGAAAGCATGCCATCTCCCAGTTGAATTGGAGCATAAGGGATTATGGGCTATAAAAAGATTTAATTTCGACATGTAAGAGGTAGGGTCTAATCGAAGGTTACAGCTGAACGAATTAGAAGAGCTACGCTATGATGCATATGAAAATTCGAAGATGTATAAGGAACGATAAATTAAGTTGCACGATCAATCAATTTCTCGGAAGGAGTTTCACATCGGACAAAAGGTTTGGTTGTTTAACTCCAAACTTAAGCTCCATCCAGGAAAATTGAAATCAAGGTGGAAAGGACCATTTCAAGTTGTATCCACTACCATGCATGGTGCGATTGAGGTTAGAAGTCTTAAGGACAATCAAATTTTTTAAGTCAATGGGCAACGACTTAAGCCAATGGTTGAGCCAATGACCCAATTCAGGGTTGAAGCGATGTACCTCAGTGACCCAGAAAAGTGAATAATGAAGTGGTCGAGTTGTCGACACATAACCTCAGTGCTTCCTGAGAGGCAACCCAGTGTGTTTTATTTTTATTTTTGTTTGTGTTTTTGTTGAAAAAGAGTCTTTCTCAATCGATTGACTTCAAAAAAGTCAATTGATTGACCTTATCGACTCACTCGATTGATACTTGCGCTGTCAATTGATTGATGTCCCAAATCATCATCATCTCATCCCTGCACGCATGTGCCTGACCAATAGGCACATCTGTTGTGTCAATCGATTGAGACTCAAATATCGATCGATTGACAGTACCTCGAGTTAATGGCCAGTTTTCATAAATCGGAGCGTCAATCGAGACGTCTCTCATTGGTGGGTAAGTCAAGGGGCACTTCAATGTCAACCGATTGAGACTAACCTCTCAATCGATTGACTTGACTGCCTATTAACTCCGCCAATTCCCAAGGCACCTAAACAATGAGATTTTTCACGAAAACGTCTTTGTCAATCAATTGACACCACTATGTCAATCGATCGACATTAAGAGTCATGAGTGGATTGTACCACGTCACATCCGCATTCCTAATGCCACTTGAAATTCCCGCGACGTGGTGGAGGTCAACCGGTGTCAACCGATTGAGATTAGTCTCTCAATCGATTGACGATCACATTATATAATGGGGACACCCGTGGTCCCCTTCTTCACAAGCCTCCTCCATTCCGAGCTTTGATCTATATTTTCATTCTCCTCATACACGATCGAAATGGCGGCACCTGATCCACTGATCTACCGACCACCTCGTCCTGCCAACAATCCTATGTGCATCCCTAATGATGAGTACGTGGACCGAGAATTTCAAACATAGAATTTCTTCGATCAAGCCAAATATCATCACATTACAGAAGTCGCTCGTTCGATCGAGTTCATCGAGGCTCTGCACTTGGAGATGTTGCTCGCACCTCCGCCTATTGATGTTTCGCTATGTATCCTATGTCTGTTTTACCAAAACATGGAGTGGGTATCAGCAACACTATTGCCAACGGGATTGCCATTCATCCGCCTCGAGATTGACAACTGAACGTATAACTTGCACAGTGCCTATCTCTCCCATGCATTTAATTTCTACGTGGTTCGCCCATTGAACCACCACATCAATCCCGTCGTTGATCTCAGCCAGGACCTCATGATCAACGGCATGTGTGGAGGAAGGCGCGGGTCCGGTTTGTCCACTAAATGAGTTGTCCTATCGATGGACATCTTATTTTGGGACATTGTTATGTCGAATAATTTGTTACCACATGGCACGAAAAGCGAGAGGATGAAGAATAGAGTGTTGGCGCTTTATGCGACGCACACGAATACTTGGTTTGATGCTCATCGTGATCACCACCGCACCGAAAAAGCGAGAAGCCATTCTTTTGCATTTTCAGCACTATGTGATGCATCTTTTGAACCAAGTTGGGTGCCTGATTTACGATGATAAAGAGATGGGTGATATGCAATTTTATCACTATGGTACGAACATTTGGGACAAGAGCATCAAGGCTATTATTCATGTTACGCCACCACCTGTCGACATCGATGAAGTACCTCCTCCTCCTCCCCAACCAAACCCCGCACAACGCCAACACGGTGGCATTCGACGACCTCGTCCCGAAGAGGTCCCTGATTTTAACGCTAGGCAGCAATGGCTCGCCTCGAGGCATGGATGGATGGGTTGAGTGCTACAGTTGGAAGTATTGATCGACATTCCCGATTTCAGAGTTCCCTTCTCATGCAGATTGCCCGTGAGTCATTCTCTGGGCAAGCTGAGGACTTCATCGCAGGAGCGAGAGCGGCGATGGATGGAGAGGGAGATCTGGAAAATGATGATGATGATGATGATGATGTTTAGTGTGTTTGTGTTAGAGTTTGTTTTTAGTGTGGTTTATTTGGCTGTGATTATGTTTGTTTTGTTTTTGGTGAATCGTAGTTTGTGACAGATGTAGGTTTTATTTTTCGTTGGGTCACGGTTGTAATCAAATCAGGATTTAGTAAATGAAAATCGGAGTATTTTAATGTTATATTTCTGTGTATTCTCGGATTGGTGCATATGTTCATCAGTCAATCGATTGATATTTTCATCTCAATCGATTGAGAATTTCAATTCCCATATTTTCGAAAAAAAAGAATTTCAGAGCAGTCAATCGATTGAAAAGCCTTTTTCAATCGATCAACTTTGACATTCAAACCACATCCCCTAATTGAGATTCTCCCTGAATCTAGGCTTTCAATCTAACAAAACACATCGGGTTGAGTCAATTGATTGAAAATAAACTTTCAATCGATTGACACTTTAGTAGACAGAAGATCCTTCTGTCAGAGACAGAATTTTCGAAAATTGTGTTTGCTTGTGTAAACCTACTGAAGGGCGTTTCTGCCTAGGTCAATGTTTTGGCCATGCACCATATATCAAACTTGACATCATATGTCAATCGATTGACACTCAAGTGTCAATCGATTTACTGATGTATGTTTCCAGAAAATTACCTCTTTCCAGAAAAGTCCCCTTAGAGTCCGTAGTTTATGAGGTTTCTTTGAGTCCTTAGAGTCCATGTCTTAGAAAATTTTCTCTATTTATACCTCTCTTAGGATAGTCTTTTATATCACCTTAGTAAAAAATTTTCATTCAATCCTCCCCAAGTTTTTGCTATGGCTCCCATCCGGTACCGTACCCGCTCGGCAGTTAAGAAATTGATGGAACCGGCACGAAAAAGACTCCGTCGAGAACCGCCACTGGAATCGCTCAATTTGTCAAAGCGAGAAATCATTGATTTTGACCTTGTATTAGATCCAGAAGTCCACTTGAGTTTTGCGCGTTCCGTCGAAGCCGACAACGACCTAACATTGAATTTGATTCCGACCTACTTATGGGCAAAATTAAATCCGCAACCGCCACTTGTATCGCCGCCTCCTACCCCATCAACATCTCCGCCACAAACGCCTATTCCACTACCCGTCGAGGGTGGAATTACAGAGGAGATGTGGTGCTACGCATTCCCACAGCCAAAGTGAGGGAGCGCTTCCAATGATGATTAAGGGATTAGGACTGCCAGTTTTAGGAGTCCTTTAGTTTTTATTTTATTTTTATATTTTAGATTAGGTTATTTTGAAATTATGTTTTTGAATTAGGTTATTCTTCTTAAACTTTCAATAAGTGTAATGAATTGCACCAGTTAATAAAATTTAATTTAGTTATATATTTGGGGGTCTCATTCACTTGATTGCAATTCACTAACAGGTTTGGGGGTCTCATTCACTTTCCAAAAATCCAACCAATGAGGACATTGGATGATTCAGGTTTAGGGGCGTATTTCTTTCGATTCATATATGTAGATTGCATATTTAAAATAAAATTAAAAAAAGGGGGCTGTTCTCGGATTTTAAAAGTGTATCAGTTAATCGATTGAGACTATTGTCTCAATCGATTGACCAATGACCATCAGCCTATTGGAAGTTTGCAGCAGTCAATTGATTGAGGAAATTGAGTCAATCGATCGACTGATGATCAGTAAAACTTATAAATTTCGAAATGTGGTTTCATGGCCTTTAAGTGTAGATGACCGGAAATTCGTTTAGAGATTGTCATCATGCCATGATTGTTTTACAAATGCTCATAAATTTTAATGCTAAATAATAATGTTCATGATCTATGACTAAAAAATTTTGTACCATCACATTGCTTTAATTCCAAAATCTGTGAATTAAGTACAAAATTTGAAATCCTAAGATCCCAAAGAAAGACTAAAACCCAGTGAGCTTTGGAACTTTATCCTCATCTTTGATGAGTGCTAAAAATTTTCGGAGTATCCTTAAACTTCATTCTTAATTAGAGAATTCTCATATAGTTTATTTCGATTTGTTGATTTCACATGTGTTATATTATTGTGCTAGAAATCATTGTGTAAAAACTCAAGGCAAATAGGTATCATTACCATCATGAGAAGAGATGATCAAAGGCCATCTTTGGCTCGTTTGTGCCCAAATATCCCACCATACATTGATTTATCTTGTTGCACCCCCTTTTGAGCCTCAATTGAAAGATTTTGCCTTAAATATTCCTCGTAAGCTATATTAACCATACCCGACACCAGTCTGAAAAGCCTTACCCTTTTATCTCTGAGAAATTAGGGATGGGAAAAAGAGAGAAAGTAGAGAGTTATGACAATAGTAGTTACAAGGAGTATATGACAGAAAAATATAAAAGGAGAGCAAAGAAGAAAATATATCTTTGTGCAGGAGGTAGAAAAATATGTAAAAGTGGTGTTATAAAGAAAATGAAAAAAGGAGAAAAGTGATAAAAAGGAAAAAAGCTTCTGAAAGGTTCGAAAAAGAAAGTGTGAAAAATCATAAAATCAATTGTGTTTCTTTTTTCGATTTCTCAAAGAAATTTGAATTTGATTTCTCCTTTCTTTCTTAACCTTTACTCGAGCCCCATTACAACCTTAGAAAAGACCTTCTTGATTCAATCATGAGTGATAAATGCCTTGTGGAGAGTGATTATACAACGTCTATGGTTCTTGGTATATGCATGCTTAGGATACAAATATCTTTCCTAATGAGATTTCTTTTAAATTCTTTGACGCACCGTCTTTCTTAAAACATGTGAGATTCTTCTAATTTGTGTTGTAATTTCATCTCACATATGAGTGAAAAGTAGAACTATTCATCGAAGTAATTTCATTTTGAGTGCATACTTATGATGAGGATTGAGTCTAGATATGGAATCTAAAGACTTCTAGTTTAAACTTATTCTTAGATAAAAGAATTCTAACAGTGGTAAGTGCATTACACTGTGGTGCATGAATCATGAGTATTATAAAAACAATAAATTGAATTTAATGAGTATTAATGAAATGAGCATGGCCAGAAGCATCTTAAAGGTTTTCACAAGCATTTAACTACTTAAGGGCATGACTACAATTCTGGAATTTATTAGTTTATGAAGTTTATAGGTACCTTCGCTGGAAACCTTCAGGAGACACAACTTCTCCACTAGGGACACCTAGGAGTTTAAAGGCTTGTTGCATAGGCTAAATGCAATCGTGTTCCCTACGAAAGTGGCATTAATTTTATTTGCTAAATTGTTAGTTATTTTTCATTCTCTTTCCTCGAGGACTAGCAAAGTGTAGGTTTGGGGGTGTGATCGGTGCCGAAATGTGATTATATTTCGCAGCTTAATTCCTACATTTAGCTAGCCGATGAAAACATCAGATGATTGTTATGTAGTTTCAATGTTTACAGGTATTTCTGACCGCTGGATCTTCAAAGAGCATAAAAGAGGATAATTAAAGGTTACGCAAGAGCAGTGAACCAAAAGGCCAAAAGAAGCATCGAAATCCATGAAGTAGCTCAACATCCACCAGGAGAATGGAGACTCTACCCATATATGTCAATCGATTGAGAAACATATGTCAATCGATTGACAACAGAGATAATTTTGCCCTCTTTATTTGGAATTTGAGGTCAATCGATTGAGAAAGGATTCTTAATCGATTGAGACTATTAGGGAAATATTTTGCTCACCCCTATATAAAGAAAGCTACAGCTTTGTTTTAGGGGATCCCTTCTCTCACTCTTGGCATTAACATTTTTCTCTCTTTTTCTTTTAGGGTTTTCTCTGGGTAGATTGTACTTAGGCTTTTATATTTCTTTTCTTTTACAGTTTGTGGAATCATAGATTGTATTTAGGAAAGGCATTGTAAAAAGATATTTGGTGCTAAATAAAAAGTGCATATTTAAGAGAATGGCTCGAGTTTACAACGAGATCGCACACCAAGGATGAGCGGCTAAATTATTTGTTCAAGGAGGATGCGATCCCCAGATAAGTAACATTTTCATGATTAACTCCACAGTTTCTTAATTTCATCATGGAATCATTCTGCTAAAAAGTGTGCTTAAACTGAATATCTTTTAAATACTTTATTATGACCGTTGATCTATGTTATCAATGATCATAATCGCCAGATCTGTACCCGCAGGCCGATCTAGACTACAGAGTGATTATCTGTTCATTATCATGATTTAAGAATCTTGAGATACGCTATGCTTTTTATATGATTCATACCTCAATGATAGGCTGAGTCATCATTTTTAGATAAGGTATGCTAGATTGATGATCATGTTTTCTTACGATTTATTTTTCTAGATAAATGATGGTGTGATTGATGTGTTATGGAATTATGGGTTTAATGGTAGAAAGGTTATAAATCTGGGGTAGCAAATTCCTTGATCATTCCTAAAATTGTCATTTTATTTATCAGAAATTGTCTTGCTCAGATTAGTTTATTTTTCGTACATCTAGAATAGTGTGGTATTGTTAGCAAATCGAACTTTCTCCTTTGGTACTTTCTTGGGTGTTTTAAATCTCTTTAAGGATTAATTAAATTTTACGTTTCTCTGTGGGTTCGACACCCTTAATTTCATCGTGCTACGATAGATCTTGTGCACTTGTAAGGGTATAATTTAAAACTTATCACATATCCCGGTAGCACTTCTTGGACGACGTAAGGTCCTTCCCAGTTCGGCTTGAACTTTCCTTTCGGATCAGTGTGGAGGGATGGGAAGATCTTCTTCAGCACAGTGTCTCCCACCTTCAAATCTCGACCGTGGACATGTTTATTGTAAGCGCGTGCGATTCACCCCTGATAAACTTGAGTATGGCATAAGGCTAGGAGTCTCTTCTCGTCCAATAAGTTCATTGTTTGGAGCGGGATCTCTCTCTCTCTGCTTCGGGTAAGCTTGATTCCATGAGGATTCGGAGTGAGGGTACTTCAACTTCTACTGGTAGGACGACCTCGATTCCATACACAAGGAGAATGGTGTTGCCCCTGTAGCAGTACGGATCGATGTTCTGTAGACCCATAAAGCAAATGATAGCATTTTGCTCCAATCTCGGAAAGTGACGACCATTTTCTCGAGGATGCGGATGACCATTTTGTTAGCAGCTTCTACTGCTCCATGAGTGTGAGGCTGATAACGTGACGAGCGATGGTGCTTGATTTTGTATTGCTCGCAGAAGGCTCGGATGCGCTTATTCGCAAAGTTTGTATCATTTTCTGTGATGATATCTTTGGGTACTCCAAATCGGCACACAATATTACTCTCGAGGAACTTCTCGATGTGACTGGCTGTGATGTTGGCATATAATGCCGCTGCTACCCACTTGGTGAAGTATTCAATGGCGACGAGGATGAACCGATATCCGTTTGATGCCTTTGGATTGATCATTTCGACGATGTCTAGGCCCCAAGTAACAAATGGCCAAGGAGTAGTCATGCTGTGAAGATCGATGGCAAGAGCATATATTAGACTGGAGTGTTCCTGACATTTATAGCATTTCTAAACATGTTTGTAGCAATCTAATTCCATAGTGGTCCAAAAGTATCCCTGCCGCAGAATTTTCTTGGTGAGCATGTGACCACTGGCGTGGGCGCTGCATACTCCCTTGTGGATCTCCTTCATAATATTGGTTGCTTCACCCTCAGTATGGCAACTGAGTAAGATGTTATTGCATGATCGCTTGTAAAGATACTCCCCACAAATGACGTAGCCTGCTGCTAAACGTTGAATGGTTCGTCGGTCTGTCTTGGGCGTGCCCTCAGGGAAAGTTAGTGTCTCGAGGAAATTCTTGATATCTGAGAACCAAGGTGGCTCATCATCAAGCTTTATAGGTTCCTCAATCTGGAGGCAAAAGGCCGGCTAATTCCTCTGCTCGATCATGATTGGTTTCATCTCAGCACCATACGCGATTTCTATCATTGATGCCAGCGTCGCTAATGCGTCGGCGAAGCGATTCCTTATCCAAGGGACATATGAGAATGTCACATCTTGGAAGCAAGCTATCAGATCCTTGAGGTGCTCATAGTAAGGGATCAGCTTCTCTTCTTTCATCTTTCAGTCACCGTTCATCTGACATATGATCAACTGCGAATCACCAAATACCTGGAGGTGAGTTACATTCAGATCAAGAGCCGCCTGCAGACCAGCAGCACATGCTTCATACTCAGCCATGTTGTTAGAACAAGAGAAGTTGAGCTTGATAGAGACAGGTACATGGGATCCTTTTGGTGAAATGAGAATGGCGCCAACTCCCTGAACCTCGGCATTTGCTGCCCCGTCAAAGTGCATTACCCATGATTCTTCTGCTTCTTCAGCATCGTCTTCCGTCATGAACAGGATGTCCTCATCAGGGACCTCGGTTCTCAAAGGCTCATAATCTGGTAAAGGATTGTCAGCAAGATGATCGGGGAGTGCCTGTCCCTTGATCGATTTCTGAGTGACGTAGGTGATGTCAAACTCAGACAATAAAAGCTGCTAGCATGCAGTTCATCCAGTAAGAGCCGGCTTCATGAACAAGTATTTCAACGGGTCCATTCGGCCCAAAAGTAGAACAGCTTAAGATTGCAAATAATGGCGGAGCCTCTGAGTAGCCCATATAAGAGCCAGGCATACTTTCTCCAGATGAGAATAGCGCGTCTCATAATCAGTGAACTTCTTACTCAGATAGTAGATGGCCTGCTCTCTTCTTCCTGTTTCGTCATAATGACCTAAGACACATCCCATCGAAACTTCTGTCATGGAGAGATACATCAAGAGTGGTCCCCCGGCTAGGGTGGTACCAAAATAGGTGGATTAAGGAGGTAGCTTTTGATTTTATGGAACGCTGCCTGACAATCGTCGTTCCATTCAACGGGCGAGTTCTTCCTTAGTAGCTTGAAGATCGGCGTGCAGATGGGCGTTAGCTATGCAATGAACTGACTGATACACTGTATTCTTCTCAAGAACCCTCTAACCTCTTTCTCAGTAGACGATGGTGGAATTTCTGTGGTGGCTTTGACTTTGATTGGGTCGACCTCAATCCCTCTCCTGCTGACAATGAATCCTAACAATTTTTTGAACATAGCACCAAAAGCGCACTTCTGTGGATTCAGACGTAACCAGTACTTTCTCAGCCTTTCTAACAGTTTTTGGAGGTTTACCAAGTGGTCGCTCCGCTCCGATCACTTGGCTATCAT
Source organism: Chloranthus sessilifolius (assembly GCA_021018995.1). Lineage (NCBI taxonomy): Eukaryota > Viridiplantae > Streptophyta > Magnoliopsida > Chloranthales > Chloranthaceae > Chloranthus > Chloranthus sessilifolius. The sequence goes on from CM037584.1 coordinate 169,755,074, forward strand.
ATCATCGACATACACTTCAATCTCTTGGTGCATCATATCATGAAACAGTGCGGTCATAGCTCTCTGGTACGTTGTACCAGCATTCTTCAGCCCAAATGGCATGACTTGATAGCAAAAGGTTCCCCAGGGGGTAATGAATGTTGTCTTCTCGTGATCAACCTCTGCCATTTTGTTCTGATTGTATCCTAAGAATCCATCTATAAAAGAAAGCATTTCGTGCTTAGCAGTGTTATCGACCAAGATGTCGATGTGTGGCAATGGGAAATCGTCTTTCGGGCTTGCCTTGTTCAAATTATGGAAATCGATACACATGCGGACCTTTCCATCCTTTTTTGGTACAGGCACGATATTGGCTAGCCACTGCGGGTACTTGGATACCATGAGAAACCCCGCATCATACTACTTGATGACCTCATCCTTGACTTTTAGCATCCACTCGGGTCGAAGACGTCTCAGCTTTGCTTAACCGGCTTCATATGAAGGTAAAGAGGCAACTCATGCTCGACAAAATTGGTGTCCAGACCAGACATGTCCTCGTATGACTAGGCAAAAATGTCTTGATATGACCGAAGGAAATCAATCATGCTTTTTGTTTCCTCGGGAGACAGCGACGTTCCGATTTGGTGATTCTCGAGGAATCTCCTCAGTCCCTAGATTAACGTCCTCAGTTTCTTCGACAATTGGGGTAGGGTCATGCTCAAAGTTGACAAACCGGTTACGGTTAGGGAGCTCATTGGGGAGCTCCTCCAAAGGACTATCCTCGTCCAGACTCGTAACTCCTACCTCTTCTTATATTTCTACAGAAAAGGGGTTGATTTTATGTGGGACAGGTATTTTAATTAAGGCATCTTTTTGTGGAACTTTATTTGAAATTTTAAATGACAATACTTTGGACTTTATATTTTTTCAATGTTTTTGGGATTTTGTATCTTTTCAATATTTTCGAGATTTTATATATTTTCAATGTTTTTGAGATTTTGGTTTTCTTTGGAGACGAACCCTTGGCAGCACGAGTCTGTATATATACAAGGTATTGCCTGCCAAGGGCTTATCTCACTTTTTATAAGTTTTTTTTTTTGGAAAACGGGTGCTAAATATTAGGCCACTCCCTGCTTCTAGAGTTGGAGCAAAGATGCCCAATTGCATACCTGACTTGCTGCCCCTTTACCTTTTTGGATGTAGGAGGCTAGCGAATGTGACTCTTCTGGACCAGCCTCCATCATATTGATCATCGGTCCGTATGAGATTTCATCCTCAAACGTCAGAAAAGTCCTGTGGTGGTTTACCACAGGAGGGGTTTGTTTAGGTATAGGTCATCATTCCTCAAAGAGGGATAATGTAGCCAAGTCTACCTTCAGGCTGGGAAGGGTAATGTAGGGATTGGTGGGGTGGACTGGTGATGTAGGCTTGTGGGGTTAATCGGGTTTTCCCATTCCGATCAATCTTCACGACCCCGACACTTATGAATGAGTTCCTAATGTGAGGCCTGGGAGGGGGTTTCTCTTCTATGTGGATCCCCTTGGCTTTTGCAGCCGCTATCACACGGACCTTTTCCTTAGCCTCTCTCACTTCTTCTTCTGTGGGCTTGTAACTCAGCCCAAACCTGACCTTTTGATTGCCCTTAGCTATGACGGGCTCCTTTCTACCTTACAATCTAGGTCCAAGACCCCTTCCTTTTTGATAGCCCCACTTTTGGAGTATAGCCACCGCTGTTACCATTCCACCTCCAGTTCTGGGAATGATGCCCTCAATGGGCTCCTGGAGTATCGCCGATAACTCATATTCTAAGCTATGGAGGTCGACGTCCTCAGTGGTATGTGGTACATCCAACACATTGGGTTTCTCAATGCTATTGGTGGCTTTTTCTTTCTCATTGTGCTCCTCTTCGATGATCGTGATGATCTTATGCCCAGATGCAAATTTGAGTTTTTAGTACAATGTGGAGGGTATGGCTCCAACTTCATGTAGCCACAGACGCCCCAATAATAGATTGAATGAGGATTTAATGTCCATTACCTGAAATAATATGGAGAAGGTCATTGGCCCAATCAACAGCTCAAGGTTAACTTCTCCCATTATCTCTCTCCTGGTATTGTCAAAACCTCGGGCATTGGTTCTCGTGGGTCTCAGCATGCATGGATCTACCCCGATCTTGGTGGCGGTTCTTAATGGGCATATATTTAACGTGGAGCCATTATCGATCAAAACTAGGGGATAATCATATTTCCTGACTCAACGGTTATATTCAAGGATCTTGAGTGACTAGCTCCTTCCTCTGGTAAGTCAGCATCAGAAAATGAAATGGCATTTGAAGCCATCACTTGACTGATTATCTGCCCAACTTCATCTGGGCTGACTTGAAGTGACACATGTGCATTTTTCAATGCCCCCATTAATGCTTGAAAATGGAGCGGGTACGTCATTAATAGATCCCACACAGTGATATGGGCAGACATTCTTCTTAGCTGAGTCTCCAGTATATATTTCCGACTCATTTTTTTTAAAAGATTCACTGCGCTATCTTTCTTCCCTTGTGGTTGGGCCTGTGCCGCTATCGGTGCTTCGGGCTGCTTTGAAATCTTCCTAGATCGGGTGAAGAAGTCTACTGCCCCTTCTCTGCTGTCGCCAACATTGATGTCGGTTTGCTCATAACTCAGAGGAACCTGATGTAGGTTGTAGGTTGGTTCCGGAATCTGAAATTGTATGGCTACTAGTATCGGAGGTATTTGTATTATGGGTTCATGAGGTGTGGGCATCACATATTTTACTTCGGTGATAGTTGGTTGGGTGGCAAAATTGGGCCAAACGGGAGTGGTGAAGCTTGTGTGTGACGGTGTCAGGGGAAAGGGGGCAGGGGTAGGCCATTGGTAGCTGATAGGTGATGAAGGAACAGGGGCTTGATGGGTCATTAGGTAATTTGACGGGGGTGGTGGAGTTTATTGGTGGTTGAAGCGGGGATAACGGGATAGGCACAGGCCATGTATAACTGACGAGTGCGGGTGTAGGATTGGGGGCCTGATGACTTATTGGGTAATTGATGAGGGTGGTGGTGTATGGTTGGTATGCATTGATATGTACATAATTGACGGAAGTGGGTGCTAGAAAATAAACCTTAAGATCTAAGGGCTCGATCTATGGCGCAGGGCGGGGAAAATAATCAGATAAATTCAGGGGTTCAATCACCCCAATGTTCCTTTCTTCATCATTCCTTGGCAATGGTGTTACATAACTCTCTCGATCATTGATGTAATCAGATGGATCAAATTTAAATTCCTCCTCACTTTCTATCATCCCTATGGTGGGTCTGGGACCTGCTCCTCTAGTAGGATGTGGGGGTAATAGCACCTGGTGAATATTCGCATGCTTGTTCGCTTGAGAAGGTGCTGGGGGAATATTTTTTCGGCGTTAATCAAATCTTGGATTGCATGCTTCAATGGGAAGCAACAATTAGTCGGGTGACCCGGACCCTGATAAAAATTGCAGTGGGTGTTAAGGTCGTAATTCTTTGGGATCGGGTGAGGAGGGGGTTGCGGTTAACGAATAGTGACTAATACATTTTCAATTAATAAAGGTAAGAGTACACTCAAAGACTGCCCCAAGGGCGTAAAAACTTGATCATAGCGGGCTCTCCTCTGCTCTGGAGTCATCTGCATTCTTTGCCCATTCCCTGCTCTCTGTATCTGCTCAGTTCTAGCTAGCACTGGGGGTGTGGCTTGAAATTGGAATGGGGTTATGTTATTACTGGGCCTAGTATTGGAAATGTTTTGAACATCGGCCCTTGTTCTCTTCTCATTTCTTTGTTCTAAAAATCTCCTAACCTCACTGGCTCCACTTGATATGTTTTTATTTGGACGACCTTCCCTGATGGCATCCTCACATCGACTAGCGTTCCTTACTAAACCAGCAAAGCTGGACTGCTATTGGTACACCAAAAAGTCTGAGATTACTGGAAGAGTATTTTTTTAAATCATCTCTATTTGCTCATCATCAGGTATTCTATTTTTGACTTGAGCTGTCAGTGCTCTCCAGCGTCCCAGATAGTCGCTGAAGGTCTCATTCGGGTTCTGCCTCAAGCGGACCAAGTCTGACTTACGCGACTCAATATCTACATTGTAGACATATTATTCTTGAAAGAGGTGCGTCAAGTCCTTCCATGTTTTCATCATGGATGGTTTCAAAGATGTGAGCCATCTTAAAGCCCGACCGATCAGACTCTTCTGAAATATTTTTATTAGTAGTCTTTCGTCCCCTCTGTATTGGCACATGTCCGCACAATAGGACTTCAGGTGTGCAATAGGATTGCCGATGCCGTTGTATTTGTCGAAGGCCGGCATTTTAAATTTGGGGGGTAGGGGGACCTCAGTGAATAAACACAAATCTATGAATTCCGTGGCATGGATTTCAGCACCACCCATTTTCATCAACTGCTTTTGTATTTTTTCCAATTGTTCTTTTAGCTGCTCTGACTCTTTCGATACAGGGGTTGCTTTCTCGGTCGTTGGTTGGACTTCATTCTGGGAAACCAAGGGGTGGACAGTTATGGGAGGAGGGTTAAGGTTGGTCAATGCCCCAGCATAGGCTCCACTATTTCTAATCTCGTCCTCCTCATACTGCTCGTCGGCATAATGTGCAGTGAGGGCAAGATTCTCTTGTTGGTGTTGCATGGGTTGGATGGGAATGACATGAGTGGGGGTTGGGTGGGCCTATTGGGGATGAGGGAAAGCTTGTTGGATGATGGGAGGAGTGGAAGTTTGGTTTTAGGGTGGGGCCTGATGGAGCCATTGGGCGTGGGAAAAGGTTTGGAGATGGTCTTGGAGTATGGGGCCATGATAAAATTGGGTTTGGAGTAAGGCATGGGTTTGACTCGGGTGTGAAGGTTGGGTGAAATGTTGGGGGTGTTGTCGAAGATGAGTGTGGGGTTTGGGCTTGGGCTATGAAGCCTTGGTCATGATAAGTTTGGGCCATGGGCCATTGATGGGTATGGGCCATGGGCCCTTGATGGGTCTGGGCCATGGGCCATTGATGGGTCTAGCCTAGTGGGCCTTGATGGGTTTGGGCCATGGGCTCTAGGTAGGTTTGGGCCATGGGCCCTTGGTAGGTTTGGGTGGTGGGGTACTGGGCCATGGTGCCCTAGGACATGTGGGAAAAGGGGGTTTGGGCCAATGGGCCTTGGGGCGTGTGGGAGGTTGGAGCTTGGGCCATTGGGCCTTGGGGTGTATGTGCAGTGGGGGGTTGGGCCATGGGGCCTTGGGGCTTGTAGGTAATGGGGGTTGGACGGTGTGGATTATGGGGGGTTGATGAGGGTCATGGGGGAATGAGGCATGGAGATTGGCTAGGGTATGGGATTGGTTAATGGGCATGGGGTGTGGAGGAAAGGAGGTATTTTGGAAAGTCTTTCACATGGAGTAGGCTTGGAACATCTCCTCCATCATGGTCATGGAAGGAGGGTCGGATGGAGATTGTGGATTTAAGGGGTGATGGGGTATAGATGGGATGGAGGTGGAGGATAAATTGGGCATGGCCCAGGTATGATCGGGCATGGCTATGGTAGGTAGTGGGATATGGGGTAGATGAGATGGGTCATTGGGAAAGGAGAAGGTATAGTGCATGTATGGGGATGATGAAAGGTTAGGTGTAAGTGTTTAAGAAAAATCGGGCATGACCCCGATAAAAATGGGCATGACACGGGTAGATGGGGGGAATTGTGGGGGGTTGGATAAAGCGGAAGTGGTATAAGTGAATGTGGGTGGATCGGGCCTATAGGGGGAAGATGGGAAATGGGGTATAGGTGTAGATGTGGAAATTTGGGTTGGGTTTATCATGGATGTGGATGGGGAATGTGTTGGATTTTGAGGGGATGTGGATGGAATGGGTGGTTGGTTTGGCATGGACATGGGGGGAAAGGTAGCTTGGGAAAAAAATGGGGAATGGGGGATTGAATTTTGAATGTTTTGGGGAGTGGTGGTTGGGAAAATGGGGGCGCCAAACGGGTCGGTAACGGTAAAAGGGGATGGGGTGATGGGGATGGATGTGAAGGCTTCTCCCAAATGGGAATGGGTTGGAGAATGTGTCGGGGATGAGTCAGGATCAGTGTAAGCCGGGTCCACCACCCACGACATTCTACGGGAATGGGTTGGGTAAGGGTGCCTTGGATAAGGCCCAAAAATTTTCCTCCTTCTTCCCCTACGGGATGACGCAGGGCAAGATGATGCAGTTGTACCGGCACCACAAGAACTCTATTTTCTAGGTTTTTTTTTGTTTTTAATTTTTTTGGAAAAACTTTTTTATAAAACAATGGTTCCGATGCCTTGGAATTCCCTTCTCGGGTGGCTTTCGTACCCTAATTTAGGACCTGCGGTGATGATTTCGATGCGCTTCGAAAGAGTCAAAGGAAGACCTTTGATCTATTAAAGGCATGAAAATCAAGGCGGACAACCCGATCCCCCGAAATGAGCCAAAAAGAAGCTGCCTTCCTTTGACCGGCGGGGGCGGATTGGGTGTCGGGGATGGCGGGGCCCAAACAGAGGTACTAAACACACTAATCGAGGGACTCGGGAGGTGAAAAAGGCCACAGATTCGGGCAGCTGCTGTCCATAACAGGCTTGGTGCAACTAATACATGCGCCGAGTCAAAATGCTCCTCTTTTACACTGGCGCAACTATTAGTTGAGCCAAGGTAAAAGTGGTTGGATTTAAAGTTAACGCAACTATTAGTTGCACCAGGTATAATTCCAGGATTTTTGCACTAGCGCAACTGATACTTGCGCCAGGCTAAAATGAGGCTCCAAAATCTTTTGACAGCAGCAACAGTAGCCCGAAATGAGTCTAGTTTTTTAGTTTTTGTGGAAGCTAAGCTTCCGGGAACTGACTGACTTTTATATGATCGATTCTCTTCTTACCGCACCTAAAGGTTTGAGTCTGATATAACTCGCTAGCGCGCTCCCCAAGGGTTTTAAGCTTTGGAATGGGAACCCACCAGATATAACTCCAGCGCAAGCGCCTTCTCAGATACTAGGTGAGCTGAGACTTTTCTGGATCATCACCGCTAGGGGCAGCCGCCATACTAAGACCCGGGTGGTTGTATGTGTGCCTAAACCCAACCCTTTTAAAATCTACCTCATAAAAATGAGTTAATTAATCTCCCTATTCTTAGATCAATTTTAATTTTTTTTTCAAAGCCTCTTTTTTTTATGGAAGTTTTCTTAAGTCTTAAAATCGGGGGTTATGTTCCCATGCTGTCACTACAGGCCGGCGTCCACTGTTGGGATATGAGTATACAAGTAGGCCCGCCAATTGGCTAAGGCACTTTAAATGACGAAAAATTAAAGGAATTAAAAGACAATGCTCAAGTAAGCCCGTCGATCGGCTAAAGCACTTAAAATGATGGAAAAGTAAAGAAATTTAAAGACTATGCGCAAGTAGGCCTGCCAATTGGCTAAGGCTCGTAAATGACGTAAAAGTAGGGGTAAGTAAAATGGCTTAATTGGAGGGGTGAGTAAAAAAATAGTAATAGAATGTTAGGAAAAAATAAAAAATAAAGAGGCCTAGTTCAAGGGGAAGCTCTACTAGCTACTCCTCAGCAGAGTCGCCATCTGTGCAACCGTGGAATTTTTTGACGATCCCGTCGCGACGATGCGCACTCTCATGAATATTTAGAGTCACCACCCGAAGCTTTTGGTGTCCCCAGAAACCTAAATCATTTTTATAAGCACCGAAGTGTCACAAATATGACTCTGAATTCGGTCCACACCGAAGGTTCTTAGGTAGGGGTTTCGGTTCTTGATTGGAAAGGTGTTAGGCACCCAATCAACCCGCTTAACGCGGTCTCTACTAATAGCTAAAATAAAAATAATGTAAAAGAAAAGAAAATGGCTTCCTCTTGCCCCAATGGGTCTTAAATCCTATTTGTGCCCCTCCGTTCCTACCTAAAATTTGGCGGCATAACCACACAAATGGGAGAATAGAGGAGAAACCGAGAAGGTAGAGGGATAGAGGGGAGAGCCGGAACTCTTGGGCCCTTGTTGCACTGTTGAGGAGCCTTGCGTTGGCTTGTTTTAATGAGCTTTTGAAGGCTTTGTATGGTATGAAATGCGGTTCTAACTCCTAAGGCTTGAAGCTAAGAGGTAGATGAGGGAAGTTAAAGGATAATAAACACCTAACCTAGAGGCTTTTTATGAAAGGTAAGGCTTCAAATGAGGTTTTGGAATTCTGGAATTTGTATGGGCAATGATGCACCAAAGGGAGAAAGATCTTCTCACTTTAAGCTCTTTCTCTCTTAGGCAAAAATTCTCAACCATTAAACAAGGAGTGGGGGGCTCTATTTATAGGAAATGGGTGGATTAAGAGGGTGTTTAGATGCTAATCAAGATCAGAAATTAGGTAATCTGACATCTAAGGTTTCCTAGGATTTTTGGAGCCTTGAAATGTGTGAGAAGGTCCTCTAATGGTAGATGATAGGGTGAGGCTTTAAACCACTTAAGGGGTTGCACATAGATAGTAAATGGGTGCAACAGAACTAGCAAAACATACCACAAAGGTCAAGGTGGTCAACAAGTCAAACCTCAATCATGATTTTCGGGGCAAGAACCAGCAGTTACTATTCATATGCCTAGCTCAACTATTAGTTGCACCAAGCATATATACAGTACCTGGCGCAACTATTAGTTGCGCCAAGCTAAATATAGAAACAGAGATGTGTGTGTTTTTTTTAGGAGAACACTCGATCAATCGATTTGAAAATCGATCGAATGATTTGGGAATCGATCGATCGAGTGTGACAACAAAGATATGTGAGTTTTTAGGGAAACCGATCGATTGGGTCAGTTACGGGCATTTTTTGCTTTGGAAAAGAAACTTAGGGAGACTTTGGGACTTCCTTTCCTTCGTAACTTTTGACGAAGGAATCAGAGCGTCCGCCCGAAGAGTATTTCCCTTAGGAGATTGTGGTTGTGCATTATGATTTTTGTGAGACTGGGGCTTGGTACGTCTAGCAATTTTGTTTTAGAATGTCAACTATGTAATTAAATTTTAGATTATTATTTTGTGATCCATTGTGTTGGTGATGTTTACCCATCACCGATGGTTCGTCTTGGTTCTTTGTCTATGTGTTTGGCATGAAATTAGAATCTTTATTTTGAAATGCTTTGAATTATAGAAATGGTGCTTTCTTTTATTGTATATGATGACTCTATCTGCTTAGTTAGAGATGTCTACTTTGTTTTACACTTTGTATGTAGATGTACCAAGTGTTTCACTCAGGGATCACTCTTAGCGGTGATCCGACTGTCTGGATTTCGCGGTTAGGAAATTCGGACTGTCACAAAAAGACTCCCTAAAGGGAGAGAACCCTAAAACCAATTCCCAAGTTCGCTTAAATAGGTCCTCAGCTCCAGATTTGAAATTCAAAAATCAAATTTGAATTTTAAATTTTGTAGATCACTGATTCATAAAATATAGATTGATCGACAGGCGTAGTCGATCATTCAAATTTCATGAATTTCAGGGACCATCAACACCTTTGCTCCGATATTCGTGCGTTTGCTGTTATGCTCTTTTATGCTTCAAAATGCATCTAATGACCAAATCTTCTTGAAACAATTAGAACTTCACAAATATGTTTGATTGCCCTCATCGGATGGCTAAATATAGGCTTAAAGGGGTAAAATATGATCATATTTCACTACTCATCACACCCCCAAACCTACACGTTGTTAGTCCTCGAGCAAAGGAGAAAATAAGCAAACTGAAAATAAACATCATTCTAAAATAATCAATAAATCTCACTTTCGTAGGGATCACGATTGCATTTAGCGCATGCAACAAGCCTTTAAACCACTAAGTGATCCCTAGTGGAGGAGTTTTGTCTCCTAAGGGTTTTCGGTGAAGTTACCCACAAACTTTCAAAATTTTCAAACCATTGATAAAATTGAGTTTTCAAAATATAGTTTTCATATGTATTTAACTTCAAAGCACAAAGCCATTAATCAATTCCACATGCAAATTCTCAATTTCAAATATTAATGTTATACCAATCATACTAGTATCCATCCAAATTAGTCTAATGCTCAAATCGTTAGATAACTCATCCATTCATGCCTAAACATGAATTGTGTGCATACCCAAATTAAGATTCATCCATCTCGGAACTAATCCAAACTGTAAATCATCGGATCTCATGTCTTAACTCAATCCTCACTTTAGGTATACTCTCGAAATAGGATCACTCCGATGATGGGTTCATTTTCTCTCACATGTGAGAGATAAATACAAAGGAAGTAAAAGGTCTCACATGATAGAAGAAACACGACGTAATTAATGAATAAAAGAGAATCACATAGAAAGATACTTGTATATCCTATGCATGTCATACCAAGCACCATAGGTATTGTATATTCACTTTCCACAAGGCAGTTACCAATGAAAGATCAGATCATGAAGGTCTTTTTAAGGTTGTAATGGGGCTCAGGTAAGGGTAAGAAAGAAAGGGAAGTTGGGATTCAAAGTTTCTGAGAAATTGGAAAAGGAAATAAATATTTTTTTATTTTTTTATTTTTCTTCACTCTTTTCTAATTTCACTCTTCAAAATATTTCAATGCTTTTCTTTTTCTCAACTCTCTTTTCTTTTCTCACTTTTTTTTTATTATTATTTTTTTTGAATTTCATTCTCATGAACACCTCATATTTTTCATTTTTTTTTAATCTTTTCTTTTTCTCCCCTTTTCACTAATTTTTCTGTCATACATTTTCTGTAAACACAACTCGGTATCTCTCCACTTACTCTCTTTTCGTTCATTCTCATCTCTCGTTCTTAATTTCTCAGAAATAAGAAGAGCAGGGCAGAATTTTCAAAAATAGTGAAGGGGTAAAGGTTAACGTGGCTTATCAAAGAATGTATAAAGGCAAATTTTTCAATAAGCTCAAAGGGGTACTAGAAGGATAAATTTACATGAGGGGGGATATTTTAAGCAATAACGAGCCAATGATGGCCTTCAATCATATCCTCAAAAGATGGTAACCTTTCCTATTTGCCTTGAGCAAACATACGATGCGTTATAGCACAATGATATGAATTTAAGATCATGCAAAGTCACAAGTTAAAGCAAAATGTATGAGATTATGTAAAAATAATTCGTATTCAAAGATAACTCCAGGTGTATATAAGCACTCATAAAGGATAGAAAATTAGCTCTAAAGCTCACCGAGTTTAGTCTCCACTAAGAACCCAGGATTCAAAGTTCAAAATAGTCCATCGATTTCTAGATCTTAAGCATGGTATACGCGCACAAAGTTTCTAGGCATGAATTTCAGGACCGTCCTCAAATTATCACATTAAATTTCATTATCCTAGATATAAGTAATCAAAATATGGCATTAATATTTTCAAAAAAAACTTTACATGCATCATTGACTAAAGTTTGAAAACTATCGCAAACTTACAAGTGTGATAGTTTCAAAGTATTTTTTTTTGTGATCTTAGGGGTATCAAAATAATAAAATCACAGAAACTACACCTCCAAACCTGAATAAAATAATATCTTCATTGCTGACAATAAATAAAATATTGGACTAAAGTAAGAAAGCATACCTGGAGTAATGATTTGAGGCTCGTGAAAGCACATGAAAAGCGGAGAGATAGAAAAAAAAATGTCAACAATAGAGGACATTATTTGATTTGATTTGATTTATTTATTATTATTATTATTATTATTATTATATTTGTTTGTTTATTTTTTGTTTTTTATTTTATTTATTATTTATTTTTATTTTTTATTTTTTTTTATTTTTTATTTTATTTTTCTTCTTTTTTTTTTTAATAGAAATTTATGAAATTAATCTACATGGTGTAATCACATTCCGAGTCCATCAGGATCCCAAATCTTCATGAAAAAATTTCTAAGCAGACCAGTGATTTATTTAATAGTTCACGCATTTCTCTTATCAGGGAGTTGGCTACAGTCCCATGTTGTGCTCAAGTTTCACCACTATAGTCCCTCTCTAACCTTCCAATCTCTACCTTGTACTTGACATTCCCAAAATTGCACTCCTAATTCAAACCCACTAGCCTCTTTTGAGCCTTTTGTTAATTGTTTATGTATTAAACAAATGGGCAACAATTTAGATATTCTTTTTTCTCCCCCAAACTGAATTCACATTCAATAGAAACTATTATGTCTCCCTTATTGCAACATTCTAAGAGTGGATGTTCGACTAACATGATCCTCATTCCTTCAGGTGCTAACTCGATGTCAAACTCGTCGGTCAAGCTGGGTAGATCAGCTTTCAATGATTTTGTAAGCGTGTCATTTTTTTCGTCTCTCGTCTCAATTTGATCCTCAATTCCCTCCTCGATATGAGTATCATTTCATTCAATTTCCTCTTCTCCTCACACTACCTCAACGCTCATTGTGTCATTCTCAAGCGTAGTAACCAATTGGTCCTCCTCACATTTCTAAATGAAATCAGAGGGGTCCTCTTGAAGATATTCTTCATTCCGATCGGTATCAATAAGGGACTCCTCTATTTCATCTTCAATTTGTAAGTGTTTAGCCATCTGACTAACTTGAGATTGTAACCTAGAAAGTCGTTGATTTGTGGTGTGCACCAAACTTTTTAAATATTCTAAGGAGTAAGAAGAAGTTTGGGTTGGTTCATATGGTTCTGTCTTGAAAGTATTGAGTTTGCTAAGAAAACTCTTAAGGGAAGTTATCGGGGTAATAACTGTGACAGCCGGGATCTTCCCAACCTTAATCTTCTTAAAATCTTATCTTTTTTTTTCAACTTACACTAAAAGAAAAAACCCGGACCGCCAGATCGTAGCTCACAATCTGGCGCAGGAAAACTTGGTACAAACATAAGGCATAATAAAAACTCCAATTCTAATATACAACTTGAATAGTAAACTAACACAACCCACCAATGGTGACCAACCATCACCAAAAAGTGGTATACAAAAGGTATCTACGAGTACAAAAAGTACCAAGTCCGAACTTACCAAACTCCACAAAGTACACAATCTACAATCCCGAAATCTTAGCACTCCTCCAGTCCTCGATCCACAAGTCTGGTGTCCTGATAAATGTTATACCTGTGAGGTATAGTTGGGATGAGCTAACAACTAAGCTCAGTAGAGGACATCCAATATAAACTTACATTTTCATCATTCGAAATCATAGACTCTATGCCAAGAGTTAAAACCATCATTTAAATTTGAGTTTCATAACCTTATTCATTTTCCTTATTTTCAAAATGGACTGCAAAGCACAACTTTCCAAGCATTTACTTTCAAAACAGAGTTTCATCAAAACAGTATTCATATAAAAGAGCATTTTAAAATAGTCAGACTTACCCAAGGGTATCCAAGTTTCAAACACATTTGCAAACAATGTCGAATTTGCAACTGAAACAGTACAAGGGTTTCCAAAGGTATCACAATGTATCCAAGGGTGTCTCAATGTTTTCCAAGGGTATCCAAGGGTGTCACGGCATTTCCAAGGGTGTCTCAATGTTTTCTAAGGGTGTCCAAGTTCAATGATTGTCCAAGGGATGCATGATTTTCAAGGGATGAATGATGTTTCCAAGGGATACATATGCAACGTATGTATGAATGCATGTAACGTCCCTAAAATTTGAACAATGAACAGTGACCTCGAGATGTGTGCCCGACTGGTCGTAGGTTTGACCAAGTGATGGCCAAACAGTGGACTTAAAAAGAAACTATTAAATGTGATGTGAACGTGTCCCAAGTATGGGATTAGGTGTTAGTTAAGAGTCACGTACACCTATTTTGGTGTATGTGCTTAACACCGAGACAAGAAAGAGTTAGAAAGGGGATTAAATGCTAGGAGGAGTCATTACTCCTTGGTTTAGGTTGTTGAGAAGTTAAGAAGAGAGAGAGAGTGAAGGAAGAGAAAATGCTAAGGTGAGTGATTTAGGTTTCAAATTTAAGAGAGGGCTTGAACATTTAATGCCGGATTTGACGCGTGGAAGCCAGAGTTGGAGCCTAGTCATTTAACCTGGAAGCCAGAGTTGGAGCCTTGTCATTTAACCTAGCCATTGATTCAATCAAGAGATTGATTGAGGTAGGTTTTGTTTAAACTCCTTAAAGTTTTATTTGTGCATTCAAGTGTAGTCAAAATGATGAATTAGAAAAGTAAGAATGAATGAAAATAGAAGAAGGAAGTTGGAAGAAATGCCCGAAAAGGGTTGAAACCCTGAGCAAATCGATTAACTGATTTCAAAATCGATCGATCGATTTTGGCCTGGAAGATGTCTGGGCAAAGTTGCTCAAAATCGATTGATCAATTTGAAATCGATCAATCAATTTGTAAAAATCGATTAATCGATTAGAAATCGATTAATCATTTGAGCACTTTCAGTGACTGGAAAATGGAGAGCTGGGAAAATTGATTGATCAATTTTAAAATTGATCAATCGAGATTGGATTTTTGATTAATCGATTGAGATCGATTAATCAAAATTTGGATTTTCGATTAATCGATTTGGGATCGATTAATCGATCTTGAGATTTTTGATTAATCGATTTGAAATTTTGATTGATCGATTTTGGGAATCGATCAATCGATTTTGACAGTTTATGTTGACTTTTGTATTGGACCTTGAGGGTTCTTGAAAGGTCTTATACCTTCTTTAATGCATCCTTATTGATGCCTTACTTGTGTTATGATGTACCATAGGTGGTACGAGCAAAGAGTGAGAATGTGGAGTCGCGTGGACTTTGACGCATAGTGATTCCAACGTGTGAGGTAGGGAACACCTTGAACATGTACTTTAATTTCAAAAGCATGTATGTAGAGTGATTCACATGAATAGTTATGCATCAAAATGTGATTTCTAAAAGAGAGTGTGTGTGTGTGTGTGAATACAAAATGAACTCATGAAGTCCCCAGGGGACATGGAAATGTGATAATGGGCATCTAGATGATGCGTTGAATCAGTGGCATCCCAGGGATGCAGATGAAATCTATCGGTGAAGTAAAAGAAAAGTGATAAGGCCTAATGTACTAGAACTAGCACAATTACACGGTGAATAACTATATGTAGTGCACATTTGATATTTTTGTTATTCAAGATTTGAATAGAATACCCCACCGACGTGGCGAGATACCCACAACTGACTCGGGAGGATATCTGTGACCGGAATGGCGGCCAATCCGTACACCAATCTAACATCACAGGGATGTGAGTATGAGTCTAGAAACCCTGTCGCCTATGAGAAAGGGACCTGGGTAGTAGTCAAGTAAGAAACAGATATGATAAGTGTCTATTTAGATAAAGACGGTGGGTATTCCATCGGAGCTCGATGCTATATTGCTCGGGGATTATTTAAGTTAAGATTTAAGTGATTAGGCCGCATAAATAACTAATACCAATAAGTTGAGAATGAACAAAACCATGTAAAGTAACAGTTGCATCTTGTACATCATTTCAGTTGTTTAAAATGTTTTCCATGTAATTCTATCAGATAAACCATGCTTTTAAACTGTTTTAGAATATATATATGAGAGCTTAACTTATATGTTCACTTGTTGTTTCCCTATTGAACTAGGATGTAGCTCACCCCTTTAGACTATACGTCGCAGGTCTATTACTAGCAGCTGCTGAGGCTTCGGGAGACGTAGATCCAGGGGATTCGGAACTTGTTGGGATCTTGCCTTGTGTCTAAAAAGGCAGGCTCACACACAGTCCTGTAAGTATTCAGGGCCTGTTGTAGCAAGCTTTAAAGAAGGTAAGTAAGGGTATGTCCACAGGGAAATGTGGCTGAAAATTAGGTAAATCTCCAGATCCAAAGCAGATCTGGCACCCTTGCTAATGCTAAAATAGTAAAAGCAAGAGGAGAGGTTTAAGGGGTTGTCACTTCTAAATTAAACTACAAAAAAAACAATTAAGATTGCAGAGACGGAGGATAGGATCAAATCTAGAGTACAGCTCTTGCAGTGAGGAGGAATTAAACACAAAAAATGGGAAGAGGCAGCTCAGAGTTTGGTGTTGCTGCAATTAGGTTGAGCTGCTAGGGTTACAGAGAATATAGAGTACACCAAGCCCTCATCTGGCCATAGGCACAGTTGTAGGGTAGAAGAATCTACTCTAAACCAAAGGCTTGAAATGATCTTAAGGGTATGATCTGTCCACTTTAATGGTCACAGATCATCCGATAGACTTCCTTCAAATCAAAGGTTTAATGTAGAAGAATCCAATTTAGACCAGAGGTTGGAATTGATCTTAAGGCTATGATCTATCCACTTTAATGGTCACAGATCGTCCTAGGGATTTCCTCCAAATCAAAGTTTCAATTAGAGCATTATAACCACTACAAATGCTGCAATTACTAGGCCACAGACTGAAAACTATGCGGGCATGATGGGAAAGGCAATAGTGGCTAAAAGGGATATTAATAATATATATAAACGGAGGGACCAGCAAGATAACGGTAGAGCAGTTCAAGGGAGAGTGGGTGAGTATGACTTAGGGAATAAAAAGCCAAGATTTACGGCACCAGCTCCAGTTCCTAGACAACTTGCCTACACGAGTTACCCCAGGCCACCTATATCTACCTTGGCAAGACCGATCAGATACGAGAGCCCTACTGCCACTACAGGAGTATCAGTTACTCAGGGTTTTTCATGAGCAACTTCTTCTACACCAAATGAGACTTGTGCCAAGTGTGGCAAGTCTCACAAAATGACTAATTGTAGACGGGGTACTCGTGGATGCTACAAATGTGGGATGATAGGCCACATGATTCGCGATTGTCTCAAAATGAACAAAGGGAGAACGGCTTCTGCTTCTACACCAAGACCGATACAAGTAAAGAAGTCGGTCGTGCAAGGAAGAGCCTATGCAGTTACGGCTCAGGATGCTCAGAACACCAATGATGTCATACAAGTTGAAAATTTTATTTAAAGTAATTCATACATTGTATTAAATACATTGAATTTTAAATTTTAGATAGAGAATGTGTAATTATATATATTATCTATGTAGAAATTGCTTAATCTAGTTGATTGCATATATTGATGTGATGTATGAGTAGGTAGCTAAAATTCATGTGCTCTATAGGTTCCTTACAAGTGTATGACAAAGGAAGTTTCGTAGCACATGTGGCTAGAGTGTTGATAGACCCAGGGTCTACACATTCATTTATCACTCCTCAATTTGCAAAAAAGATGAAGATCAACCCAGAGCCATTGGATTTTGTCTTGGTGGTGTCTATTTCGACTGGAAAATCGGTTGATACGGACTTGGTCTGTAGGTCGGTGGTAATAGCCATTAGAGATGGGGATGTCTTTGAACTGGCAGCAAATTTAGTTATGTTGGATATGCAAGGATTCGACGTAATCCTTGGCATGTATTGGTTGTCAACTCATTGTGTAACGGTCGATTGTAAGAACAAAGTGGTTATCTTTAGACCGAATATAAGGAGATCATTCCAATTCGTAGGGGTGAGAACGAAGTTTCTGCCACTTGTGTCCGCCATCAGAGCTGAACGTTTGATCAAAAATGGATGCAGTGGTTACTTGACATTTTTGAAGAAAGACAAGAAAGGGAAGAATGTCATTTCTGAAATCTCAGTTGTGTGTGAGTTTGAAGATATCTTTCTGAAAGAGTTGCCAGGATTTCCTCCTGATCGAGAGGTGGAGTTCACCATCGACTTAGCACCTGGAATGGAGCCGATTTTGAAAGCACCATACCAAATGACTCCTGCTGAGTTGAAGGAATTGAAAGAGCAGTTACAAGAGCTCTTAGATAAGGGGTTTGTAAGACCGAGTGGGTCTCCTTGGGGGGCACCAGTATTGTTTGTCAAGAAGAAGGATGGGTCGATGAGGCTAGGCATCAACTATCATCAGTTAAACAAACTAACTATCCAGAATCGATATCCATTGCCTAGGATTGACGATTTATTTGATCAGCTGCAAGGAGCGAGATATTTTTTCAAGATCGATCTGAGATCTGGATACCATTAGCTGAGAGTCAAGGCAGAGGACATTCAGAAGACGACGCTCAGGACGCGGTACGGACACTACGAGTTCTTAGTGATGTCGATTGGTTTGACAAATGCACCGGTGTCGTTTATGGACATGATGAATTAGGTGTTTAAACCACACTTGGACACTTGCGTCGTAGTATTCGTCGACGACATTCTGATATATTCAAAATCGAAGGAGCATGAAGAACATTTGAGAATCTCTCTACAGACTCTGCGTGAACACCAACTGTATGCCAAGCTCAGTAAGTGCGAGTTTTGGTTGGAGAAAGTTAGCTTTTTGGGACATGTTATCTCAGAGGGTGCCACAGTAGATCCAGCTAAGATCGAGGCAGTGGTGCAATGGGAACAACTAAAGATGGTAACAGATATCCGTAGTTTCCTTGGTCTAGCTAGGAAGTATCGATGTTTTGTGGAAGGATTTTCAAAAATATCAGGACCGCTCATGAGGCTCACAAGGAAAGATGTGATATTTGAGTAGACTGAAGCGTGTGAAAAGAGTTTTCAAGAACTTAAGAAGAGACTCACTTCAGCTCCAGTGCTAGCGATTCCTTCAGTCAATGGACGATTTATAGTGTATAGCGATGCTTCTCATAACGGTTTAGGCCGTGTGCTCGACCAACACGAGAAAGTGATTGCTTATGGGTCGAGGCAGCTGAAAGATCATGAGAAGAACTATCTAACACATGACTTAGAACTAGCAGCGATCATATTTGCATTGAAGATTTGGAGATACTATTTATATGGTGAGACCTTTGAGATCTTCACCGACCATAAGAGCCTCAGGTACTTATTCACACAGAAGGAATTAAATATGAGGCAGCGAAGGTGGATGGAGTTTCTCAAGGACTATGATTGCTCCATACAAAATTACCTAGGTAAGGCTAATGTTATAGCGGATGCTTTTAGTCATAAGAGTTTGGCTCAGTTAGCTAGCCTTGTGATGAGGATGCACAGGTGGAAACTGTTTAAAGATCTTTCATTATATGATGCAAAGATTGAGGTGCAAGCTTCAGGGGCTCTCCTAGCCAATATCACGGTGAGACCGACAATTTTTGAATATATTTACAAGTTACAGATGAAAGACCCAGAGCTAGTTAAGATTCGACAAGGTGTGATTGAAGGCACCAAACCGGAGTTCTCTATGAAGGAAGATGGTTCCTTGCTATTCAGGGGACACCTTTGTATCTCAGTGGATGCCGACCTGCGACAAACTATTTTAGATGAGGCCCATAAGTCTAGATATGCAATTCACCCTTGTAGCACCAAAATGTATCAAGATATGAGAAAGAGTTACTGGTGGAGAGGTCTAAAGCGAGATGTCGTCGAATACGTGTCAAGGTGTTTGACATTTCAGCAGGAGAAAGTAGACCATAGACACTCTACTAGATTGTTACAACCTCTACCCATATCGAAGTGGAAATGGGAATCAATCTCCATGGATTTCATTGTGGGATTGCCGCGGACAACAAAGAGGTACAATGCCATTTGGGTGGTCGTTGATCGACTGATCAAATCAGCTCACTTCTTAGCCTATAACACGATATACACGGTAGGAAGACTCGGATTTGTATATGAGGGAGATTGTACGTTTGCACGGGGTTCCCAGTAGCATCGTCTCTGATCATGACCCGTTGTATACTTCAAAATTTTGGAAGAATTTTCAAGAAGGCATGGGTACTCGATTGGACTTTAGTTCGGTGTTCCATCCGCAGACCGATGGGCAAACAGAGCGAGTAAATCAGGTGGTAGTAGATATGCTCAGAGCATGTATGCTTGAATTACAAGGATCATGGGATCAATATCTACCGTTGATCGAATTTGCATACAATAATAGTTTTCAAGCGAACATTGGAATGGTGCCGTACGAAGCTCTCTATGGAAGGTGGTGTAGATCGCCTATCAACTGGGAAGAGACCGGCGAAATATTTATACTGAATCCTGAATTACTTGAAGATAATGCCATCATTGTTCATATGATAAGAGAGACTCAAATTGGCTCAGAGCAGACAGAAGAGCTATGCCGATATCAAAAGAACGAGCGTGGACTTTGCCGTTGGCAATCATGTGTTTGTAAAGATATCGCCCATGAAAGGCGTTATGAGATTCGAGAAGAGGGGAAAGCTAAGTCCCCGTTACCTTGGGCCCTTTAAAGTTTTGGGTCGAGTCGGTGAGGTAGCTTATCGCATTGGATTACCTCCGCTGTTTGATCGGGTACATAACATATTCCATCTCTCCATGCTCCGAAAATATGTCAAGGACCCTACACATGTCTTGGGAGATCAGCAGATTGAGATGCATGAAGACATGACCATAATAGAAGAAGCAGCTCCAATTTTGGATCGAAATGAGCAAAATCTACACACTAAGGTTATCCCTTTGGTACTTGTCAAGTGGGGGAATCATCCGGCCGAAGAAGCGACTTGGGAGCGCGAGGTCGAAATCAAGGAACTATACCCCCATTTGTTTGAGAAACCGTAGATCATAAGTGCGATGTGTAAAGCAAGATTCAAAATTCTCTTGTACTTCATATGTTGACCTCTCAAATTTTAAATGCTATATGTAAAACCAAGCTAATCTGTATTGAAATATAAATAGTGTGACATTTGATGCACAAACTGTGGATTAAGCTATTTCAGCATGGTAGAGTGTGAGTTGTGGCAATAGGTGGATGATACATGTTTTTGTTCTTCATATATCGAGTTAGGGTATAAATTAGGTGCAAAATGATGCCAAAAATTACCAAATTTCAAGTACAATCGAGGGCTGTTGTAAATAGAGGGTGAAGGCATGCAAATGCTGCCTTAACTCTATTTTGGGGGAAATCGTTCAATCGAATTTCAGATAGGAGAAACTTGTGTGTTTGCCAGAAAATCGTTCGATCGATTTTAGAAATCGTTTGAACGAAATTGATGGGCCAGTGAGATGGAAATTGGCGGGCAAATGAAGTTTGGAAATCATTCGATCATAATTAGTAACCAATCGAACGAATTTTCGGGGGGCAACCTTTAATGTTCGAAAACTGATCGAATGATTTAAAATTGTTCGATCGATTTCGGTGGTTATATATATGGCATGCGAATTTTCTTCATTCACAATCAAAACTTTAAAAAAAAAAATTCTCCTTCTTTTAGAGGGGTTCTAGGGCTTGAGAGTGCCACCCAACTTTGGTGATCTCCAGCACCATTTGAGCTCGGAGATTCGCGTGATCAACCCCTTGGAGCACAAAGAGGTAAACACTAACATCCTTCAAGTTCTCAATTACACATTTCTCCCATACCCTAGGATTAGGAAATTGGGGCAAAACCCTTGCCCTCTCTCCCTAGTATTTTGTGGTGTGTTTAAGATGGCACCGAAAACTCGCCAAACCATGGCAAGTGCCGCACCAAAGAAACCCACGACGGGTTTCTCATCACAACCACCACTGAAGAAACCCTCGGCACCGACGGGTTCTTCTTCGAGACCACCAACCCAGGCCCAACCACCACAACAAGCACCGCCCCCACCACCGCGACGTGAGCAGCCCACTGAGTGGTGGGCCGATAAAGATTTTGAACCGGGGTGGTTCATTGATCCAAAATTTTTTGCAAAGCGTGATGAAACGCACTAGGCCATTAACTATATTTCCACGGCGGGTTTCACCGGGATACTCTGACCGTGCAAGGAGAATTTCTACCCACGAATTGTGAGGTTGTTCTACCAAAACATGGAAGTTATCACTGACTCGACTGTCCTTAGAACGAAAATTGACAATAGGCACTACGAGTTCACGTATAATGATGTGGCCGATGCCTTGGAATGTTTTCATGCATATAACCATGAAGACATTGCATTGGCAGAGCCCTTTCCAGCCCCTTTAGACTACAAGTATGTGGCAGCCGAAATGACTCATGGTAGAACGGGATCCTGTCGCTCGATTAAATGAAGTTGACTTACCGTGCGAGCTTTGGATGCTCGATTCTATCATGAAATGCAACTTGTATCCATTGCGGCAAGAAATGGAACGTGGGTGAAGTCCAAATGGTGCTATTTTTGGCTTTTAGTGGCCGATGGTTTAACGCGCCACGTGTCGCTATTGAGGGAATGAAGTACGCGCGAAAGAAAATGTTAGAGGGAGCTAAGAAGCCCGTTGAGGATATGCCCTATGCGCGTCTCATCTCACTCATGGTTGAGGACTACACCAGCGATGAGACGTACACCCTCTCAAAGAGTGAACCGAAGCTCACAGGTAATGTGCAACCATACACTATGGTTGATTGGAACCGTACACTTATGAAATTAACCAAGAAACCAGTTGTAGAAGAACCACCACAGCCTAAACCTCAAGCACAAGACCAGCCACCTCATGATGCTCCTATTCCAGACGAACCAGCTGCTACTTTTCCACTTCAGCAGTGTGCTCGGTGCCGTACGCAAACACATGCACCACCACCACTTGAGGGAACTCCTACGCTGACCATTGTCAACCTTTATGCACTCATGGAAGCAAACACTCGTCAAATGGCAGAGAACAACCGCCTACTCAACCGCCGTTTAGATTATTATGATGCACTGCACGCCTAGGAGATGCGCTTCATGCACCCCGCCAATTATCTTCAACGCATGGAGGCAGCGCAGGCACGGGTCACAGATGCATCGAGTTCGGGTGTGGGAGACTGTGGTGATGACGGGGATCAGCCCGGTGGCGCGACGTCTTGAGTGATGTTTTATGGAGTTATAATTTTGGGAATGGTTTTATGTAAATTTTTGGATATTGTAATTGTTTAACACAGGTACCAAGGACATGTGTCCTTTCAAACAATCGTGGCATGGTTGGCACAACATCTGTAATTAACTTTTTGGTTGTGTTTTACTATTTTTCCCATATGGATTTATATGCCCTTATGTTGGTATGGTTTATCTAGATGAGTTTCTCTACATGCTAGTTGTTGTCGTGTTTGGGTTACATGTGATTCTATGTTGTGGTAGGTGTGACTACATAGTTCCGTAGTCTGATGGATGTGCATAAAATTTTTCAAGTTATATGGGTTGAAATTATGCAGGATGTGAATGTTACTATTTGGTTGTGCAGGTGCATAAATGGGGTGTTTCTCTTAATTTGTTTAAATTTATTTCGTGGGCCAGCAACTCATTGGTTGTTGTCTATATGATATATCTGTCTTGCAGGGTTTTACATCATGTTTCTTTTTTATCGAAATTATAAGGATGGTTTTCTCATAAATATAAGTCTGCTCCTATAACGTCCAAGAAAATTCATGGTTAAATAGCACACCTCAGGAAGCGGACTGACTGGTCACATCTTCGACCAGGTCAACATTGACATGGTTGACTTAGTAGATCATAGGTGAGATGAGAGGTATGATAGAAATCACTTAGTTGGACTAAGTATCCAAGATATTTACACATACACGTTAGTGAGTACAAGTGCTTAATACCCTAGCTAAAGTATTAGGTTATAAGAAAAGAGGAAAGAGAATTTATTTCTCTTTGATTGGGTTATTGAGAAATTAAAGGAGAGTAAATGAGAGAGAGATTGGGTTGCGAAATCTGGAACCGGGCATTCAATACGAGTGATTGGGCTTGGAAAGCTAGCGGATTGAGCTTGGGATCGAGAGTTTAGAGATTTGGGTGTTTATGAAACCCTAGTGAGCTAAAGCTTGGAACAAGGGAAATCCAACCGTTTGATATGGTAAGATCCACTATTTCAAGTCTATTTAATTATTAGATAGAGAATCTAAACTATTTTGTATGAAAAAATGGATGATGAAATACTATGGATGATGAGGAGATGAGTTCTAGAGGATAGAACACGTTCAGATCTGAAAATGAGCAAAATTGATCGACCAAAATTAGAGTTCGTTCAATCGATTTTGACCAATGAAGAAATAAGGAGAAAAATGAATTCTGAAGAAACCGTTCGAACGATTTTAGAAATTGTTCGATCGATTTGAGAACCTGTGTGAACGATTTGAAAATCGTTCAATCGGTTTGCTTGGGGGACAAAAATGAGATAAAATAGATTTTTGAGGAAGTCAATTGAACGAAATAAAATCGTTCGATCGATTTTGGATTTTGTTCGATTGATTTAAAATCATTCGATCAACTTTTTCAAATCGTTCGGGCAATTTGAAATCGTTCGATTGATTTGGACAGATTCAGGCTTTTGTTGAGTATTTCATGTAGAATGTTCATTGGTTGGAGTTAGGCTTCTAACCCCAATGTTTTTACACGTATAGTGACATGTTATGTGTATATTGGCCAAGCCTAGTTAAGCCAAACCTAGAGATGGCTGAACACTAACTAGGATTGGAGAATCATGGAGTTGCATTGCATGTAAGGTAGGGAATTATCTGAACTTGTACCCTTAATTACAAGAACATGTATGTGATAATAATATATGAATGCATGTTTTCCTTAAAGCTAAATTGAAACCAAAGCATGTCTTCTTTTAAAGTAAAGCTGAAATGTAAATGATAAAGTAGTGATTGTAAGAAATGGCATGTGCATACACCGATAAATGAGAAAATGAATGAGTAAAATAGTTTAACCGTCCTGGGGATGCATATGTTTATGGGCATCTAAAGGATGCATCAGAATGTGTGACATCCCAGGGATGTACGGTTGATGTAGAGATCCACGAAATAGAAGGTCCATGAATGGAATTGGACAGGCTGAGAATTAGTATGTATTTAGCACATCCACATGGTGAATAACTATATGTAGCGCACAATTGATTTAAGGTTTGTAGAATGCCCAACCGACGTGGCGGTATACCCATGACTAACTCAGCAGGATATCTCTGACCGGTACGGCTGCCAATCCATACACCAGTAGACATCCCAGGGATGTACAGTAGCTATATGCTCGTCGCCTATGAGAAAGGGACGTGGGTCAGATTACATGAAAATAGTCTGATTAGACGACGATGGAGGGTATTCCATCGGGGTTCGATGCTATATTACTCGGGGATTATTTAAGTTAAATTATTTTAAGTCTTGAGACCAACCTTGTTGCAATCACCAAAACTAGTGAACATCAGATGTCATGAGTAGAGTAACGAAAGTGTGCTGTTTATTTTCATTGCATCTCAAATTGCTTTCCAATTTATGTACATTGATGAATTCATGTTTTATTGTGTCATGAAACCCTCAAGAGATCTAATAATTTAACATCTCTCACAACACACCCACTCCACAATTCTCATATGACCTATCCAACTTAAGTTAACCAAATTTAAGTCCACCAAGTCAACATTGACCCAGTTCGACTAGTGACTGTCGAGCGCACTTCCTGAGGCACACTATTCAAAGTCCAAAATTTTTGGGAAGTTACAATCTCCCCACCTTGAGAATTTTTGTGTCATGAAAATTGCACCCAAGGATTCCCCGATTTTCATAGGGTTTGTGGGTTCGAACGGAATGGAAATCATTCAATCGATTTTGCTAGAGAGAAAAAGTAAGTGAAAAGGATTTATGAGGAAATCGATCTAACGAAATCAAATTGTTCGATTGATTTTGGGAAATCATTCGAATGATTTAGAATCGTTCGATCGGTTTTCCAAACCATTCGATTGATTTAAAAATCGTTCAATCGGTTTGGGCTGATTTAGGTTTTTGTTGGGTTTTGCTTATGAGTTGTTTATAAATTGGGGTTAGGCTTCGGAACCCAATGTTTTACACCAATTGTGATATGTTGCATGTGTTTTGATCATACTTAGGTTGAGCCGGACCTTAGGGTGGTTAAGGGCTAGCTCGGATTGAGGAATCCATGGATTTAATTTGCGTATGAGGTAGGGAATATTCTGAACATGTACACTTGATTACGAAAGCATGTATGTAGTGATGTTCTATATATGCATGTTCATTTAAAGTATAGTTAAGTACTTGTGCTTAAAATGTTAAGATAAGTATGTGAAATCAAGATATGTGTGTGTGTGCATACAGTAAATGAGAAATCAGTAAGAATTTGTGGTGTGACATCCCAGGGATGTATATGTGAATTGGGCATCTAAGTGATGCATCTGAATGTGTGACAACTCAGGGATGTATAGTTAATGTGAATATCCATGTGATGTGAAAGTGTGTGAATGGGATTTGAACAGGCTTTGAATTATTAATATTTAGCACAATTACACGATGAATAACTATATGTAGTTACACAATCGATTTAAGGTTTGAAGAATACCCCACCGATGCGACGGTATACCCACGACTGATTCGACAGGATATCCGTGACCAGTACAAAGGGATATCCACACACCAGTTGACATCCTAGGGATGTATATGAGATATGTGCCCCGTCACTTATGAGAAAGGGACTTGGGTTATGTCGCATGAAAAATAGTCTGATTAGACGACGATGGAGGGTATTCCATCGGGGCTCGATGCTATATTGTTCGAGGATTATTTAAGTTACTTGATTTAAGTCATGAGACCAACCTTATTGTAAATGAGAACCAATTGAGCATAAGATGCCATGTGTAGTATAGTAAATACATTATGTTCATTCTTCCAGTATTTCAAACTGTTTTCTAACTATTTATATTAATGAAATCATATTTTTCTTATGTCATGGAATATGTGTGAGTAAGATAGTTTTACATATTCAAATATCTTTCCCTATTGAGCTAGGATGTAGCTCACCCATTTTGACTATATGTCACAGGTTCTAAGATAGCGGCTGCGTTTGGAGACATCAATCTCGAGGACTCGGATTATGTTCCCGTGGAAGAGTCTGAGCCCCCTCCTGAGGAGTTTTTTTGGAAGACCCTCTGTGTACTTTGATAGTTATTTGAGAGAGAGAGATTATACGCCTTGATATGTCAAGCCTATTTTTGTTGGGATAATGTAATTATGTGAGATATTCTTTTGTCGAACCATCTGAGGTGACCTTTGTTATGTCACTAATGGTTCAGGTTGGTTCTTTTGCCCATGCAGTGGCATGGGATTAGAACTATCTTTTGAGTTATATGTTCTGGCTTTATATTATTATAGAACTGGATATTTAGTTCAATATTAATTCTTTTGTACATGCTTTACTTTATGGTTGTGTGGATATACCAAGTGTTCCGCTTATGTAATTGGGGCACGACCTCGAGGGTCATACTGATGGCATGGGTTTCGAAGTGCCAAAATCCGAGCTGTCACAGGCAAGATCTTTGTTATGATAAAAATTAATAACTACACAAACACAAATAAAAAAATCTAAATAGAGCTTATGTAAGGAAAACAATGATTAACCAAACAACGATGAAAAGATGATCAAGGAGTCCGCTAACCCTAGATTTGTAATTTTTCTACAATCAATCACACAATTTCATATCAAACCAATATACCATAATTTAATCTATAAGAAAAATCAATCGTAAAGAGTGTGATTATTGATCCGGCATACCCTATCAAAACACTATGACTCATCCTACTGCAGCATGAATCATGCGAAAGGCATAGCATATCTCACATTCGAAATCACAACATTAGGAACCAATCATTTAACTACAAGAAGAATGAATCGTAAAGAGTGTAATTATTGATCTGGCATACCCTATCTAAACACTATTACTCATCTAACTACGGCATGAATCATGCGAAAGGCATAACGTATCTCAAATTCGAAATCACAACAATAAGCATCAATCACTCTGCAACCTTAATCAGCCTATAGGAATAGATCTAGATAGAATAACCCTCTCATGGTCATCGATAACCAAGATCAACTGTGCAATTGTAGGATCTGTGACGGTCCCGTCGCGGCGATGCGCTCGCTAATAAGAATGTAGAGTCGCCACCCGGAGCTTTCGGTGTCTCGAGAAACCTAGTTCATTTTTAAGAGCACCGAAGTGCTAAAAATATGACTCTAAATCTGATCCACACCAAAGGCTCTTGGATATTGGCTTCGATTATCGATCGGGAAGGTGTTAGGCACCCGATCAACCCGCTTAACACGATCTCTACTAATGGTCAATAATAAAATAAAGTAAAAGCAAATAAAATAGCTTCCTCTTACCCAAAAGAGCCTCCAATCCTATTTGTGCCCCTCCGTTCCTCCCAAAAATTCGGCAGCGTAACGGCACAAATGAGAGGGTAGGGAATGCCAAAAAGAGATAGGAGAAGAAAGGGGAGAGCCGGAGCCCTCGGGCCCTTGTAGCACCGAGGAGGAGCCTTGCTTGGCTTGCTTTGATGAGCTTTTGAAGGCTTGTATGGTGGAAAAAGGGGTTCTAACTCCTAAGGCTTAAAGCCAAGAGGTAAAGAGGGAAGGCTAAGGGATTACACACACCTAACGTAAAGGCTTTTAGTGAAATGCTAAGGTTTAAGGGAGATTTTTGAAATCTGGAATTTGTATGGGATATGTATTCTAAAGGGAGAAAGATCTTCTCACTTTAAGCTCTTTCTCTCTTAGGCAAAAATTCTCAACCCTTAAATCAAGGGGTGGGGGTCTCTATTTATAGGAAATGGGTGGGTTAGGAGACCACTTAAGTGTTAATTGGGTTTAACAATTAGGTAATCTTACATCTAAGATTTCCTAGGGTTTTTAGGGTCTAAAAAGGTGTGAGAATGTCCTCTAATGGTGGATGATGGGGTGAGGCCTTAAGCCTCTTAATGGGTTGCAACTAGGCTTCAAAAGGGTGCAACAGAATTAGCAAAACACACCCCAAAGGTCAAGGTGGTCAACAAGTCAAATCCCAATCATGATTTTCGAGGCAAAATCCAATAGTTACTATTCATATGTCTGGCACAACTAATAATTACACCAGGCAAATGTACAGTAAAACAGTATTTTAAATAGTGCTGGAAGTTGCCTCGCGAGGGTGGGCCCCCACTTTTAACCTTGGCGCAACTATTAGTTGTGCCAGGCTTAAAGTCTGGGTGAATTGGTCTGGCGCAACTAATAGTTGCATCAGGCAATGTTATAACTGGCGCAACTATTAGTTGCCCAAATCCCTAGGGGCCCGCATGAATTTACATTTATGCCCTCCGGGCTTGATTTGCCATATATTTTTATGTATACCTCCGATTGGGGCGATTCTTGGACCCTTGGAAAGCTGACGACCTCTACTTTTCAATGATATGAGATTTGATGGTGGTAGAGGGTCGTAGCTAGTTCTAGTGCACCCCTCCTCATCCATGGTTCAGAAGGTCAGGCTTAGGTTCAGAATGGGTTTTAAGGGTGGGATTGATTTCTAAAGGTTCGGGGCAAGTTTCTAAGGGGTCTAGGGTGATTCCTAAGGGTTTGGAAGGGTTCTTAAGGGTTCTAGAGTGGTTCCTAAGGGTTCCATACATGCCATCAAAAAGCTCGAAAGTGTGCATCTCTCGAAAGGTGTTTCGATCTAGCCTTAGGCCAAATTTGGGTGTCTATAGATGCCCCTCTTTGGTATCCGATCACTAATGATCGAATGCCAAAGAACAGAGACATTCGAAGAGGCCCAAGGCATTACTAATGGGTCTGCTACATTCAGAACGAACTTCAAACATCAAGTGAGTAACACGGTGAGAAAACGAAAACCCTAGGGTGCCAAGCTAAACATTCATTTTTTGAGGTAATCGGTTCCCAAGCGCTTAGCGACATTATTGGGCATAACCGAGGTGTGATGAGTTGCGAACTCCCTATAGTCAGAAAAGACGTTCACTTCTCAGGATGATTTTGAAGGTATCTGATGTTTAAAATTCATTCTGAATGCAACAACTTCAGAAGTAAGAGGGGTGATCGACCCACATTCAAAGATAGGCGCGAAGTAAACATATGCAAGGCTCCACAGTTTGTGTCCAATCCTATGAGGTATTTGATGGCCTCATCGGACTATTCGCGGGTGTCCCCTGCTAAAAGCAGGGTTCGAGGTCTTTGGGCGAACCCATCGATCCCAAAGTTTATTTAGCATGACTGCTCGAGCAAAGTGAATAGATGTCACAACGCTTTTTGGGAGTGCATGCCATTTTCAAAGGCATGCCTTAGATTATCATGACTTAGAGCATCCAGCTTTGATTCCCTTAAACAAATCCAACCAAATATTAGGGTGTCTCCCTAGAGGGACATCCAATCCTGGTCTCTGCTGATGATGATCATAAACATCAATTAACTATGCATAATCATGCACCCATCAAGGGCAATAAGCAACAACAAAGGCGATGGAAGCCCCGACCCAAACCCGCCCGGGTATAATTTACGGGGATAAACGACCATCATACGGATACCCAGACGCATGGCGTACACTTTACAGGGATACCGCTGCCCATACAGGTTTTAAGCCTGCAAAAAATAAAAGGGAAATGAGCCCCCTTCTGAATGCATGGTTACACATAGTTTGATTGACACGTAATCTCATTCTCAACAGGTTGGTCTCAACCAACGATTGACCTTTTCCAATGGAGAATCTGAAGCTTAAGACACTTAAGTTCACATGAATCCAAAACAGAGCGCTCGTCGCAAAGATTTAGCAGTGGAGTCAACTCGATCAAAACATTGACAGTTTGATCGGGACTGACACCGTTGCTCCTACTTTAAAGCAGGCTCCAAAGATCTGAGGTGGACCTCTGACTCAGGACTTTAGTATGGGACAACTGCATTGCCGATAAGATATTGACATTTTACCGCCTTATGCTTGTGCGTCTCTGTGGGGAGTGCCAATCTGTTTTTGGTTTTTCTATCATTTTATGTAATTTTTAAAAAAAAATTAAACTGTCATTTTATGTGATTTTTTGGAGTTTTGAAGCTATTATTTCATGTGATTTTTTGGAATTTTAAAGCTATCATTTTATGTGGATTTTTCTCGTGAATACTTCCGGCGTCTCTGTGGGGATTTTTTCATTTTTGATGGATTTTCTTTATATTTTCCGGTGTAGGACTGAGGTGCTCATTGATCTCGGTATGCCTTTATCTTAGCACAGCTTCCCTGGCAAGTCGAAGGATGATCAAAATGCCGCCTTGGGAGCGCGTGCATAGGCCGGGGGCGATAAAACAAATAAGGAAGAGTGGGGGGAACCAGTCTTCCTATCTGGCCCGTACCAGGCCAAGACCCGGCCTAAGTGCCTAGCACAACTATTAGTTGTGGCAGGCCACTAGGGGCCTCAAAATATCCTGGCGCAACTAATAATTGCGCCAAGCAAAGGGAGGGCAAAATTTTACCTGGTGCAACTAATAGTTGCGCCAGGTATGGCTGAGGATTTTAAATAGCCCGAGTTCAGGCTGGGGGGCTTTATTTCAAAATTTTCTCCCCCCTCCTTCCTCTTTGAAACTGAAAACCGCCTCCTCTCCTAGGGTTCCTTTACATTGCCTCTATACGTGCCCCATTGCTTGTGTGGATCAATCGTCGGCTCACGCTAGATCAAAGACCCCTTTTCTCGAAAAGGTAACCATTAAAAATTCATTTCACTTGATTTTTTTGTTTTGTTTTGTTTGTTTTTTTTTTTTCTTCTTTTTTCTTGCAAATATGATGATGACCTTGCATCTTTGGATGATAGATGATTTATATTTTTTTGTGAGCATATTTGTTGATGATGTGTTGATGATATTTCATGAATGATGCCTATTATTATGGGTTTTATCTATATAATTTTTTTTTGGTTGTTTTTATTTGTGTAGATGAAAAGGGATTTTTTTTTGGTTTTATATTTTTGCAAAAAAAAAAATTGTGTTTTATTAAAATAAAGCAAAGGTTTTTTTGATGTTTTTTTTTGTAAGTAAGGGATTTTTTTTGTTTTTGTTTTTATATCTGCAAAGTAAAGTGAAGAGAGTTTTTTTTTCCGTTTTTAGTTTTTTTTTTTTTTTTGACAAACAAAGTAAAGGATTATTATATATATTTTTTGTTTTCCTAGACATAAAGGGAGGAATTTTTTTTTGTTGTTTTTCTAAGTGTAAAAAGAAGGGCTCTTTTTTTTTCTCTTTTTTTTCTTCCCTTTTTGGAAACATAAAAAGAATGATTTTATTTGTTTCTAACTTGCTTTATTTTCAAAGATAGGAAGGGGAAATTTCATTTTTTTTGTTATTTTCTGAAAAAAGATTTTTTTGCATTTTCAACCTAAAAGGGATCTCTTTTTTTTGTTTAGGCATGTGTATCTCTTATTTTCTGAAAATATGTGAAAAGAAAGGGGAAGGGTGAGCATACTTACCTTCCTTTTGCAGCATAGAATATCATGGCTCTTTATCATTGACCCGACCAGATGTGATTACCTTTGGTTTCCCCAGCATGTCGGCAGCAATGAGCACATTCCTAAGGAGGGCCCTGAGCAAGGACCCGAGATTGTATACAGCCCGTGGGGGGAGAAGTTTATCTGGGTAGAATGGAAAGCGGGCCAATGGCTTGAGATGCAGGGCGAGGCCGCCCGGGTCGGCCTCCTTCACCAGCAGCATACCCATATCTCAAACTTTGGGATAGCGGGCAAGGTAAAAGAGAGGTTCAATTTATTCCCATTATGCATTTTTTTTTTTGCTTCGCCTCTGTGATCTGATGCGCATTTTCTTTGGGTGCAGGATCTGCCCAATATTGTATTCCGCGGGAGGTGGCTCGACTTTCACGAGTTCTACCTCTACGTCCCCCCCGTAGTGAAAATCTTGTTGGAACTGGTGGGCTTTGGAGAGTTTCTGCCCTGTCCTGCCATGAGGGCTGATGCTGCCTATCTGAAGGCCCTGATTGAGAGGTTTCACCCCGAGACGATGACATTCCATATGTCGTACGCCGAGATGACGTTGACGCCCATCGATTGGGCCATGATTACCGACATCAAGGTAGGGGGGATACCGATATCTGATCTTGCGATGCTGAGTCAGGAGGACATTATTCGACTGATTAGGGCCTATCCTCCTCGCGGGCAGACCCCTGGCACCGAGGTCAAGATGTCTTGGCTGACCTCCCTGTTTACACCCGATGAGTTGGTGGATCTGGGTCAGCCAGATAGGGTGCTCTACATCACGCCAAAGCGGGCGATTGTTTTAGCCCGTATCACACTCCTACTCGTGTTGGGCAAGACCCTTTTTTCAAACGCGAGTGGGGGCCGAGTCAGCTTGGCCTTGTTGAGTGTGATGGACAACTGGGGTGACGTCCACAGGTATGATTGGGGAGGGGCAGGGTATGCATGGCTGATGTACAATTTATATCGGGTCACGACCAGAGATTCAAAGTCTGTCGTTGGATTTTGGACCGCCCTGGAGGTAATTTCTCATTCCCTTACCTTTGTCAATTTTCCTTGAATGATTCTTATGTGCTATTGACTGGCTCTTATGTGCTGCCTCCTTTTTAGGTATGGGGATATCACCATTTCCACCCCAGGCGCCCGCTTCTTTACTCGGAGGCGCTTACCTATCCTCTCCCTGGTAACTGGAATCACATTCGGCGCTGTGATGTGGGCTTAAACCACCTGGAGATGGGTCTAATGTCCCAACTTGACTTGATGGTTCCCGAGCAAGTAAAATTCTCTTTTCAACCTTTGTTTGTTCGTAGCTTGAAAATTTCCTTTGACAGATGTCATCTGCTTGGTTTCTCTCTCTTCTTTTTTTGACTTGAGCAGATCCTCCCTGACCCGTACCTTGCATCCCCCTTCTAGGACCGAGCAGCTGTAGGTGCCTCCCGCCTATTTAACAATCGCCGCATCGTTTTCTTCTATGGGGCGTGGGCCAAATTCTATTACCTGGGAGAGCGAGTGGTGCACCAGTTTCAGGGCGACTATGCCATACCCGTGGACCCTTCGGCAAATGTTTGGTATCCTACTGGTAGTATGGAGGAGCACACAGCGGCCTTCCTTAACAATGGGCTCCCTATCCATGCTCTCCATGTACCAGGGGACTATCATCTTTGGTACGAGTGCCTGCCCCATCGATTCATCTTGTTGCGCTTTGTACCTAGCGCCAATTTCCTTGCATTTGGCGGCCCACTTGGTCAGGTACTCTATCTTGACTGGGATTAGTTCCTTTTCTGCTTTCATTCGACTTTTGTCCCTTCTGAGTGGATCTTTATTTTATTCACAATTTGCCCCAAGGGATGATTCAGATGGTGAAGGCGAGCCTAGTGCGGCCGATATGTCGAGGGTGGATCCTTCTGGTGCTGACCCCTCTGGTGTGGGTCCCTCTGGAGCAGGTCCCTCGAGCGAGGGCTCATCGGGTGCTAGTCTGTCGGGGACTTCACATGCTGAAATCCCTGGTGGTGATTCGCCCGTGGTCTATGGGACCTTCCGGGGTCATGATGACAGCTTCCTTTCGAGCCTCAGTGCTGATGTAGATCGACAGGCGCGGCTCTCCATCGACGCGGCCCGTGTTCCTCCTCTTGAGGTGGTTCCAGGGGTAAGTCTTCTGATGACCCAATCTCTCTCCATTTTGGTTTTCTTTTGCACAGGCTTTTAGGATTGTCCTGACCGCTGATATTGTATTGTTCTAAACATAGGACTTCAACTCGGCCATGGAGTATGCGACATACAATCGTCACCTGGCTGAGCTTAGGGAGGTGGAGATGGTGAGTGCCTTGCTATTCTTCTCTTTATTTATTGTATTCATTTGCCCTGAACTGATCCTAACTCCTGATTTTGATTGTGCCTCGCAGTGTGCCCATGCCAAGGAGTCACGCTCCTTGCTCAGTAGGATCTCGCAGGCATGGTCTAGGGTGGGGGACACATGGACCTTCTAGAGTTCTTCTCGCCGTCGCAAGAAGTCAAAGGGCGCAAGCAAGGAATAGGCCTCTAATTTTTAGTTTTGAAAACTCAATACTTTTGGGATTTGATTTGAACTTGTTTTAACATTGGGGGGGTGGTCGATGTGATACTTTGGATCATTATTTTTGGAGACTATTTTTAGTATTTCTGCTTTGATCAAGATCTCCTTGTATCGGGTTTGTTTCCCTGCAGGATGTGTCTGCCCAAAATGTTCTGAAAGCGGCCTTTTGGGTCGCATGCTTTGATGTAGGATCAGCCCTGCACATGAATAAACAAAACAAATGCCCAATGAAAAGAGGTGCATTAATAAACAACAAGGGGTGTAGGTCCCCACAGCTAGGTCCCGAGATGGCTGAAGAGGGGGGGCCTATCGTGCGACGCAACTATTAGTTGCGCTAGGCAAAAGTCTCAGGGAATCTGTGCTAGCGCAACTAATAGTTGCGCCAGGCTTAACCTAGGGAAAAAAACCCTTGCGCAATTATTAGTTGCGCCCTGTCTAACCTAGGCGGCAGTGGGTCCTTATATACCCGAGTTAGTCCAAAAAACATTCTTTTTTGTTTGACTTGGTCTCTTTGACTGGTTCTTTTTGCTCCTGCTTTTTCAAGGCGGGTCCGTCACCATACATCGATTTTTATCCTCTTAAAAGATCCTTGTACGTTCATGGACCCGCTTTCTAGTCCTCCCTTACGTGGGGGGCTTGGAGCCAATTTACCCCTTTGTTGGGCTTGGGGCCCAAATTTTTAATAGCCTGGTTCGAGAGCTTGAATGAGAGTGAGCTCGCCGATTTGGAGCGCCTCGGGCTATCTCGCCTTCCTTCCTTCCTAGAGGTTCCTCTAAGGTGGGAACTTCTTCACGCTGCCACTTCATTCTGGGATATGAACTTTAACGTATTCTGTTTTGGGAAGCGGGAGCTGACCCCAACCCTTGAGAAGTTGTCCAAACTGTTTGGTCTAAAGCTTCACAGGGGTCTTGTAAGAGTCACGCCTCAGTCGGGCTACTCCAAATCTGTTCACCTTACTCTCGGTTTGAAAAAATTCAAGTATGAGAAAAGTCTCATTGGGGGGCCCACAAGGTGTTCGCTAAAATTCCTTAAAGAACTTTTTGGAAACGAAAGCCTTCGAAAATTGCCGGTGAGGAATGTTTTCAACGTGAAAGCTCTAGCACTCGGTCTCATCTCTGAAATCCTCTTCTTCACTGGTGGGGAGAGCTTCTCATTGGCAATTTGCAACATTTTGACGGAGCTAGAGGCGGGCCAGTCCATGATGCATTTGGTGCTCGCCGAGTTGTACCGATGCCTTGATTCCTTTGCTTTGGGTAAGGTGGAGGGCCTTCGGGGATGCCCCTTATTGCTTCAGGTCTGGTTGGGTGAGCATTTTGCTATTTTGGGGCCTGTGCCCCGCTTTTATATTGCCCGAGGTGAGGTGGCTTAGTGCTTTCTGGGTAGGATTGACTAGTGCCGAGCTGACCTGGAGACTTCCTTGGTCGAACCGGACCTCCCCCATAGTTCGTAGTAGAGTTCATGAGGGCATCACCCTCCTAGGGTTGACTGGTAGCACCTTTTACTTCCCATTTCGAGTGTTGTGTCAGTTCGGCTGCCCTCAGCAGGTGCCCTGCGAGGCCAAACCCCCTCTATGTGATTTGATCTTTTCTAAAGGGTCCTCTAGGGACATGGATCGGATCGCTTCTCTTTGGGAGACGCATCAGTCGACGCTGATGTGTGACATTGAGCAGGGAGACTCGGTTAGGACTTCCCCTGAGTACGAGGCCTGGATATTGACTGAGCGGCCTGTTGTTGATAGTCCAAATTCGACAAAGATTATTGATACCGGAGGCCCCTGGCCAAAGAAGGAGACGGCACTCCGAGCCCGTATCGAGCTATTGGTGGACGAGAAGAGGATCCTGCAAGACCTTTTGTCACATGAAAAATTTAGAGCAGAAATAGCAAAGAGCGAGGTCCTCTGTTTGAGAGGGTCTTTGAGTGTTGCCCTTAGAGCCGTCGACTCTTCTCGGAAGAGGTATAAGAGCCTGCATGGTCGCTGGCTGACTGAACGGAATGTCCTGGAAGATGACCTTCACGCTGAGATTAGCGCCTTGAAGCGCGAACTGGGCCGCTAGCTTCTTCCTGCACACAGAACTTTTTGCACAGATCAGATACACAAGGAAGGGGCGTAAAAACCCCTTTACAGATACACATTTTTTGTATACATATTTTCTTCATGTTTTTATTTATTTTTTTTATGTTTATTTGTAAAAAAGGGAAAGCGCGCTAGTCATCACACCGGCTATTTTTTGGTATGTGGTGTAAGCGGTGCATTTTGTAAACAAAAGGTAGTTTATTATATATATCTACACAGATCTTTTGGTCTTTCGATTTTGTTTTGTGCATTTTTTTGGTGTGGTGCCTTAATCACCGGATGAAACCTTGTGAAACTCTTGGTCCTCTTTTAAGCATGGTCGAACCCCCCCCCCCCGCTTTGAAAGGTTGATTCTAAAAGAGTTTCGACAGTTTTATCGAGGTCGGAGCGTCAATCCCCTTGGATTGAGTCAAACCTTTCTCCTTACCTTGAGTCATACGTTTGACAAAGCAGTTTCACAAAAATAATTCTGGCCGGGACCCAATTCGAACTAGCATGAGCGGCCCACTCGGACAATGAGCAACAGGGAGAGTGAAAAAAGGGTTCCTCAAACATCAATCAATCATTTCAAACCTTTCCTCTCTTTTTTTTTTTTTTTTTTTTCAACCCGTGGCACCCTTTTGGGTTTTCACCACGTCTATGGGTTTAGCTCTCTTACCCCAAGTGCCTTTTCGAGTTTTCACCTGATCCACACAAGCCCGCTGTTTTTAACCGTAATGCCCTTTCAGGTTTTCACTACGTCCATCTTGCTTTGAGCTTGTATTTTTATTTTATTTTTTTATTATTTTTTATTTTTTTAAGATCCACAACATAGACGTCGATTCCGTCATAGCCAGCTGGATGGAGTTCTGGTGTCGTCTCACGACTCGGCTCATGTTGACTTAACAGATATTATGACTACTTGTGAACTTAAAAGAGGGCTTTCTTTAGGGTGTAGCTTGGCCATGGGTTAGGTTAGGATTTGAAGGTATGCTGGGCTAAAAAGGGTTTTCTTGATACGACTTTAATTTTCTCAACATACTTTCTTCCTTGGGGGTTTTACTATACATGCCCCGGGATTTTTTTATATTTTTTTTATTCTTTTTGCTTCATTTCAGGCAATCTCTTTTTGAGGTTTTGCTTTTCCAATTTTTTTGGTTTTTGATAGCAACTCTGCTTCATCTTCTTTTTTTTTGGATATATGTATACACATTTTTTTGGGGAAAGGAGTTATTGAAAGAAAAAGGTCCAGGCTCAAATGGTATAGCAAAGGATATCATTATTTTTAGGGATGCTTTTTGGCTACTGTGTTCAGAATGATGGCCTCTTCTGGGTGGTTCTTAAGCAGTCACGTATCTGTTTCACCAATACTTTACCTTATCGTGATAGACTAAGAGTAGAACCGTCTGACATATCCGGCATTGATGGGCTCAGGAAGATGATCTCCGTCCATGGTGGCGAGGCAGATGGCGTATCCCGACAGCACTTCTTGGATGACGTATGGTCCCTCCCAGTTCGGCTTGAACTTTCCTCTCGGATCAGCGTGGAATGATGGGAAGATCTTTTTCAACACAGTGTCTCCTACCTTTAGATCTCGACCGCAGACACATTTATTGTAAGCGCGTGTGATTCGCCCTTGGTAAACTTGAGTATGGCACAAGGCTAGGAGTCTCTTCTCTTCCAATAAGTTCAATTGCTCGAAGCGGGATCTCTCTCTCTCTGCTTCGGGTAAGCCTGATTCCATAAGGATTCAGAGTGAGGGTACTTCAACCTCTACTGGTAGGACAGCCTCAGTTCCATACACGAGGGAGAATGGTGTTGTCCCCGTAGCGGTACGGATCGACGTTCTGTAGGCCCACAAAGCAAACGGCAACATCTCGCTCCAATCTCGGTAAGTGACCACCATCTTCTCAAGGATGTGGACAACTGTCTTGTTTGCAGCTTCCACGGCTCCATTATTTTGAGGCCGATAAGGTGACGAGCGATGGTGCTTGATCTTATATTACTCACAGAAGGTCCGGATGCGCTTATTCGCAAAGTTGGTACCATTGTCCGTGATGATATCCTTAGGGACTCCAAATCGGCATACAATATTGTTCTTGAGGAATTTCTCGATGTGATCGGCCGTGATTTTGGCATAAGATGCCGCTTCCACCCATTTGGTGAAGTATTCAATGGCGACAAGAATGAACCAGTGTCCATTTGATGCTTTTAGATTAATCATTCTGATGACGTCTAGGCCCCAAGTAGCAAATGGCCAAGGAGTGGTCATGCAGTGTAGATCAATGGTAGGAGCGTGTATCAAACTGGAGTGTTCCTGACACTTGTAGCATTTCTGAACATGCTTATAGCAATCTGATTCCATAGTTGTCCAGAAGTATCCTTGCCGCAAAATTTTCTTGGCAAGCATGTGACCACTGATGTGGGCACTGCATACTCCCTCGTGAATCTCCCTCATGAATCTCCCTCATGATGTTGATCGCTTCACTTTCAGTAAGGCACCTGAGTAAGATGTTATTGTACGACCGCTTGTACAGGCATTCTCCACAAATGGCATAGCCTGTTGCTAAACGTTGAATGGTCCGTCGATCCGTTTTAGACGTATCTTCGGGGAAAGTTAGAGTTTCAAGGAAGTTCTTGATATCTGAGAACCAAGGTAGCTCATCATCAGGCTTTGTAGGTTCATCAAACTGGAGGCAGAAGGCTGGCTCATTCCTCTGCTCGATCATGATCGGCTTCATCTCAACACCATAGGGGATTTCAATCATTGACGCCAGAGTGGCTAATGCGTCAGCAAAGTGATTCCTTATTCGGGGGACATATGAGAAAGTCACATCTTGGAAGCACGCTATCAGATCCTCGAGGTGTTCATGATAGGGGATCAGTTTCTCGTCTTTCGTCTTCCAGTCACCATTCGTCTGGCATATGATTAACTGTGAGTCGCCAAACACTTGAAGGTGAGTTATATTCAGATCGAGGGCTGCCTACAGACCAATGGCACAAGCCTCGTACTCAGCCATGTTGTTAGTGCAAGGAAAGTTGAGTTTGATAAAGACGGGCACGTGGGATCCTCTCGGCAAAATCAGAATGGCACCGACTCCTTTACCCTCAGCATTTGCTATCCCGTCAAAGTGCATTACCCAAGATTCCTCTTCTTCTTCAGTATCGTCTTTCGTCATGAACAAGATATCTTCATCTGGGAACTCGGTCCTTAATAGCTCATAGTCAGGTAAAGGATTGTCAGCAAGATGATCAGCAAGCACCTGCCCCTTGATCGATTTCTGAGTGACGTACGTGATGTCGAACTCAGACAATAAAAGCTACCATCGTGCAGTCTACCCAGTGAGAGCCAGCTTCTCAAACAGGTATTTTAACAGATCCATTTGGGCTAAAAGTAGAATGGCTTGAGACAGCAAGTAGTGGCAAAGCCTCTGAGTAGCCCATACAAGAGCTAGGCATGCTTTCTCCAAATGAGAGTGGCGCGTCTCGTAATCAGTAAATTCCTTGCTCAGATAGTAGATGGCCTGCTCTCTTCTTCATGTTGTCCGAAGACACATCCCATCAAAACTTTCGTTGTGGAGAGATACATCAAGAGTGGTCTCCCCGGCTCAGGTGGTACCAAAACAGGTGGATTAAAGAGGTAGCATTTTATTTTATCAAACACTGCCTGACACTCATCGTTCAACGGGCGAGTTCTTTCTTAGTAACTTGAAGATCGGCATGCAGATAGGCATTAGCTGTGCAATAAACCGACTGATATATTGTATCCTGCCCAAGAACCCTCTAACCTCTTTCTCGATAGACGGTGGCGGCATTTCTATGATAGCTTTGACTTTAATTGGGTCGACCTTGATCCCTCTCCTGCTGACGATGAACTCCAACAGCTTCCCTGACATAGCATCAAATGCACACTTCTGTGGATTCAGACGTAGTCTATATTTCCTCAGCCTTTCAAACAGCTTTTGAAGGTCTACCAGATGGTCGCTTCGCTCTGGTGACTTGGCTATCATATCATCGACATACACTTCAATTTCTCTATGAATCATGTCATGAAATAGTGCAGTCATAGCTCTCTGGTACGTTGCACCGGCATTCTTCAACCCGAATGGCATGACTCGATAGCAAAAGGTTCCCCAGGGGTAATGAATGTTGTCTTCTCGCGATCAACCTCTGCCATTTTGATCTGATTGTATCCTGAAAATCCATCCATAAAAGAAAGCATCTCGTGCTTAGTTGTGTTATCGACCAAGATGTCGATGTGTGGCAATGGGAAATCATCCTTTGGGCTCGCTTTGTTCAAATTGCAAAAACTGATGCACATGCGGACCTTTCCATCTTTCTTTGGTACAGGTACAATGTTGGCTAGCCACTGTGGGTACTTAGATACCATGAGAAACCCTGCATCATATCGCTTGATGACCTCATCTTTGACTTTCACCATCCACTCGAGTCGGAGATGTCTCAGCTTCTGCTTGACTGGCTTCATATTAGGGTAGAGGGGCAACTCATGCTCGACCAAATTAGTATTCAGACCAGGCATGTCCTCGTACGACCAGGCAAAAACATCTTGGTATGACCGAAGGAAGTCGATCATGCTTTTTCTTTCCTCAGGAGACAGTGACGTTCCAATTTTGGTTATCCTGAGAACCTCCTCAGTCCCTAGATTGACGTCTTCGGTCTCTTCAATAATGGGGGTAGGACCATACTCAAAGTCAACAAATTTGTCAAGGAGCTCATTGGGGAGCTCCTTGAAGGGGACATCCTCGTCAAGACTCATGATCCCTACCTCTTCTTGTATTTCTACAGGGAAGGGGTCGATTTCACGTGGGACGGACATTTTGATTAAGGCATCCTTTTGTGGGACATTTTCTGGAATTTTAAATGACAATATTTGTAGACTTTAGATTTTTTCAATGTTTTTGGGATTTTATGTTTTTGAGATTTTGTATTTTTTCTATATTTTTGAGATTTTTGTTTTCTTCGGAGACGGACCCTTGGCGAGGCGGGTTGCTGTATATACAAGGTATTGCCTGCCAAGGGCTTATCCCACTTTTTATAGGTTATTTTTTTTTAGGAAACAAGTGCCAAAGTTTAGGCCACTCTCTGCTTCCAAAGTTTGGGGTAAAGATGCCTAATTGCGTACCTGAGGGGCCACTTCTTTACTTGTTGGGATGGAGGGTGCTGACTGATATAGCTCATTGGAGTCAGTCTCCATCATATTGATCCCCGTTTCTTCTAAGATGATGTCCTCAAACGATAACTCGGTTTTATGGTGATTTACCACAGGGGGAGTTTGTTCAGGTACCAACCATCGTTCCTCGAAAAGGGATAATGTGGCCAAATCTATTTCCAAGCTGGGAAGGGAGATCTGGGGATTGGTGGGATGGATTGGGGTTGTGGGTTTCTGTGGGGTCAAATGGGTGACTCCATTCCGGTCAATCTTGATGACCCCTGCATTGACAAAGGAATCCCTGATGTGCAGCCTAGGGCGAGGTTTCTCTTCTATGTTGATTCCTCAAGCTCACGCTGCTGCAACGATCCTAGCTTTCTCTTTGGCCTCTCGGACCTCTTCCTCTGTGGGCTTATATCCTAGCCCGAATCTTACCTTCTATCCCATAGCCACAACTGGCTCTCTTCTACCTTGTAATCTGGGACCAAGTCCTCGGCCTTTCTGGTAGCCCCATCTTTGGAGCATAGCCACCGCTGCTACCATACCGCCTCCCGTCTTAGGCATGATGCCCTTAGTGGGTTCCGGGAGTATTGTCGATACCTCATATTCAAAATTGTGGAGATCGACATCCTCAGCGGTGTGCGATATGTCCAACACATTGGGTTTTTCAATGCTGTTGGCAACTTTTTCTTTCTCGTTGTGCCCCTCCTCGATGATTGTAACAATTTTGTGCCCAGACACAAACTTGAGTTTCTGGTGCAAAGTGGAAGGTATGGCTCCGACCTCGTGCAGCCACGGGCGCCCCAACAATAAGTTAAATGAAGATTTGATATTCATGACCTGAAATAAGATGGAGAAGGTCATTGGACCTATCAACAGCTCAAAGATCAATTTCTCCCATTATTTCTCTCCTAGTATTGTCAAACCCTCTTACACTGGTTCTGGTGGGCCTCAGCATTCATGGATCGACCCCGATTTTAGTGGCAGTTCTTAACGGGCATATGTTCAATGCAAACCCATTATCAATTAAAACAAGGGGAATGACCATATTTCTATACTCAACAGTTATATTTAATGACTTGGAGTGGCTACACCCTTCTTCAGGTAAATCAGCATCAGAGAATGAAATGGCATCTGGAGCCATCACTTGCCCAATTATCTGCCCGACTTCATTTGGGCTAACTTGGAGTGATGCATGAGCATTTTTTAATGCCCCCATTAATGCTTGAAAATAGAGTGGGGACGTCATCAACAGATCTCAGATTGTGATATGGGCAGGCATCCTTCTCAGCTGAGTCTCCAGTATATGTTCGCAACTCATTTTCTCAAACGGGTTCATAGTGCTATCTTTCTTCCCCGATGCATTAGCTGGCGCTTACGCCGATATCCTTCGACACGAAAATCACGCCCTTCTTTCTTGCTACCAGCATTGGCATCTGTTTGCTCGTAGCTTAAAAGGACCTGATAAGGGTCATAAGTTGGTCCTGAGAGCTGGAAAGGTATGGTCGCCGGTACTTGAGGCACTTGTACTGTCGGTATGGTCGCCGGTACTTGAGGCACTTGTACTGTCGGCTCAAGAGGTGTGGGCAATACCTTATTCACTTCGGTGGTAATGAGTTGGGTGGAAAGATTGGGCCAAATGGGGGTAGTGAAGCTTGGGGGTGGTGGCATTGGAGGGAAGGAGGTAAAATTAGGCCATTGGTAGCTAGTGGGTGCTGGCAGGAGATGGGGAGTTTGATGGGCCGTTAGGTAATTGACCGGAGTGGTGGAGTTAACTGGTGGCTGAACTTGGGGTGATGGGTTGGGCGCAGGCCATTGATAACTGATGGGTGCGGGTGTAGGATTGGGGGCCTGATGGCTTATCGGGTAATTGATGGGGGCGGTGGAGTTTGCAGGTAGTTGAACTGGGGGAAATGGAGCGGGCTCAGGCCATTGATAATTGATGGGTGCGGGTGAAGGATTGGGGGCCTGATGGCTTATCGAAAAATTGCTGGGGGTGGTGGAGTATGGTTGGTATGCGTTGATATGTACATAATTGATGAGTGTGGTGGATGAAAAGTATGCCTTGAGATCCAAGGGTTCAAATTGTGGAATCAGGTTGGAGAAATAATCTGACAAATTCAGGGGTTCAATCACCCCAACATTCCTTTCTTCAATATTTCTTGGTGATGGTGCTACATAACTCTCCCGACTACTGATGTAATCGGACGGGTCAAACTCAAATTCCTCCACACGTTCCTCTATCATTCCGATTGTGGGTCTCAGACCTGCTCCTCCGATAGGATGTGGGGGCAATGGCACTTGGTGAATATTGTCATGCTGAGAAGGTATAGGGGAAATGATTTTCCCAGCATCGATCAAATCCTGGATTGCGTGCTTCAATGGGAAGCAGCGATCAGTTGGGTGACCCGGACCCTGATGAAAATTGCAGTGGGTATTCGGGTCATAGTTCTTCGGGATAGGGTGAGGAGGAGGCTGGGGTTGACGGATAGTGACTAACCCCTTTTCCATTAACAAAGGCAGGAGTACACTCAATGATTGCCCCAGAGGCATGAAAACTCGGTCGTAGCGGGCTCTCCTCTGCTCCGGAATCATTTGCATTCCATGCCCATTCCCCATTCTCTGCATCTACTCAGGCCTAACTGGTGCTATTGGGGTTGCCTGAAATTGAAACGGGGTAGTATTGTTATTGGGTTTGGGATTGGCAATGTTTTGAACCTTGGCCCTTGTCGTCTTATCGTTTCTTTGCTCTGAAAATCTTCTAACCCCACTGGGTCCACTCGGCAGGTTCTTATTCAGACGCCCCTCCCTGATGGCATCCTCACATCGGTTAGCATTTCTTACCAGATCAGCAAAGCTAGACTACTACTGGTATACCAAAAAGTCCAAGATCACTGGCAGGGTATTCTTTGAGATCATCTCAATCTGCTCATCATCAGGTATTCTATTTCTGACATGTGTTGTCAGTGCTCTCCAGTGTCCCAAGTAGTCGCTAAAGGTCTCGTTCTGGTTCTGTTTTAAGTGG
This sequence comes from Chloranthus sessilifolius, assembly GCA_021018995.1. Classification (NCBI taxonomy): domain Eukaryota; kingdom Viridiplantae; phylum Streptophyta; class Magnoliopsida; order Chloranthales; family Chloranthaceae; genus Chloranthus; species Chloranthus sessilifolius. The sequence continues at coordinate 169,800,014 of CM037584.1, forward strand.
GCTAAGTCTGACTTTCGCAGCTCAATGTCTATGTTGTAGACATATTGTTCTTGAAAGAGGTGTGCCAGGTCCCTCCACATTTTTATCATGAATGGTTCTAAGGATTGAACCATCTCAGAGCCGGACCAGTCAGACTTTTCTGAAAGACTTTTATTAGCAGTCTTTCGTCCCCTCAGTATTGGCACATGTCCCCACAGTAGGACTTTAAGTGCGCAATAGGATTGCCAGTGCCATTATATTTGTCGAAGCAGGCATTTTAAATTTGGTGGGCAGGGGGACCTCAGCAAACAAGCACAAATCGGTGAAGTCCATGGCGTGGATTTCAGCACCACCCATTTTCATCAGCTGCTTCTGTATTTTGTCCAACTGTTCTTTTAGCTACTCTGACTCTTTTGATACAGGGGCCGCTTTCTCGGCCACTAATTGAACTTCACTCTGGGCCACTAGGGGGTGGGCAATTATGGGAGGACGGTTAGGGTTGGTTAATGCCTCAACGTAGGCTCCACTATTCCTAATTTCATCCTCCTCATACTGCTGGTTGGCATAATGTGCAGTGAGGGCGGGATTTTCTTGTTGTTGCCCGGGTTGGATGGGAATGACATGAGTGGGGGTGGGGTGAGCCCATTGGGGGTGAGGAAAGGTTTATTGGTTTGGAGGTGGGGCCTGATGGGGCCATTGGGTATGGGGGAAGGTTTGGAGACAGCCTTGGGGTGTGGGGCCATGGGAAAATTGGGTTTGGGGGATGGCATGGGTTTGATCCGACTGTGAAGGTTGGGTTAAATGTTGGGGGTATTGTGGTAGGTATGGGTGTGGGGCATGAGTTTGGACCATGAAACCTTGGTCATTTTGGGCTATGGGCCACTGATGGGTTTGGGCCATGGACCCTGGGTAGGTTTGGCCCAACGGGCCTTGATGGGTCTGAGCCATGGGCCATTGGTGGGTTTGGCCCAATGGGCCTTGATGGGTCTGAGCCATGGGCCCTTGGGGGTCTGGGCCATTGGGCCTAGGTAGGTTTGGCCGAACGGGCCTTGATGGGTCTGGGCCATGGGCCCGGGGTAGGTTTGGGTGGTGAGGTATTGAGCCATGGGGCCCTGGGATGTATGGAAAAAGAGGGTTTGGGTCAATGGGCCTTGGGGTATGTGGGAGTTTGGAGATTGGGCCAATGGGCCTTGGTGGATGTCGGAGAAGGGGGTTTGGGCCAATGGGCCTTGAGGTGCATGGGTGGTGGGGGTTTGGGTGGTGTGGATTATAGGGGGTTGATGGGGGTGATGGGGGAGTGAAGCATGGAGGTTGGCTAAAGTATGGGATGGGTTCATGGATGTGAGGTGTGGATGAGGGGAGGTGTTTTGAGAAGCCTTCCACATGGAGTAGGCTTGGAACATCTCCTCCATCATGGTCATGGAAGGAGGGTTGGATGTGGATGGTGGGTTTAAGGGATGATTGGAAATGGATGGGATAGATGTGGAAGGAAAATTGGGCATGGCCCCGGTATAATCCGGCATGACTATGGTATGTGATGGGATATGGGGTGGATTGGAGAGTTGAGGTGGGGTAAAGGATGGGGAAGGATTAGGGATGTTTAGGGATGATGGTTGGTGGGGTGTGGATGTTTGGAAAAAACCAGGCATGGCCCCGGTAAAAATGGGCATGACCCGGGTAGATGGGGGGATTTGTGGGGGATCGGATAGGGTGGAGGTGGTGTATGTGAATGTAGGTGGATCGGGTCTATAGGGGGAAGATGGGAAATGGGGCATGGATGTGGATGTGGATGTGGATTGGAAGAAAGGGTTTGGGTTTGGCATGGGTATGGTTTGGGCAAAAGATGGAAAATGGGGGGTTGGGCTTTGGATATTTTGGGGGGTAGTGGTTGGGAAGATGGGGGCTCCAAACGGGCCGGTAACGGTAAAGGGGGGTTGGGTGAGGGGGATAGTGGAAAAAACTTCTCTCGAATGGGAGTGGGTTGGAGAACGTGGTGGGGATGAGTCGGGATTGGCGTAAGCCGGGTCCACTACCCACGACATCCTACGGGAACGGGTTGGGTAAGGGTGCCTTGGATAAGGCCCAAAAATCCTCCTCCTTCCCCTACGGGATGGCGGAGGGCAAGATAATGCTGTTGTGCCGGCACCACAAACTATATATTTTTTAGTTTTTTGACTCGCTTTATATATATATATATATATATATATATATATATATATATATATTTAAAGATTTTGAAAAAGCAAAGGTTCCGAGGCCTTGAAATTCCCTTTTCAGGTGGCTCTCACACCTTAATTCAAGACCCGCGGCGACTATTCTGACGCACTTTGGAAGAATCGAAGGAGAACCTTCTATCTATTAAAGGAACAGAAATCGAGGTAAATAACCCGATCCCCCGGAATGAGCCAGAAAGAGGTTACCCTCTTTTGATCGGCGGGGGCGTATTAGGTCTCGAAGATGGCGGGGCCCAAACAAGGCACTAAGCACACTAATCGAGGAACTCGGGAGGTGAAGAAGGCCACAGAATCGGGCTGGTGGGCTGATAAATATACCTGGCGCAACTATTACCTGCACCCAGGTTGCAGGGCACTGTTTTTACACTGGCGCAACTAATAGTTGCGCCAAGGTAAAACTTTGAATTTTAAAGCTGGCGCAACTATTAGTTGCGCCAGTTATAAATTTCAGTTTTTTGCACTGGCACAACTAATACTTGCGCCAAGTAAAAATTGATGCTCCAGAACTAATGACAGCAGCCACTAATGCCTAAAATGAGTCTTTTTTTTATTTTTTTATGGAAGCTAGGTTTCCCGGAATTGAGTTATTTTTTGGTGATCGATTCGCTCCTCATCGCACCTAAAGGGTTTGAGTCTGGTATAACTTGCTAACGCGCTCCCCAAGGGTTTTAAGCTTCGAAATGGGTACCCACCCAATATACCTCCAGCGCAAGCGCCTTCTCAGATATTAAGTGGGATGGAACTTTTCTAGATCATCACTACTAGGGGTTGCCGCCATACTAAGACCCGGGTGTTTGTGTGTTTGCCTAATCCCCACCCTTTTTTAAAATCTATCCCGTAAAAATAAATTAATTAAGCTCCCTAACTTGGTTCAATTTTAATTTTTTTTTTAAAGCTTTTTCTTTTTTTTTTAGTTTTCTTTAGTTCAAAGACCGAGGGTGATTATTCTGTGCCGCCACTAACGGCCGGCGTCCACTGTTGGGATATGAGTGCGCAAGTAGGCCCGCCAATCGGCTAAGGCACTTTAAATGATAGAAATTTAAAGGAAATTAAAAGACAATGCACAAGTAGGCCCACCAATCGGCTAAGACACTAAAATGACAGGAAAGTAAAGAAATTAAAAAATAAATACGCAAGTAAGTCTGCCGATCGGCTAAGGCATGTAAATGACGGAAAAGTAGGGATGAGTAAAATGATTTAATCGGAGGGGTGAGTAAAAAAAGTAAAATAAAATAAAAAACAGCAATAAAAGGTTAGTAAAAATTAAAAATAACAAGGCCAAGTTCAAGGGGAAGCTCTACAAGCTACTCTCCAGCAGAGTCGCCATCTATGCAACCGTGAGATCTGTGACGGTCCCGTCGCGGCGATGCGTTCGCTAATAAGAATATAGAGTCGCCACCTAGAGCTTTCATTGTCCCGAGAAACCTAGTTCATTTTTAAGAGCACAAAAGTACTAAAAATATGACTCTAAATCCGGTCCACACCAAAGGCTCTTGGGTAGGGGCTTCGGTTATCGATCGGAAAGGTGTTAGGCACCCGATCAACCCGCTTAACGCGGTCTCTACTAATGGCCAACAATAAAATAAAGTAAAAGTAAAGAAAATAGCTTCCTCTTACCCAAAAGAGCCTCCAATCCTATTTGTGCCCCTCTGTTCCTACAGAAAATTCGATGGCGTAACGACACAAATGAGAGGGTAGGGAATGCCGAAAAGAGATAGGAGAAGAAAGCGGAGAGCCGGATCCCTCGGGCCCTTGTAACACCGTGGAGGAGCCTTGCTTGGCTTGCTTTGATGGGCTTTTGAAGGCTTGTATGGTGGAAAAAGAGGTTCTAACTCCTAAGGCTTGAAGCTAAGAGGTAGAGAGGGAAGGCTAAGGGATTACACACACCTAACCTAAAGGCTTTTAGTGAAATGCTAAGGTTTAAGGGAGCTTTTTGAAATCTGGAATTTGTATGAGAAGTGTGCACCAAAGGGAGAAAGATCTTCTCGCTTTAAGCTCTTTCTCTCTTAGGTAGAAATTCTTCAACCCTTAAACCAAGGGGTGGGGGTCTCTATTTATAGGAAATGGGTGGGTTAGGAGACCACTTTAAGTGCTAATTGGGTTTAACAATTAGGTGATCGTACATCTAAGGTTTCCTAGGATTTTTGGGGCCTAGAAAAGTATGAGAAGGTCCTCTAATAGTGGATGATGGGGTGAGGCCTTAAGCCTCTTAATGGGTTGCAAATAGGCTTCAAAAGGGTGCAACAGAACTAGCAAAACACACCCCAAAGGTCAAGGTGGTCAACAAGTCAAACCCCAATCACAATTTTTGGGACAAAATCAAACAATTACTGTTCATATGCCTGGCGCAACTAATAGTTGCGCCAGGCAAATGTACAGTAAAACTGCATTTTAAACAGTGCTGGAAGTTGTCTCGTGAGGGTGGGCCCCACTTTTAACCTTGGCGCAATTATTAGTTGCGCCAGGCTTAAAGTCTAGGTGAATTGGCCTGATGCAACTAATAGTTGCACTAGGTAAAGTTATAACTGGCGCAACTATTAGTTGTGCCAAATCCCTAGGGGGGCCTACATGAATTTACATTTATGCCCTACGGGCTCGGTTTGTCATATCTTTTTATGTATACCTCCGATTGGGGCGATTCTTGGACCGTTGGAAAGCTGACGACCTTTACTTTTCAATAGTATGAGATTTGATAGTGGTAGGGGGTCGTAGCTAGTTTCGGTGCACCCCTCCTCATCCACGGTTCGGAAGGTCAGGTTTAGGTTTAGAACGAGTTGTAAGGATTGGGATTGATTTCTAAAGGTTCGGGGCAGGTTTCTAAGGGATCTAGGGTGATTCCTAAGGGTTTAAAAGGGTTCTTAAGGGTTCTAGGGTGGTTCCTAAGGGTTCCATACATGCCATCAAAAAGTTCGAAAGTGTGCCTCTCTCGAAAGATGTTTCGATCGAGCCATGGGCCAAATTTGGGTGTCTACATCAACGACTATAAATGAGCATTTGATAATCATCTATTAAGCACACACTTATTAACAGAATGATTCAATGATGATGATAAGAAATTATAGAATTAACAATAAATCAATTTCTCCTGTAGGGGTCGCTTCCTCCTTGAATGAACGGTTTTAGCCGTTCATCTCCAATCCACACGCAAGGCACAAATCTGAAACCATCAAATACGTTCTTTAATTTATCAAATATTCGGATCTTTTAGGAAAAGATCCGAAACCTTACAAAGCTTTGGTCCTAATTACAAACTAATTATTAAAACCTAAAACTACAAACTGAGAAACTAAGGAGAAAACCTAAGAGAAGTACTAAGAAAATTAGGCCTAGAAGGGACCCCAAAAGAGGACCAGAAGAGCACACCCTTACCCTTAACACTGCTTCGTTTATATGGTGCTCGGATGGACGAGTTTTCATATAAAGGTCAATTGATTAAATTCCAAGATTCAATCGATTGAATTCAAAATATGAATTTTCGCAGATTTATTTGAATTTGAAATCAATCGATTGACGATCATATCTCAATCAATTGAGTTCAAATTCAAATTTAAGAGGGAAAACAGTTATCATCCAACTCAATCGATTGATTTCTAAATTTCAATCGATTGAGCCTGACATGTGACATATCCATTCTCTTGCTTGTGGCTGGACCGATCAATTCTTTGTACGAATTTTGATATTTCTATTGACCCTTTGGTCCAATGCTCCCATATTATCCTTAATTATGCTCTTTTATGCCTTTACAAGATCCAATGATCACGAACACCTGAAACCACTAAAACTGCACAACAGCCATTAGAATGCCTTCATCAGATGGCCAAATATTGGTATTAGGGTGTGAAATATGGTCATATTTCAGCACAGATCACACCTCCAAACCTACACGTTGCTAGTCCTCGAGCAAAGAGAATGATAAATATGTCAAAGCAAATAAAATTAGCATCCTAAAAAAAATTAAATGCCACTTTCGTAGGGAGCACGATTGCATTTAGCATATGCAATAAGCCTTTAAACCCTTAAGTGATCCCTAGTGGAGGAATTCTGTCTCCTGAGGGTTTACAGTGAAGATACCTACAAGCTTTCAAAAACAGTTTTCAAAACCATCGATAAAAGAGTCTTCAAAATTCGGTTTATATAATCTATATACCCTTAAAATCCAAAACCAGTAATCATTTCAGCATACAAATGTTCATTCTCAAATACCAATGGTATGATAATTCCATTGTTGTTTATTCCAATTAACCCAATGCTCTGATTCTTAGACCAATTTTCCATTTATGCCTAGAATGTCATGTGTGCATGTGTCAATGCTTAAATCGTTCCATTGCTGGATCAATCCAAATCGGGAATCATCGGATCCAAAGTTTCGACTCAATTCTCACCTTAGGTATACACTCAAAACAAAATCGCTCCGATGAATAGTTTACTTTTTGCACACGTGAGAGAGAGTTACAATACAAACAAAAAGGTTTCACATATGATATAAGAAAGACAGTGCATCAAAGAATTAAAAGAAATCTCATGGTGAAAGATATTTGTATCATAAGCACGTTATACCAAGCACCATAAACATTGCGCTATCACTCTCTACAAGGCATTTACCGCTCATGATTGGATCAAGGTCTTTTTCAAGGTTGTAATGGGGCTCGGGTAAAGGTTAAGAAAGAAAGGGAAATCGGGGATCAAATTTCTCTGAGAAGCCGAAAAAAGAAATACAATTTGATTTTCTAATTTTGCACTCTTTCTTTCTCGGATCTTTCAGAATTTCTCTTCTTCTTTTTTATCAACTTTTCTCCTTCTTTTCATTCCTTCTTTTTTTTTCTTTTTAACACCACCTTATATTTTTCACATATTTCTCATTTCTCTACCTCTTGCATAAAGATATATTTTTTTCTTTTTCTCTCCCCTTTTATTCACATATTTTTCTACCATATGCTCCTTGCAAGTATTATTGCCATGACTCTCTACTTTTTCTCTTGTTCTCATCCGTCTTTCCCAATTTCTCAGAGATTGAAGGGTGAAGTTTTATATTATTTTTTTCAAACTGATATGGGGTATGGTTAATATAGTTTAACAAGGAATATTTAGGATAAAATTTTTCAATCAAGGCTCAAAAAGGGTGTAAAAAGATAAATCAATATAAGGTTGGGCATTTTGGGCACAAACAAGCCAAGGATGGCTTTTGATCATTTCCTTTCATGATGGTAATGATGTCTATTTGTCTTGAGTTTAAACACAATGAGTTCTAGAGTAATGATATAAAGCATGCGAAATAAATAAACCGAGATAAAATGTATGAAATTTTAACAATTAAGCACGAATTTCAAACACTCCGAATTTATTTTAGCACTCATCAAGAACGAGGAAAAAGTTCTAAAGCTTAGGAGGTTTAGTCTTTCTTAGGATCATAGAATTCCAAATTTGAACTAATCTTTCGATTTCCAGACCTAAGCATGGTGAAGGTGCAAAAAAATTTCTAAGCATAAATTTCAAACCAATCTTTAAATGTTCACAATGGAGTTAATTATCCTAAACAGCAGCAGTTTTACCATGACATGAATATTTAAAAAATAAAATTTTACATTCATCAGTGACTAAAGTTTGAAAACTACACCAAAAATAGACAACGATGATTTTTTTTTTTTTTTAATTGGTATTGAAGGTAAATATAAAATGTGGTTAAACATATACTGCAAAAGTTAAAGATCATGACCCACGCATTTGAACACACCACCCCCAAACCTAAGTACTGTTATGCCCTCATTGTACAAAACCGTAAACATTAAAACAACAATAGGACAGTCTAAGAATTTTTATTTATTTATTTATAAAAATCGTCAAAATCATACTAATTAAATTTAATGAAAAGAAAATAAAGTCCCTAAATCAATCATGTACAAGGGGCTTGGGTTGCCTCCTAAGAAGCGCTAAGTTTTTATTTTGTGGTCTTCAGCCGGACCACCCTCAAGCTACGAGAGGAACGAGAAAGGATCATTCATCTGACATATTTTGATTGCCCTCTCCATGAATTAGGGGCTTGAGACTTTTGGTGGGTGGACTCTCATCCACCCCATAAACCATGACATATTCTGATTCAGTGTGTGTTGGCAATTGAAAAGTATCGAATAAGTCATTATTTAAAACTAATCGACTTGACGAGGGTTTGTCAAGGCATTGTAAAAACAAATCGTTGGGCACATAAGGTGCCTCATATGTAATGCTCGACTCCTCAGTCGATGTAAAACAAGGACTTGTGTCCTCCTCATGCAATAGTTCTTTCGGTATGAGAGGAGTAACACAAATTGGTTGACTATCCGCAGGTGTTTCAATCTTATGTAGGCCAGCCACATTTTCTTTGAAATCTACCTCATGCCCGCCACTAAGGGTCTCAGTTTCAACTTCATGCTCATGGGCGAGGGTAGTTTTTTTTTCCCAAATCAGGTCTTGCGGGAAACTTATAGGTTGGCTAGGCAAGGTATCTGCTTTCCTAACCATGGTAGTGATCAAAAACCTTATTTAATGTTCAAGTTCCTTAAAAGACTGGTTGTATAATCTAAAATAGTTGATAGATTGGGAGAGGAATTGTTTTATCATAGTTAAAATCCGGTCTTTTAAATCAAAACTCCATTGTTCTTGCGGAATATAATTTAAACAGTTGTCTGCAATATCAGCCCACTGCCTCCTTAAATGATGAACTTTCACCTGAGACTGGATTTATAATTTATAATAATTGGCTGATTAGAAGCGAAGATCTATTACCTCAATTATCAAATTTCGCACTAAATCGGAAATCCATGAGGATTGTGAATATTGTGGGTCAAACTGAAGTTGGTCAAAAAAATTTAGCATATAAAGCTGATTTAATTCACAACCCTGATTTGGTTCCTACCAATTAGGATCATTCTCCCCATATTCATCCCATGGGGATTGTGAATATTGTAGGTCAAATTGGGGTTGGTCTGAGAAATTTGGCATATTAAGCTGATTTAATTCACAACCCTGACTTGGTTCCCACCAATTAGGATTATTCTCCCCGTATTCATCCCATAGGGATTGTGAATATTGTGGGTCTAATTGGGGTTGGTCTGAAAAAGTTTTCATATTAGGTTGATTTAATTTACAACCCTGATTTGGTTCCTACCAATTAGGATAATTCCCCTCATATTCTTTCCATTTTTGATATAGAGTCTCATAATTAAATTCATCAATAGATGGGGGCATCAAATTTGTAGGAAACTCCATATCGCATAAACTAAGAAATGAAAATACAACTACAAAAAACTAACTAAATCTAGAAACAAAGGTGCGTACCTTGGCCTCTTGCGGGTGTCAAATTCGGACCTCGATCTCCAAATCTCGCAACAAGTAAACTATAATTAGAATCTACTAATATAAAAAAAAGAACTAAGAGGCAATAAACTAAAAAAGCCTACAAATCCTAAAAATACAAAATTTTTAAAATTTAAAATAAAATTTTAAATTTTAAATTCAAATTCAAAGCTTCAAATTTTAAATTCAAAATTCAAATTCAAAATTCAAAATTCAAAATTCAAAGTTCGAATTTCAAATTCAAATTCAAATTTTAAAATTTCAAATTTCAATTCAATTTTAAAATTCAAAATTCAAAATTCAAAATTCAAAATTTAAATTCAAATTTCCAAATAAAAAAGAAACCCTACAAAATCCTACAATTCCAAAAAAATAAAATCCCACATAAGAAAAGAAAGGAAATAAAATAAAATCTTACCAATCCTACAAATCCTAAAAAGCAATAAACTAAAAGAAAATCCTACATATCTTAAAAATCCTAAAAGATCTTACAAATCCTAAAAATCCTAAAATTCAAAATTGAAATTCAAATTTCAAATTTTAAAATTCAAAATCAAATTTCAAATTCGAATTTCAAATTCAAATTGAAATTTCAAATTTCAAACTTCAAATTCCAACATCAAAATCAAAATCAAAATTTGAAAATCAAGATCAAAATTTGAAATTCAAAATTCAACTTCAAATTCAAATTTTAAAATTCAAAATTCAAATTTTAAAATTCAAAATCAAAATTCAAATTTCAAAATTCAAAAATTTTAAAATTCAAAATTTCGAATTCAAATTTCAAATTTTAAAATTCAAAATCTAAAAAAAATCCAACAGAATCATACAAATCATACACAAGAAAAGAAAGAAAATCTAACAAATCTTTAAAAGAAAATCCTACATAAGAAAAGAAAGAAAATCCTACCAATCTTACAAATCCTACACAAGAAAAGAATGAAAGAAAATAAAATCCTACTAATTCAAAACCAAAATCAAAATTTAAATTTCAAAATTCAAATTCAAATTTCAAATTTCAAAATTCAATTTCAAATTTCAAATTCAAAACTCAAAATTCAAAATTCAAAAATTTTAAATCTAAAATTCAAAATTCAAAATTTCGAATTCAAATTTCAAAATCTAAAAAAAACTCCTACAAATCTAAAAAAAAATTCTAAACACTCATAAAAATTAACAAAATTTCTATGCTCCCCCAGCAACGGCGCTAAAAATTTGATCAATTTTAAATTCTACCATTGCAAGTGTACAAGATCTATCGTAGCACGGTGAAATCAAGGGTGTTGAACCCACAGAGAAGCATGAAATTTAATTAATTTCTAAAAGTGTCAAACGAATCTAAGGCAGTACCAAAGGCGAGATCTTTGTTACTATATAAATTAATAACTACACAAACACAAATAAAAAAATCTAAACAAAGCCTATGCAAAGAAAACAATGATTAACCAAACAATGATGAAAAGATGATCAAAGAGTCCGCTAATCCTAGATTTATAATTTTTCTATAATCAATCACACAATTTTATATTAAACCAATATACCATCATTTAATCTACAAGAAAAATGAATCGTAAAGAGTGTGATTATTAATCTGGCATACCCTATCCAAACACTATGACTCATCCTAATATCGGCAAAAATCATGAGAAAGGCATATCATATCTCACATTTGAAATCACAATATTAAGAACCAATCATTTAACTACAAGAAGAATGAATCGTAAAGAGTGTGATTATTGATCTGGCATACCCTATCCAAACACTATGACTCATCCAACTACGGCATGAATAATGCGCAACGTATAACGTATCTCAAATTCGAAATTACAACAATAAGCATCAATCACTTGACAGCCTAGACCAGCCTGCAGGAACAGATCTAGATAGAATGACCCTCTTATGGTCAACGATAACCAAGATCAACGACTATAAATGAGCGTTCGATGATCATCTATTAAGCACACACTTATTAACAGAATGATTCAATGATGATGATAAGAAATTATAGAATTAACAATAAATCAATTACTCATCTAGGGATCGCTTCCTCCTTGAATGAACGGTTTTAGCCGTTTATCTCTAATCCACACGTAAGGCACAAATCCGAAACCATCAAACAAGTTCTTTAATTTATCACATATTCGAATCTTTTAGAAAAAGATCCAAAACCTTACAAAGCTTTGGTCCTAATTACAAACTAATTATTAAAAGCTAAAACTAAAAACTGAGAACCTAAGGAGAAAACCTAAGAGAAATACTAAGAAAATTAAGCCCAGAAGGGACCACAAAAGAGGACCAGAAGAGCACACCCTTACCCTATACACTGCTTCGTTTATATAGGGGTCGGATGGAAGAGTTTCCATATAAAGGTCAATCGATTGAATTCAAAATATGAATTTTGGCAAATTTATTTAAATTTGAAATTAATCAATTGACTTCCATATCTCAATCGATTGAGTTTAAATTCAAATTTAAGAGGGAAAACAGTTGTCATCCAACTCAATCGATTGATTTCTAAATTTCAATCGATTGAGCCTGACATGTGACATATCCATTTTCTTGCTTGTGACTGGACCAATCAATTCTTTTCACAGATTCTGATATTTCTGTTGGCCCTCTGGTCCATGTTCCCATATTGTCATTAATTATGCTCTTTTATGCATTTGCAAGATCCAACGGTCACGAATACCTGAAACCACTAAAACTGTATAACAGCCATCAAAATGCCTTCATCGGATGGCCAAATATTGGTATTAAGGTGTGAAATATGGTCATATTTCAGCACATATAATCTACCAAGAAAAAAGTTAAAGGATTATTGGGTAGAATATAATATATCAGTCGGTTCATTACACAGTTAACTCCAATCTACACGCCGATCTTCAAGCTACTTCGGAAGAACTCACCCGTCGAATGGAATGACGACTGCCAGGCAGCGTTCGATAAAATTAAAAGCTACCTCCTTAACCCACCTATTTTGGTACCACCTGAGTCGGGGAGACCACTCTTGATGTATCTCTCCACGACGGAAGTCTCGATGGGATGTGTCTTAGGGCAGCATGACGAGACGGGAAGAAGAGAGCAGGCCATCTACTATCTAAGTAGGAAGTTTACTGATTATGAGACGCGCTATTCTCGTCTAGAGAAAGCATGTCTGGCTCTTGTATGGGCTACTTAGAGGCTCCGCCATTACTTGTTATTTCAAATCGTTCTACTCCTGACCCGAATGGACCCGTTGAAGTACCTGTTCGAGAAGCCGACTCTCACTGGGCGGACTGCACGATGACAGCTTTTATTGTCTGAGTTTGACATCACGTACGTTACTCAGAAGTTGATCAAGGGCAGTGTCATAACCGCAGTTTTTGGGAACAGTGTATGTCACGCACTATGCACGTCACATTAGTGTGTTTGTGGTTCAAAAGAGAACCACAATTATTATGTACACCTTAATTGTATATGTTCAGTAGGTAAGCTATGTGGATATAAAACACAAACATGAATGTATGTGGTTAATATACTATCCAAAGTAAGATAGAGAAGAGGGGAGGAGTCTCCCATACGTGACATTCCTTGTTGAGTTTAGAGAGGAAGAGAGAAGGTGAGATAGGGAGAAAGGAAAGGAAAATGGTTTGTTAAAAGAAAATTAGAAATATAGAGTTCCTTTGAGAAAAGGGTGAGATTCACCTTTTAGACCTCTAATATACGAGATGAGGAAAGTGTAGAGATGAGATTTGAGAAGATCTAAAGGTTGTGAGCTAGTTGATGATCAAGAAAAAGGGGTTTGGAAGAAGGGTTTTGAAACCCTCATTGGTATGATTGATCTTGGATCGGATCTAGAAGAGATCCCATTGATTTAAGGTATGTAAATGTTTATATGTGCTTTAGATAAGGTATTAATTGTTAGGTAAATTTGTTTTGATATAAAAAGGGGTCTTAAATGAGGTAGAAGTTAATTCTCGAAAAGATCGAGCATTAACTGTTATCGCCCCTCCCACGAGCAGTTAAAATAGCTCGCTCGCGCGAGGAAGAATAAAATATATAAGTATAAACTATGTTTTGGGCTCGCTCGAGCGAGACCCATTATGAAGGGGAAGCTTGCGTGAGCGAGGGATCGCGTAAGCTTCAGGTACCTCATTTTAATTACTCGAGCGAGGTCAAGTGCTCGCTTGAGCGAGGTCAAGCGCTCGCTCGAGCGAGGTCAAGCTCTCCCTCGAGCGAGGAATAGTGATCGCTCGAGCGAGGAATAGTAATTGCTCGCGCGAGGTACTATTCAAATGTTTAATTTATTTTTGTAAGTTCTTGGGAGCTATGGTCCCCAAGATTCTTAGGGACTCTTCTAACGGTATCTTTTACACATGCAATGTAGGTTTGGCTTGTGTTTGATTGTGCTTGATTCCCTGGGGGAGGTGATGATGTTAAGTAAGGACTTTGCACTGAGGTAGGGAACACCTTGAACATATACTTTAATTTTCAAAAGCATGTATGTAGAGTGATTCAAATGAATATTTATGTATAAAATGTGATTTCTAAGAGAGTTTGTGTGTGTGAATACAAAATGAACTCATAAGGTCCCCAGGGGACGTGAATTGTGATAATGGGCATCTAAGTGATGCGTCGAGCTAGTGACATCCCAGGGGTGTAAGAGTAACATGTCAGTAAAGTGAAAGAAAAAGTAATAAGGCCTAATATACTAGAACTAACACAATTATACGGTGAATAACTATATGTAGTGCACATTTGATATTTTTGATATTTAAGGTTTAAACAGAATACCCCACCGACGTGGCAGGATACCCACAACTAACTCAGCAGAATATCCGTGTGATGCACGGCGGCCAATCCATTACACAGTTTGACATCGAGGATGTGAGTATGATCGCCTATGAGAAAGGGACCTGGGTAGTGTTCAAGAAATAAACAGATATGACAACTATCTACTTAGACGACGATGGAGGTTATTCCATCGGGGCTCGATGTTATATTGCTCGGGAATTATTTAAGTTAAAATTTAAGTGATTAGGCCGAATCAGTGTCCAATACCAGTAAGTTGAGAATGAACAAACACAAGTAAAGTAACAGTTTCATCTAGTACATTATTTTAGTTGTTTAAAAATATTTTCTCATGCAATTCTATCATATAAACCATGCTTTTAAACTGTTTTAGAATATATGTGAGAGCTTAACTTATATGTTCACTTGTTGTTTCCCTATTGAGCTAGGATGTAGCTCACCCCTTTAGACTATACGTCGCAGGTCCATTGCTAGCGGCTGCCAAGGCTTCGGGAGACGTAGATCCGAGGGATTTGGATTACGTGCCCAGGGAAGAATTGGAGCCTCCTCCCGAGGACTTCTTCTAGAGGACCCGTGCATACTTGAGAGTTATTTTGAGAGCATTTCTGTACGGCTTGGTATGTCAGGCTTTATTTTTTTGAAACAATGTAATTAAATGATATATTCTTTTTGGCGGACCATCTGGGGTGATTTGTTTATCACCAATGGTTTAGGTCGGTTCTTCTGTTCATGCGTTAGCATGGAAGAAGAACTGTCATTTAAGCTTTTGCTTTAGATTAATATATCTTGATTTCATGTCTTTCAGTTTACCTGTCATATGTTGAGTAGTCATTGCTTGGTTATACCAATGTTCCGTATGGACTCCCAGGGGCAAGGCCTGGAGGGCCGTGCTGATGGAACGGGTTTCGGGGTGCTAAAATCTGGGCTGTCACAGGCAGGCACTCACCGATCATCTTGCCGACAATCCTTTGTCAGATTATAAACCTTTGAGAATTGAGTTCCCTGATGAGGACATCTTGTTCATGACGGAAGACGATACAGAAGAAGCAGAAGAATCATGGGTAATACACTTTGATGGCGTAGCAAATGCCAAAAGTCAGGGAGTTGGCGCCATTCTAATTTCATCGAAAGGATCTCACGTACGAGTCTCTATCAAGCTCAACTTCCCTTGTACTAATAACATCGCCGAGTACGAAGCTTGTGTCGTTGGTTTACAAGCGGCTCTCAATCTAAACGTAACTCACCTTTGAGTGTTTGGCGATTCGTAGTTGATCATATGTCGGACGAATGGTGACAAGAAGACAAAGGATGAGAAACTAATCCCTTACCATGAGCATCTCGAGGATCTGATAGCTTGCATCCAAGATGTGGCATTCTCATATGTCCCCCGGATAAGAAATCGCTTTGCCGATGCACTAGCAACTTTGGCAACAATGATAGAAATCCCGTATAGTGCTGAGATGAAGCCGATCATGATAGAGCAAAGGAATGAGCTGGCCTTCTGCCTCCAGATTAAGGAACCTACAAAGCCTGATGATGAGCCACCTTGGTTCTTAGATATCAAGAATTTATAATAACACTTACTCAAGTGCCTTACAGAAAGTGAAGCGATCAATAATATGAAGGAGATCCACTAGGGAGTATGCAGATCCCACGTTAGCGGTCACATGCTCGCTAGAAAAATTTTACGGCAGGGATACTTTTGAACCACTATGGAATCGAATTGCTGTAAACATGTTCAGAAATGTAACAAGTGTTAGAAACAATCTAGTCTGATACATGCTCCTGCCATCAATCTTCACTGCATGACCACTCCTTGGCCATTTGCTACCTGGGGCCTTGACGTCGTCGGAATGATTAATCCGAAAGCATCAAACTGACATCGATTTATCTTTATCGTCATTGAATACTTTACCAAGTGGATAGAAGCAACATCATATGCCAACATCACGGCCAATCACGTCGAGAAGTTTCTTAAGAATAATATTGTGTGCCGATTTAGAGTACCCAAGGATATCATCACGGACAACGACATAAACTTTGCGAATAAACGCATTCGAGCCTTCTGCGAGGAATACAAGATCAAGCACCATCGCTCGTCACCTTATCGGCCTCAAACTAATGGAGCCATGAAAGCTGTGAACAAGACGATCATCCGCATCCTAGAGAAAATGGTCGTCACTTACCGAGATTGGAGCGAAATGCTGCCATTTGCTTTGTGGGCCTATAGAACATCGATCTGTACCGCTACAGGGGCAACACCATTCTCCCTTTTGTATGGAACCGAGATCATCCTACCAGTAGAGGTTGAAGTACCCTCGCTCCGAATCCTCATGGAATCGAGCTTACCCGAAGCAGAGAGAGAGAGAGAGAGAGAGAGAGAGATCCCGCTTTCAATAATTAAACTTATTAGATGAGAAAATACTCCTAGCCTTGTGTCATACTGAGGTTACCAGGGGCGAATCGCACGCGCTTACAATAAATATGTCCGTGGTTGAGATCTGAAAGTGGGAGACACTGTGTTGAAAAAGATCTTCCCATCCCTCCATGCTAATCCGAGAGGAAAATTTAAGCCGAACTGCGAGGGACCTTACGTCTTCCGAGAAGTGCTGCCGGGATAGCCATCTGCCTTGCCACCATGGACGGAGATCATCTTCCTGATCCCATCAATGTTGGATACGTATGACGATTCTACTCTTAGTCAATAGCGACAAGGTAAGTATTGGTGAAATAGATATGTGACTACTTAAGAACCGACAAAAAGAGGTCATCATTCCAAGCACAGTAGCCAAAAAGCACCCCTAAAAATGATGATATCTTTTGCTACCCCATTTGAGCCTGGGCCTTTCTTTCAATAAACCCCTTCCCTGAAAAAAAAAAAAAAAAAAAGGTGTGTACATATACAAAAAAAAAGAGATGAAGTAGAAGCACTATCAAAAATAAAAAAATCGGAAAAGCAAAACCTTAAAAAGAGATTGCCTGAAATAAAACAAAGAAAATATATATATATATATATGGGGCATGTATAGTAAAATCCCCCAAGAAAGAAAGTATATTATGAAAAACGGAAACCGTAAACGCTTGGGGTAAGAGAGCTAAACCCATGGACGTGGTGAAAACCCGAAAGGACACCACGGGTAAAAAGAGGGCAAAAACAGGAATGACGAACCCACCGTGGGCGTTGTGAGTAAAAAGGGATTAAAAAGAAGTTGAAAAAGAAAGGTTTGAACTGATTGATGGGATTAATGTTTGAGGAGCCCTTTTGGTTACTCTCCATGATTCCCTTTTTCTGACTGGGCCACTCATGTTAGTTCAAATCAGGCCCCGACCAGAATTGTCTTTGTGAAAATGTTTCTTCAAAAGTATGACCCAAGGTAAGGAGAAAAGTTTGAATCAATCCAAAGGGATTGACGTTCCAGTTTTGGTAAAGCTGCTGAAACTCACCCAGATCTGACCACTTAAAAGGGGTTCGACCATGCTCAAAAGGGGACCCAGGATCTCACCCTGTGATTGAGGCATCAAACAAAAAAAAAAAGAATAATAAGGGACAGGGTGGAAGGCCCCTTTTGTCAAAGATAATAATTTCTCTTTTCCACTTTCATGCCCACACTTCGTGTACCTAGGCGGGGAAACCCTTTTTGTTAAAGATAACAATTTCCCTCTTCCATTTCTATGCCCAGGCTGTGCACATTCTAAAAAGGGACCCATCAATCAAAAAGAACAACAAAAAAGAGGTCTTTGTAAATATAATAGATTTTCCTTTCTATTTTACAACTGTACCGCTTACACCCCATCCCAAAAAATAGTCGATGTGATGGCTAGCTATCTTTCTTTCTTTCCTTTTTTACAAAAGCAGAAAAAACAAAAACATAAAGAAAATATGTACACCAAAAAATGTGTATCTGTAAAGGGGTTTCTTACGCCTCTTTTCTGGGAATCTGATCTATGCAAAAAGTTATATGTGCAGGAGGGAATCAACGGCCTAGCGCGCACTTCAAGGCACTAATCTCCACGCGAAAATCATCCCCCCAGACATTCAGCTTAGTCAGCCAGCGGCCATGGAGGCTCTTGTACCTCTTCCGAGAAGCATCAGTAGCCCCATGAGCAACATTCAAGGATCCTTCCAGATGAAGGACCTCGCCCTCAGCTATGCCAACTCTGGTCTCTACTACCTCTGCCCTAACTTTCTCTTATGCCAAAAGCTCTTGCAGGACCCTCTTCTCATCAATCAGCAGCTCAATGCTAGTTTGAAGTGCCATCTCTTTCTTCAGCCAGGGGCCTCCCATATCAATACTCTCTGCCTAATCCAGATGGTCAGCAACAGGCTGCTCAGCAGATAGCCAAGCCTCGTACTCAGGGGAAGACTGAACTAAATCTCTCTGCCCCATATCACACATCAGCATCGACTGACATGTTTCCCAAAGAGCAGTAATCCGATCCACGTCCCCAGAGGACCCCCTAGAAAAGATTAAATCACATAGAGGGGGTTTTGCCTCGCAAGGCACCTACTGAGAGCAGTCGAACTGACACAACACCCGGAATGGGAAGTAGAAGGTGCTGCCAGTCAATCCTAGGAGGGTGATGCCCTCATGGTCTCTGGAATGAACTACTGGGAATGTTCAATCCAACCAAGGAAGTCTCTGTATCATCTCTGCATCAGTCAGCCAAAGCTTTAAAGCTGACAAATCGCCTTGCGAAATCAAGTGACACCTACCTAGAAAGTATCAAACCTCCTCACCTCGAGTGATGTAAAAGCATGGCACGGGTCCCAAGATAGCGAGATGCTCACCTAACCAGGCCTGGAGCAGCAAAGGACATCCCCTGAGGCTCTCAACCTTGCCCCAAGCGAATGCATCAAGGCATCGGTATAGTTCAGCAAGGACCAGGTGCATCACTGATCGACCCTCTACCAACTCGGTCAAAACGTCGCAGAGAACTAGAGAGAAGCTCTCTCCCCCACTAAAGAAAAGGACTTTCGAGATGAGACTGAGAGTAAAGGCTTTCACATTGAAGATATTCCTAACCGACAATTATCGAAGACTTTAATCACCGAAAAGTTCTTTGAGGAATTTAATCGAACACCTTGTGGGCCCCCCAATTAGACTTTTCTCATACTCAAATTTATTTAAACCTAGGGTAAGGTGAACGGATTTAGAATAACTCGACTTCGGCATGACTCTTGTGAGGCCTATGTGGAGCTTCAAGATAGACAAATTGGATAACTCTTCAAGAGTGGGAGTTAGCTCCCGGCTTCCCAAAATGGAACACATGGGTATTTGTATCCCAAAACGAGGTTGTCGCATGAAGTAGGCCCCACCGTAGAGGCACCTCAAGAAAGAAGGGAAGACATGATAGTCCAAGCCGCTCTAGATCAACGAGATCGCTCTCATTCGAGCTCCCAAGCCAATTTTTTAGAAAATTGGGCCCCAAGCCCGAAGAAAGGAGTAAATTGGTTTCAGGCCCTCCATGTAAGGGAGGGTTGGAAAGCGGGTCCATAGACATACAAAGATCTTTCAAAATTATAAAATTCGATGTATATCAATGGAGCCACCCTTGGGAAAGCAAGGAGAGGAAAAATCAACAAAAAAAGCCAAGTCAAAGAGAAAAGAAAGAGAAAATAAACTTTCTCGGGCATATAAAGGGCCCACTGCCCCCAGGCTAAACCAGGCGCAACTAATAGTTGCGCCAGTGTAAATTCCCCCCAGAATTAGCCTGGTGCATGTAATAGTTGCACCAGGTCAATCTGCCCCCCTTCCATGCCATTTTTGGAGCTTTTAAGGGATTTTTGTGGGCCTTTGTTGGCCCCCGTAGCCAGTTAGCCTATTCACTTGTTCTATGCCTTAAAAGACATTCACAAACATAGAAATTAAAAGGGCACCTAACATTGAAATCATTTGACGTTTGTGCAGGGAGAAACTGCACCAAGACATGCGACCTCAAGGGCCATTTTTACGAGCAATCATCAAAACCATCCTGCAAGCAATCAGATATAGTGCAAGGGAAACATAGCATGCAATCAAAGAAAGAGCACTAAACATTTTCGAATAGAAAATCATCCAAAGAGTGCCACAATTATCCATTACAAACTTTTCAAATCCCAATAAAAATCATCTCAAAATGTTTGAAGTGTTCAAAAGCATAAACTAGGGCTAGTCCTTGTCGGCGCCCTTCGATTTCTTTCACCAGCGCGAAGAGTTTTGGAAGGTCCATAGATCTTCTACCCGGGACCACGCCTGTGAAAGACGGCTCAGAAGAGAGCGCGATTCCTTTTCACGTGCACTCTGCAAATCATAGCCAAGGTCACAAATCAAGAACAAATTGAAAGACAAGGATGGAAAAACAGTGAGAAAGATTGAGCAGAAAGATACTCACCTCCTCCACCTCCCGGAGCTTTGCGATGTTACGGTAATACGCGGCTTGGTCCATGGCCGACTCGAAATTCTACATTCATAAGGGAAAGATATCAGTTACAGGGTTTGTTAGCAAAACACGGGTATTTATCAAAAGAGCCAGAACCAAGAAGGAATGATCAAAAGAGTCTTACCCCCAGAACCACCTCAGGAGGAGGGACCTGAACCTCTTCGACTAAGAGGTGTGCCTGCTTATCTACGTCAACACATAGACCCGAGAGGAAGCTATCGTCGAGGCGTCTGAAGGTCCCATGGACCACGATAGGAGCACCACCGAGGGCACCCACATGAGAAGAACCCGATGGACCAGCACCTAAAGAACCCTCACCTGAGGGACCCGCACCAGAAGGACCAGCATCTAAGGGACCTGCCCCTGAAGCATCCGCAGTATCCACTGCCGCTCCACCTTCATCATCTGAGTCATCCCCTTGGACAAACTATGAACAAAATAGAGATTCGCTCAGTAGGAATAAAAGCTAAATTGAAACCAAAAGGGAGACTAATCTAAAGGAGAAAGGAGAATTACATGGGTGCGCGGGCCGCCAAAAGTAAGAAAATTGATGCTAGAGATAAAGCGCGGTAGAATGAACCGATATGGAAAAGACTCATACCATAGCCGATAGTCCCCAAGCACGAGAAGGGCATTAATGGGGATCCCATTATGGAGGAAGTCCGCAATGAGCTCCTCGATACTACCCACAGGGTCCAGAACATCTGCAGAAGGATCCATGGGTATGGCAGGGTAGCCCTGATACTGATGAACTACCCACTCCCCCAGATAGTAGGCCATGGCCCACGCCCCATAGAAGAAGACGACGCGGCGATTGTTAAAAAGGCTCGATGGACCTACGGCAGCCCGATCCCAAAACACAGAGCCAAGGTACGGGTCATAAATGATTTGTCCAAATCAAGAGGTGGTCAATCAGTCAAAAATTGCAATATAATATCAAAGGATAATTTCCAAACTGAAATAAATAAAGGAGAAAAGGCCTTACCTGCTCGGGGATCATCAGATCCAATTGGGACCTCAGGCCCATCTCCAGATGCTTCATGCCCACATTGCGGCACCTGGATTTCTTCCAATTGCTAAGGAGGGGATAGGTGTAGATCTCGGAGTGGAGAAGCGGGCGTCCGGGTTGGAAATGTAGGTACCCCATGCCTAAGGAGAGCAATGCACAAAAGATAAGTCAGTAGCATGCAATGGCCATCCAAATAAACTGATAAAAGTAAAAGAGTCAGAGATTACCTCCAGATCCGGCCAGAAACCAACGATGGACTTCGACTCCCCGATAGATACTCGGGCTATGCCATACATCAACATTGCATATCCGGCCGCACCCCAGTCATATCGATGGATATCGAGCCAATTATCCATGATGCTCAACAGTGCCAAATTGACTTGTCCGCCGCTTGCATTAGTAAAGATGGATTTGCCCAACAAGAGCAGAAGCGTGAAACTGGCTAGGACAATCGCACGCTCGAGCTCAATGTAAAGCTCCACATCCAGCTGGCCCAGATCTACCAACTCATTGGTCCCATAGAGCTCAGATAGCCAGGCCATTTTGACCTCGGCACCGTGCAAACTTCCACGAGGGGGGTAATCCCCTATCAATCTGACAATATCGTCCCGGCTAGGCACTGTGAGGTTGGCTATCGGTGCGCCCCCTACCCTGATGCCGGTAATCATCGCCTAATCCACGGGCGTCAGGGTCATCTCAGCGTAGGCCATGTGAAAAGACATGGACTCCCGACGAAACCTCTCTATCAAAGCTCTCAAGTATGCAGTGTCGGCCCTCATGCGGGAGCAGGACAAGAACTCCTCGAAACCCACCTGCTTAAGCAAATACTTCACAACGGGGGGGATGTAGCAATAAAAGTCATGGAAGTCCAGCCAGCCCCCTCAGAATTCGATGTAGGGCAAGTCTTGTGTTAAGAGAGAAAAATGCGTCAGATCATGGAAATAAAGCAAAGCCGCAAAAAAAAAAAAGAAAAAAAAAAAAACTAAACTTATCTCTTACCTTACCCATTATGCCAAAGTTGGAGATGTGGATATAATGCTGGTGGAGAAGGCCAACTCGGGCGGCCTCGCCCTGCATCTCAAGTTAGGGACCTGCCTTGCGTTCTACTACGAAGAATTGTTCCCCACGAGGACCATAGACCACGTCAGGCCCCTCCTCCTGTTCTTCCTCTGTCACATATTCCTCATCACCAGACATTCTGAGGCAAAAGCGAGCAGTCATATCAGAGCAGATCAATGATAAAGAACCATTTTTTTTGCTACAGGCTAGGGGAAGGTAAGTATGCTCATCCCTTTCTTTTATTTTCAAAAAAATAATAATATATACACACAAGAAAATCCTTTTCTTTTGTCTTCAAAAATAGAATGGAAATACAACAAAAAATCCCTTCCTTTTTTATCTTCAAAAATAAACAAAAATAAAACAAATTTTCCCCTTTCTATCTTCAAACATAAAGCAAGTTAAAAACAAAAAATTAAAAAAAAAATCCTTTCTTTATGCGCCTATGATTAAAATCAAAAACCAAAAAAATCCTTCCTTTATGTTTATAAAAACAAAAACTAAAACAAAAAATCCCTTCTTTTATGTTCATAAAATCAAAAATCGACAAAAAATAAATCAATTCCTTAGTTTCAAAAAAAAAAATAAAAACAAAAAAATCCTTTTCCTTAATTTTCAAAAAATAGAAACCAAAAATTATTTTCCTTAATTAAATAGACACCAAAAATCCTCCTTCATTAGTTAGTTTGCAAAAATGAAGACCAAAAAATCCTTTCTTTCTATTCAAAAATAAAAATAAAAACAAAAAATAAAGCCCTTTCTATATGCACAAACAAAATATATACATATATATATATTAATAAAACCCATAAAATAACAAAAATAGGGCATCATTCATGAAAAGCCATCAACACAACATCAATAAACATGCTTACAATGAAAATAAACCATTCATCATCTAGAAATACAAGATCATGATCACATTTGCAAGAAAAAGTAAGAAAAATCAAACAAAATGGGTTTTAAATGATTACCTTTGAAAAAAAAGGGGTCTTTGATCTAGCGTGGTGCGGACGATCAATCAACGCAAGTAAATGTTGGCGATGAAGCAGACGTAGAGGCGATGTAAAGGAACCCTAAGGGAGGCCTGTTTTCACTTTGGATAGAGGGGGAGAAATTTTGTAACATCCCCAAAATTTGAGCGCTGAACAGTGACTTCAGGATATGTGCTTGACTAGTCATAGGTTTGACCAGGTGAGAGTCAGCGCGATGACTATGACTCAATTAAGTTTGATATGAACGAACACATGTGCGTAGTGTTAGAGATAGTTTAGAGACCACATACACTGGTCATGGACATATGTGCCTAACACCGAAGCAAGAGAGGATAAAGGGACATAATAACCCAAGAGGAGCTATTTCTCTTGTTTTAGGTTGGTAAGAAAAGTTAAGAGGATTTAAGAAGAGAGAGAGAGAGTAAGAAGTGGAGTAATTGCATAGAATGTTAATGTGGGTGCTATATTTAAGAAGGATTCAAGCATTTAATATCGGATTCGACATATTGGGAACCATTGAAGCCAAAGCTCGGAGCCGTAGTCATTAACCCAACCACTAAATCAATCAAGTGATTGCTTTAAGGTGACTGATATTGAATCTCTTTAAACATGCTTGCGGATAAATGATGAATTACAGAGGTAGAAAAGAATGGAAATAATAAGGAAAAGATTTGGACGAAATGCCCGAAAAGGGCTGAAATTCTGACCAAATCGATTAATCAATTTGGAAAATCGATTAATCGATTTTTGTCTAGAAGTGATCTGGGCAGAGAGGCCCGAAATCGATTAATCGATTTGAAAATCGATTAATCAATTTTTGAATTCGATTAATCGATTTCAAATCGATTAATCGTCTGAGTACCTCCAGTGGCTGGAAAATCAGGCTTGGAAAAAATCGATTAATCGATTTTAGAATTTTGATTAATCGATTTGGGATCAATTAATCGATTTGAGATTTTGATTAATCGATTTTGGGAGATCGATTAATCGATTTTGACAGTTTTAGTTGGCTTTTGAATTGGATTTTGAGGTTCAAGGAGGGTCTTATACCTTCTTTATTGCATCTTTCTTGATGCTTTGCATATGTCATGGTGTACCATAGGTGGTACGAGGGAACGCAAGCATAAGGAGCCGTGTTAGACTTTGATGCTTGGACATTCAGAGACGTGAGGTAGGGAACACCTTGAACATATATTTTAATTATAAGAGCATATATGCAATGATATAGAAATGAATGCTAATGCTTATAAATGTGAATCTTTTAAATGTGTGTGTGTGACACCAAGTAAATAAATGAAAATGAGACATCCCCAAGGGAAGAAAATGTGATAAAGGCATCTGTATGATGCAATTGATTTAGACATCCCAGGGATGTATGTGACATTATAAAGCAAAAGTGAACAAAGATTGATAAGGCCTAATCGATATGAATTAGCACAATTACATGGTGAACAACTATATGTAGCACACATTTGATACTTTTGTTATTTAAGATTTGAACAGAATACCCCACCGATGTGGCGGGATACCCACGACTGACTCGGCAGAATATCCTTGACCGGTACGGCGGCCAATCCGTACACCAGTTTGACATCCCAGGGATGTGTGTATGAGACTAGAAACCCCGTCGCCTATGAGAAAGGGACCTGGGTGGTATTCAAGAAAGAAACAGATATGAAAATTATCTATTTAGATAACGATGGAAGGTATTCCATCGAGCGCCCGACTCTATAGCAAGTTGGGGAATATTTAAGTTAAGATTTAAGTAATTAGGTCGAATCAGTAACTAATATAGCAAGTTGAGAATGAATAAACACATGTAAAGTAATAATTGCATCTAGTACATCTTTTCAGTTATTTAAAATGCCTTCTCAGTAATTCCATCAGATAAACTATGCTTTTAAATTATTTTAGAACATATGTGAGAGTTTGACATATATGTTCAATTGATGTTTCCCTATTGATCTAGGATGTAGCTCACCCCTTTAGACTATATGTCGCAGGTCCACTGCTTGCGACTGCTGAGGCTTCGGGAGACGTAGATCCGGGAGATTCGGATTACGTGCCAGGGGAAGAGTTGGAGCCTCCTTCTGAGGACTTCTTCTAGAGGACCCTTGCACACTTTGAGAGTGAATTTTGAGAGCATTCTATACGACTTGGTATGTCAAGCCTTATTTTGGAAAAGATGTAATTAAATGATATATTTCTTTTGGGCGAACCATCTGGGGTGATCTATTTATCATCGATGGTTTGGGTCGGTTCTTCTGTTCATGCATTGGCATGGAAGTAAAACTGTCTTTTGAGCTTTTGTTTTAGATTAGAATATCTTTAATTCACGATGTTCAGTTTACATGTTCTATTTGAGTAGTTATTACTTGGTTATACCAATGTTCCGTATGGACTTCAGGGGCACAACCTGGAGGGTCGTGCTGATGGCACGGGTTTTAGGGTACCGAAATTCGGGCTGTCACATTTTTTTCGAAAATACACCCCTGCTGCCAGAACTAAGGCGCTTTAAATTTGAATCCCCAGCCAGGCTTGGCGCAACTATTAGTTGCGCCAGACTATTTTGAGCCCCCAATTGGCTTGGCGCAACTATTAGTTGTGCCAGCCACTTATGGGTTGGGTTTTGGGCCTGGCGCGGGTCACATGCATAGCCCGGTACCCCCCTCTCTTTGTTTTGTTACCTCCGGCAGATGCACGTGCTCCCGGACGGTATGTCGATCCTCATTCGGCTTGCCCAGGAAGCCACACTAGAATAAAACAGATCGAGATCAATAAGCATCCTGATCCTACACAGAAAAATGTAAAAAAGGTTTAGAAAAAATGATAAAAAAAGGTCCCATATAAAATGCCAAAAATAATTCACATAAAATGATAGAATCATTCACATAAAATGATAATTTTGAAAAACAAAAAAATCACATAAAATGATAACTTAAAAATCTAAAAAATCACATAAAATGATAGCTTTAAAAAAACCAAAAATCCATATAAAAATGATAAAGAAAATCCCAAAAAGTAATTCACATAAAATAAAAGGATACAGTCACATTAAGTAATAGAATAAAATAGAATGAAGTGATAGATTAAAATCACATGAAATGATAACTTAAAAGGCCGAAAAATCACATGAAATGATAAAAACCCAAAAAATCACATTAAATGATAAACACAAAAAAGGTCAAAAATTTCCTACATAAAATAACAAAAAATATGTGTTTCGAGAAAACATCACGTACTCCTAAAAAGCATTGCAACATCTATTCGCTCTGCTCAGGTAGTCATGCTAAATAAAAGTCTGGATCAATGGGTTCACCCAAGGATCTCGAACCCTGCTTCAAGCGGGGACACCCATGACCAATTAAATGAGGCGGTCTATGCCTCATATGATTAGACACAAACTACACACATGCATGTTCCGATGCAATAAAATGTAAATATTTTATCAGCAATACAGCTTTGCTATATCAGTATCTTAAGTCTAAGGTTCGCCTTGGATTCTTGGATCCTACTTCAAAATAGGAGCAACGGTGTCAATCCCGATCAAGCGGTCAATGTTTCAATCAGGTTGATTCCACTGCTAAATCTTTGAGCTAAGCGCTCCGTCTTTGGAATCATATGAACGTGAGTGTCTAACTTCAGATTCGTCATGAGCTATTTCGAAGGTGTGGACTCATGGTCTGCGCAATATGGGCGTACGCCCTATGGGGTTTGAGGTCCGGGTAACTCCATTATGAAAAAGGTCAATCGCTGGTTGAGACCAACCTATTGAAAATGAAACTACATATCAATCAACTATGTGTAAACATGTATGCAGAAGGGTTTATTTTCCCTATTTTCACAAGCTTAAAACCTATATTGACGCGGTATCCCTGTAAAGTGTATGTCATGCGTCTGGGTATCCGTAGGATGGTCATTCATTCTCGTAAATTATACCTGGACGGAATCTGGGTCGGGACTTCCATCGCCATTATTGCTTATCGCCCCTAATGGGTGCATGTTTATGCATAATTAAATGATTCGTAAGATTATTATCGGCAAAGACAAGGATTAGGTGTCCCCTTTCGGTGGGCACCAGATTTTGGCCGAATCTGTTCGGTGTTATTTGAGGTTGGATGCTCTGGGTCAAGATGATAAGGGGCATGTTATCAAAAAGCAGCACGTACTCTCAAAAAGTGTTGTGATATCTATTCGCTCCGCTCGGGTAGTCGTGCTAAATAAACTTTGAGATCAATGGGTTCACCCAAAGACCTCGAACCCTGCTTCAAGTAGGGGCACCCGTGACCAATCGCATGAGGCGATCAATGCCTCATATGAATGGATACAAACTGTGAAACCTTACGTACTTGCTTTACGCCTATCTTTGAATATGGGTCGATCACCCTCCTTACTTACGAAGCTGTTGTATTTAGAATGAATCTTGAGCATTAAACTCCTTCAAATCATCTCGAGAAGCGACCATTTTTCCTAGTTATTAGGCTTTCACAATTTATTCCACCTCGTTTATGCCCAGTAATATCACTAATCGCTTGGGGACCGATTACCTTGATAAATGACCATTTTTCTGACATACAGGGCTTTCATTTTCTCACTATGTTACTCATCTGATGTTTGAAGTTTATTATGAATGCAGCGGACTCGTCAGTAATGCTTTGGGCTTCTTTGGAAGTCTCTTTTCTTTGGCATTCGATCATTAGTGATCAGATACCAAAGAGGGGCATCTGTAGACACCCAAATTTGGCCTAAGGCCCGATCAAGACACATTTCGAGAGAGGCGTGTCTCCGAGCTTTTGATGGCATGTATGAAACCCTTAGGAACCTTTCTAAAACCTCAGGAGTCATTCTAAACCCTTAGGCATCACCCTAGATCCCTTAGGAACCTTCCCAAACCCTTAGAAACCATTCTGGACCTAAACCTAGCTTTCTCGAGCAATGGATGAAGAGTGGTGCACTGTGACTAACTATGAACTTTTACTATAATCGAATTTTATACCATCAAAAAGTAGAATTCCTCAACTTTCCAACAAGCCAAGAATCGCCCCAATCGGAGCTGTGTGCGAGAAGATATCGCGTTCCGAAGTATAGGGGCAAAATAGTAAATTGGCTGAGTTCCCCTATGGGATTTGGCGCAAGTATTACTTCCGCCAAGCCATTTCTTCCCAGAAATGGCTTCGCACAACTAATAGTTGCGCCAGCTTCAAGTGGGTCCCCCCACGGGCAGCCAACTTCCCAAAACCACTATGCATCACGGTTTTATTGTACATATGCCTGGTGCATCTATTAGTTGTGTCAGGCTTATGAACAGTGCATGTGGGTTTCTGCCTCAAAATTTGAGATTGGGGTTTGACTTGTTGACTATCTTGACCTTTGGGGTATGTTTTGCTAGTTCTGTTGCACGCATTCACTATCTATTTGCAACCCCTTAAGTGGTTTAAAGTCTCACCCTATCATCCACCATTGGAGCATCTCTTCACATATTTCAAGGCTTCAAAAACCCTAGGAAATCTTAGATGGCTAGATTACCTAATTGCTACTCCAAGTTAGCCTCTAAATACCTTCCTAACCTCTTTTTTTTCTATAAATAGAGAGGCACCCCTCCCTTTACAAATGCGTGAAAAAATTTATAAATTAAGAGATTAAGGAATTCCTTCTCTCTCTCTCCTCTAGTGCACCATTCTCATACAAATTTTAGAACCTTAAAACCTTCTAAAAACCTTTTCCTTTTATCCAAAAGCTCTAGGTTAGGTGTGTGCTACCCCCTATCCTTCTCTCTCTACCTCTTAGCTATCAAGCCCTAGGAGCTAGAACCTCATTTCTCACCATACAAGCCTTTAAAAGCTCACCGAAGCTAGCCTATGCAAGGCTCCATAGTGGTGCAATAAGGGCCCGAGAGCTCCGACTCTCCCCTCTACTCCTCTACATTCTCTGTTCTTCCTCCATCCTCTCATTTGTGTCGTTACGCAGTCGAATTTGTTATAGGAACAGAGGGGAACAAATAGGATTTTAAGGCCTTTTGGGCCTGAGGAAGGCATTTTCATTTCTTTTAAATCATTTTTGTTTTGGCTATAAGTAGAAACTGCATTAAGTGGGTTGATTGGGTGCCTAACACCTTCCCAATCAATAACTGAAGCCCTTACCAAGAGCCTTTGGCGTAAACCAGATTCAGAGTCAATTTTTGGCACTTCGATGCTCTTTAAATTTGATTTGGGTTTCCCGGGACACCAACAGCTCCGGGTGGCGACTCTAAATATTCATAACGAGCGCCTCGTCGCGACGAGATCATCAAAAATCTACGGTTGCACATCAACGTTTGCAAAAATTCGTGTCGTTACGTAGGGTTTCTCAAAAGATTAGAATAAGAAAAAAAGAATAGGGTTAAGTACTTAAATGAGGTTTTCCAAAATAGAGTAGGTTCGAGTGTGACGTGTTACCACCACGTATAGTGCAAATCGCATCTAACACCACAAATTAAGGTTTAAGAAAATCTGAGTCACTACTTTCTCCCCTCCTTGTATAATTTTTGCCCTCGAAATTTATGTACTTTATTCGAAGAGATACAGATATTCGTTATGAATCTCTGCCTCATACTCCCAGGTAGCCTCATCAGATGAATGATTTTGTCACCTCACAAGTATAAGCGGGATCCGTTTGGTATTCAGGATTTATTCTTTATAGTCAAGAATTTGCATTGAATCCTCAGCTACAGTCATATCTTCATAGAGCTCGATAGGTTGATATAGCTCGATAGGTTGATAGTCTAAAACATGAGTTGGGACTTTTACGTACTTTCTCACCATAGACACATGGAAGACATTATGTACAAGCTGAGGAGTTAAAGCAATCTGATAAGCGACTTCGCCGACTCAGCCCAAAATCTCAAAGGGTCCAACGTAGCGTGCGCTTAGCTTTCCACATTTTCCGAATTGCATCACACCTTTGGTTGGAGAGATCTTGATGAAGACATTATCCCCTTTTTGAGAGAAATGCATTGTCACAATAAGACATAAATAATAGGCGAAATAAAATGAATAATTTCATCAAATTACACGAAACTCAATATTTGTTCCTTTTAGGTCTGCATAGCTCTTTTGTCAACTCTGTGCGATCTTTAATTTTTCACGAATCACCTTAATCGCTTCAATTGTGCTTTCAATAAGCTCTAGGCCAAACAAAACCCTTTCTCCAGCCTCTTCCCAATTGAGCAAAGATTTAGATCTTGACCATAAAGCACCTCAAATGGGGCCATGCTTGATACTACTATTGTGAGCAAATTCAATCGATGATAGATGTTTGTCTCATGACCTTTGAAAATCCAACATGCATGCCCAATGCACGTGCTCGATAATTTGATTCACCCTTTCTGTCTGGCCATCTGTCTGAGGGTGAAAAGCAGAGCTAAAATTCAGTCTTGAACGCATTTTTTCTTGAAATTGTTTCCAAAACTTTGACGTATACAACATGTCTCTGTCTGAAATAATGCTAACCGAAATGCCGTGTAGTCTAACGATTTCTTTGACATATAACTCGGCAAGCTGGCTAGTGGTGTACTTCGTACAATAAGATAAGAAATGGGTGGACTTGGTTAATCGGTCAGTGAGTACCCAAATTGTATTATACCCTTTCATTGTTCTCAGTAATCTAAGGATGAAATCCAGGGAGATATTTTCCCATTTCCATTCAAGTATAGGTAAGGGTTGTAACAGGCTAGAGGGATTTCGAGGGTCAACTTTCACATGTTAGCACACCAGACATTTTGATATATATTTCGTTATTTCTTTCTTTAATCCTCTCCACCAAAAGCTTTTATTTAGATCCTAATACATTTTGATACATCCAAAGTGAATAACATATTTTTACTTGTGTGCTTCATCAAGAATCAGGCATCGAAGTTGGGCATCGGCTGGCACATAAAGTCGGCCTCTGAAAAGTAAGGAAGCATCCCCTCTGATAGAGAAATCGTGACTATTACCATTGATTACCTCCTGTCTAATGGCCATAAGATCTTCGTACGCCATCTAAAGCTCTCATATGTTATCAAAGATCGTCGGTCGAATAGTAATATTTTCCATCAAGGCCCTTGAATTCTTAAATTCAAATTTCTTGTCATAGAGAGAGATATCTTCAAATAGTCACCATCGATGGATCCTTGTGATGAGATTGGACATTTAAGCAGACAATTTTTGACTTAGTACGTCCGCCACCACATTAGCTTTCCTAGGGTGGTACTGGATGAAGCAATCATTGTCCTTAAGAAATTCCATCAACTTTTTGTCTCATGTTCAAATATTTATGAGTAAAGAGGTATTTCAAACTTTTATGATCAGTGAGAATTTCAAATATCTCTCCGTAGAGATAGTGCCTCCAAATCTTTAAGACAGAAATGATGGCTACAAGCTCTAAGTCATGAGTCGGATAGTTCTTTTCGTGGTCCTTGAGTCGATAAGAGCCATAAGTGATGACCTTATCATGTTGATTCAATACGCAGCCCAAACCACTATGTGATGCATTACTGAATACCACGAAACCTCCACTGCCTGATGGTATAGTAAGAATTGGTGAAAAAGTTAATTTCTTCTTAAGCACTTGAAAGCTCTCTTCACATGAATTATTCCATTCAAACTTTGTATTTTTCCTTGCGAGCTAAGTGGTGCTGCAAGTTTAGAAAAGCCTTCAACGAATCTTCTATAGTAATCGACTAGGCCCAGAAAACTGTGAACTTCGGTTACTGTCTTTAGTTGTTCCCACTTTATGATGGCTTCAATTTTAGCAAGATCAACAGTTATGCCCACCTCAAAGATGACATGCCCTAAGAAACTAACTTGTTCTAGTCAAAAGTCACACTTTGCTTTGCATAAAGCTGATGATCACGAAGTGTCCAAAGTGTGATGTGCAAATGCTGCTCATAATCTTCCCCTGTCTTTGAATAGATGAGAGTGTCCTCCACGAAGACAACCACAAATTGGTCGATGTTAGGGCATTCGTCAAACCAAAAGGCATTATGAAAAATTCATAGCGACCATACCTAGTGCAAAAAATGGTTTTCAAAATATCTTCAACCTTAACCTTGAGCTGATGGTAGCCTGACCTCAAATCTATCGTTGAAAAAAACTTTGCTCCTTGGAGTTGATCAAAGAGATCATCAATGCAAGGAAGCAAATAGCGGTTCTTGACCGTCAACTTGTTCAATTAACGAGAATCTATGCATAGCCTCATAGAACTGTCTTTCTTTTTTACGAATAGGACGGGGGCTCCCTATGGAGAAACACTAGGCCTAATGAACCCCTTATCCAAGAGTTTTTGCAACTGCTCTTTGAGCTCTTTCAATTCACCCGATGCCATAGGTATGGAGCTTTAGATATTGGTTCTGTGCCTGGGATCAAATCAATTGAGAACTCAATTTCTCTATCTAGTGGTAATCCCAGCCAGTCTTCGGGAAATACATTAGGAAACTCGCATGCAATAGGAATGTTTGCAATGTTGACTTTCTCTTCACATATGATCTTGTATAAATGCGAGGTACCCTTGACATCCTTTCTTCAATAGACGCATAGCTTGAATGGCTGAGATGAACGGTCTAACGCTTGACTGAATGCCATGAAATCAAAAAGGTGCACCCTTTGGGGGGTGAAAAGTAACCACCTTTCGGAGGCAGTCAGTCTACACTAGCATGATAAGCTGACAACCAATCCATACCGAGGATTACATCTAAACCTTGTATATCCAATATAATCAAATCAACTATCATTTCATGATCCTCAATTGGACTAATGACCGATCGGCATATGGTGTCTGTGACCATAGAATTTCCAGTGGTAACTGAAACGGACAAAATAAAATCTAAGGATTCTGTTGTAATACTCAATTCAAAAGTGAATCGAGGGGTCACAAATGAGTGCATAGAGCCAGGGTCTATCAAGACACATCCCTTATGCTGAGAAATATCTTTACTCTGGTATATGTGTAAGGTGCCTAGGGTACAAGTATTTAAATTAATCACTCATAAACAACGTGTTGTACTACTCACTTAATCATATAATTCAAAATAATTCTCCAGAACATTCATTAACTAAAAGTAAAAATAATTAGCTTTAACAATTAATTAGTTTAATTTATACCTTGTATGACGTCATTTGCAGCTTAGACATCACGTGTAGAAATTGCATAGGCACAACCCTGAACTATAGGTCGAGAGAATTTTCGAGTAAATGCCGATGTTATGATCTATAAATAAGTGGATCGAAAGAAAACTCAACATCAGTCATCAATTGATGATGAGAATTTCTTCGATAATTATTCCTATACCAAACCCACTTATTTATAGATCATAAGGGGTCGGTTTACAAATATCTAATCCTAATATAAGGGGTCGGTTTATCCTATTATAACTCTAACTCCTAATTTTATTCTTCATTGCTTTTAATAATTGATGCACTTCTAGAGTGTTCTCTAATTTTCAACATCAAAGTCCTTCAAGAATCTTCTTCGTCAATCTCTCAGATCCGTGGTTGGTCAAACTTCTAATTGTAGAAGACTTTTAAAAATATGCATGGCGGTGTACATTCTCACATGATCAGCAGCACTGAAAGACTTTCATTCTGTAAAATCGTAAATTATAATTTCTTGTTTCTTTTCTTTCTCTGGAAAATCGTAAATCACGATTTTCTATTCTCAGTAGGCTTTCAGCAAACGATTCTTCATTCACGATTCTTCGCTTTTTCTTGTATTGCCTTTACTTTAAACGACTTTTCTTTGGAAAATCATAAATTGCGATTTCTCTCTTTCTTTAGTACTTTATTCCGCAAAATCGTAAAACATGATTTTTCCCTTTTTTGTAGGTGAATATTTATCTTTTACGCTCAATCGTCATTTTACTGCTTTGTGAGTTCATTTTGATAAAGATTAGCATTTTAGCTCTATTTTGTTAGTTTTTCTTAATATCCGCACATCATTAACTTGCTAGTAGCAAACTACGGTCTAGCATCACCAAGTTAAGAGTGATAAATTGATAAATTATGTGACTGATTATACCCCCAAACTTAAGCTTTGCTAGTCCCTAGCAAATAAGGAAAAA
The DNA here is from genome assembly GCA_021018995.1 of Chloranthus sessilifolius. NCBI lineage: Eukaryota > Viridiplantae > Streptophyta > Magnoliopsida > Chloranthales > Chloranthaceae > Chloranthus > Chloranthus sessilifolius. Next base: position 169,834,904 of record CM037584.1, read on the forward strand.
TAACTATCTTACTCTAAAATTTTAAATGTCACTTTCGTAGGGAGCACTATTGGATTTAATAGATACAACAAGCCTTTAAATCCCAAAGTGATCCCTAGTAGAGGAGTTGTAGTCTCCTGAAGGTTTTCAGTGAAGTTACCTACAAACTTCAAATATATATTATTATTTTTTTCAAAAAAATTTCAAAACAAAAATTTTAAAAGATTAAAATTCTAAACTAATTTTATACATAAACTACATTAACTAATATAATTAACTAGATTAATCATCATACAGTTATTATGATTTCCAAAATTTTATAATTCCTTTTTCTTTACTTTCCATTATAACAGTTATCCTCTATTATAACTCTAACAATTTCAATTCATAATAAACATGAGTATATGCATTAGTGAATAGCTTATTCTTCATAAATTTTTTTAAACTGCAATTTTTAGAAAATATTTTCATCCAAAAGCTCACTACTGACATACTCTAAAAAAAAATCAAAACTTCTTAGGTTCTCACAATAGTAGTTCAGAAAATTTTCAATCAAAGATAATTGCAAAAAATTTAATCTCATAAAAAGGGATAATCTATTCTATTCATATGAATTCCTGTACAATCCATAGTATCTATTATTTATATCTCTACTAGGCTTGTGCTTCTGCAAATCGTAAATCAGAAAGGTCTTTCCTTCGACTTGTAATGAGGCTTTGGACTTTAAGGTGTCAAAGAAAGGTAGAAAAGGACTCAAAGTTTTTCTTCTGAGAATTTAGTTCTTCTTTTCCATCTTCTTCAGCTTCAGTTTCAGTAAGTATCCAAAAAGTTGGATAACTTCTTCCCATTTTTTTTATTTTGTAAATTCCATTGCATTCTGTAATTCTTCTTTTTCTAGAAGCTTTTTGCTTATCTTTTTTCTGGAGTCGTACTTTACGATTTTTCTTTGGTTTATCCTATATTTTCTTTTTAGTTGTACCCTTTTTCTACATATCCCTTATCGTCTAACTCGTACTCCTTTCATTCTCTCTTCTCCCCCTTTCTTTTGCATTCTAAATTCTAAGAAAATTGCAAGGGTTAAAGGTTGAAAGCTTTGGGTAGTACATCTGATTAAGGGTTTATAAAATTTCGGTACAATGAAATTTTATTTAGGCTTCTAATATGGGTTCAAAAGATAAAATATTTTTGAGATTTTAGCTTTTTAGCTCTGATTTGTCAAAAGATGACCTTAAATCATCTTCATGGTTTACTAGCATACATACCTTATTACTTTGATATTTCTAATAGATAGTTCTAAACAAAAAATCAGGTTATTATATTCATAGAATATTTTGATTCTAAATTCAGCAATATGAGATTTTATACAAGCACAGAAGTTCAAAGAAATTTTACTTGAATAGAAACAGTTTCTCTCTGAAAGAAAGGAAAATATGACTCCAAATCTCACTGGTTTATATAACTTTGAAACTATAATCTTAAATATTGCAGTTTAGATCAATCTATTGTTTCAAACATCCATTCTAATACAGTGTTCCAGAGATTATACATAAATAAAAATTGTTTTATATTCTAATTATTGAACTTCTACCATAATAGATCGTAAGTTTTCTAGATTTAAAAATTTTCTCTATCATAACTCCTATGTAATGATTAACTAAAAGAAATTTAAATTTTTTTTTACTAAAATAAAAGTAAATAAATACTAAATACTACTTAACTCATTATAAACTACTGTACATAGAAATTGTGTATCCCCCCCCCCCCAAACTTAAATCTGACAATGCCCTCATTGGCACAAAAATAAGGGATACCAAAAATTCATACCTATAGGGTTCAAAATATAGAAAATCCATACGATCACTCGAGAACATAATATTGTACAGCAGGAAGAATCTTACGATCGATCGTATTTTACCATGATTTAAATCGTAGCATACTTGTTGGGAAGAAATTTTTTAACTAAAGCAAAATAAAAGAATTAGTTTACATATTTTATAGGATTTTGCTACGGATGAGTCGGTAGCTCTACGGTGCCCATGAGTATATCAGACATACTCAGGGTCTTCCAGTGATATAATAATCACTGGCCTTTCTTCGTCTGGAACGAAAAATTTCAGGGTTCCATATCCTCATTTGAGAATTAAGAGGGGAGACATGAACAAAATAAGTGCTCTCCTCTAATTTTTTTTGGATTTTTATAAAACGGAGACGGAGCGTCGAAAGCATTAGAAAAGGGTAACCTTGGTATATACGGTACTTCGGTCACAATATTAGGCACACTATCTTTATTATCTTTTTGGAGTCTATTTTTAATTTTTATTATTTTTAGTTTTTCTGGTGGGAAAACATCCTCTTTAATTTTAGGCTCACTATCCTTGGTCTTGGGGACGACTACTAACATAGGCATCTCCACCTTGTTATCAACAGTCTTACCACTTCTTAAAGGCTGAACAACTTGAATCAGTTGTGCGAGAATGAATGTATCTCCCACAAAAACTTGTCCTCCCGAGTTACTCATAGGTCGTGACTTTAACTGATTGCTCTCTCGTTCCATCAATTGCGTAGCTAGTTGACCAACTTGGGCTTTCAGCTTCGTAATGGATTGTGTGTGCGAATGTAAAACTTGAGAGAATTGAGCGAGCTGGGATAAATCCTTGGAACACTGATGCCATTGTTGTTGTAAATCCCTAAGGATTTTAATAATTGTATCATCAAATCTACTGCTTTGAGGATTGAATTGTTGCTGCTCATATGACTGATATGGCCTCATGGGTGGCAGGTAGGTTTGTTGAAAGTTTTGGTCTGAGGGATATCTTGGATGAACAACAGATGGTCCTTGTTGTTGGTCACTAGTGGCGCCATAATTAAAATGAGGAAAACTTTCCCACTGCAGGTCATACGTGTACCGTAGTCAATCCGCTGGAACTCATAAGCCCATTCCCAGTCTATCATCTTCAGGTATAGTAGGGCGACAAAGCAATTAAACACTTAAAATATTTATAGATTTGGAACGAGTGTGGTGCATAAACTAAAAAGAATATAATATATATATATATATATATATAAACTAAAAATCTTTATTATTGGAATTTTGCCAAAAATAGCAAATTCTAATAAACATGCTAAAATAAAAATAAGTAATAAAAGAAGTATTCTATAAAAAATCTGGCCAAATTCGGGTTCAGAACAACCTCCTAAATACTAAAAGAAATATTATCAAAAAAGGAAAGAAATAACTAAAAAGGAGGATTTGGAAGGGTAATCAGTGGATTTTGGGCTTGAGAAAAATTCAATCAGAGGTAGCCATGACGTGCGCGTCGCAAAGAGTTTTTCGAATTGGGGTCACTTGTGCGATTCCGACACCCATAGCCAAAGTTATGGCCAAAATACTAGCACACCCCCAAAACTACCCCAATTAGGAAAAGATCATGATTTCTTGCCAAAAAAAAAAAAAAAAAATTTATGTTTTTGTTTTTTTTTATTTTTATTTAAAAAAATAAGGAGAGAAGACAAATCTGAGCCTTCAGCTTCTCTGGCCAGGGGAAGTTGAAACTTTGATTCGTTGCTTCGAATAAACCTGTAAAAGCTTAAGAAACGATCAAAGAAAATAAAAATATAAATAAATATAAAAAGATAAAGATAAATACTTATTTTCTTAAATTAATATATTAAAACGCTATCTTTGGCAACGGCGCCAAAAACTTGATCGCTACTTATATGTGTATCTAATGAAGTCTTAACCTATTGCAAGCGCACAATGAAAATTGTAGAGCTAGTATAGGATCGTTCCCGCAAAGATAGGTTATATATTTTTAATTTAGGTTTATGAAAACTTATATTTATCTTTTTAAGTTCCTAAACTACTGGAGAAATATGAATAAAGAATTTTTTTTTAAATCTAAATTGCATAAAATAAATCCTAAATCCTCCTACTTCTGATTATGATCGTCAATCACAATCTTCAGTTATTGGATATTTATAAAATTAAATAGTACCATTACACCATATATCAAGTTTCCTATCATTAGGTGTTAATCAATACTAAAATCCTATCAATACAAATTTAATCCAATCTACAATCTCCTAAAATTTGGGCGTCAATCAAATTCTAGAAAATTGAAGATGAATAAATAAAATCGTTACGCTAATCTGCAAACTTCAACCTAAGTAATCAATTCAAATTAAAATCTGAAGATGTTTACAAAATAGGAAATGCAAACTAGAAAGCAATACAAATTATATCTTTCACCCCTTAGTCGCAGTCGTCAATTGCTTTTGAGAAAGTACACATATCTACTCTAATCTTCAGCTCTCAATCACAGTCGTCAATTGCTCTTGAGAAACCTTGGGTATCTACTCTACAAAGCAATAAAAATCTACTCTAAATTTAATCGAAAAAAAACTCAACCTCAGTCGTCAATTGATGATAAAAATTTCTTTGATTATTATTCCTATACTAAGCCCTCTTATTTATAGATCATAAGGGGTCGGTTTATAAAGATCTACTCACAATAAAAGAAACTACTAAAAATAAAAGTATCCTATTATAACTCTAACTCTTAATTTTATTTTACCTTGTTTTTAATAGTTGATGCACTTCTAAAGTGTTCTCTGATTTTCAACAACAGAGTCCTTCAAGAATCTTCTTCGTTAATCTCTCAGATCCGTGGTTAATCAAACTTCTAATTGTAGAAGACTTCTAAAAATATGCATGGCGGTGTACATTCTTACATGATCAACAGCACTAAAAGGCTTTTATTCTGTAAAATCGTAAATTACGATTTCTTCTTTCTTTTCTTTCTCTGGAAAATCGTAAATCACGATTTTCTATTCTCAGTAGGCTTCCAGCTAACGGTTCTTTATTCACGAATCTTCACTTTCTCTTGTATTGTATTTCCTTTAAATGACTTTTCTTTGGAGAATGGTAAATTACGATTTCTCTCTTTCTTCAGTACTTTGTTCCGCAAAATCGTAAAACACGATTTTTCACTTTTTTGTAGGCGAATGTTTATCTTTTATGCTCAATCATCTTTTTACTGCTTTATGAGTTTATTTTTACGAAAATTAACACTTTAGCTCTATTTTGCTAGTTTTCTTTAATATACGTACATCATTAACTTGTTAGTAGCAAATTACGGTCTAGCATCGCTAAGTTAAGGGTGGTGAATTGGTAAATTATGTGACTGATCAGGCACTAAAGAAACTTATCTAGAATTGGTGGTCTAATCTAGTCGAAAAGGTGCTGAAGCTAAGAACTTTTTTCTCTTGCTGGTCTGATCATTGGTAAATGATTGTGCTTAACTCACTTTATTCTTACTTTGTTGCTCTCTTCGTTTATATAACTTCCCTAGATCATGCTCCGCAATGAGAGCCCTATCCATAACTTCTGAAAAATCCTCAACTTGAAGAGTGAAAGTCTCCCTTGAATATTTGGTTTTAGGTCACGCTCAAACTTTTTGGCCTTTATGATTTCCGTAGCAACATGTTGTGGGGCAAACATTCAGAGCCTTATGAATTCTAGCTCATACTCGACCATTGACAGTTGACCTTACTCAAAGGAAATAAAATCTATCTCTCACTGCTCTCTAACGGATTCAGGAAAGTACTTCTCATTAAATTTTTCAGTAAGTTGGGCCCAAGTCCATAGTGCATTTGGCGTATTCTTTGTTCTAGTTCTCAACTAACTTCCACCAGGGATTCGCCTCTCCTTCAAGCTAAAATGAAGCCCATCTGACCTTCTCGTCTTTTGTACAGGGTATCACATGAATTTTTTTCTCTAATTGATTTAGCCACTTTTCGGTTTCGTGCATATCTGCTTTACCCAAGAAACTAGGAGGCTTCATCCTTCGAAATTCTTGAAATCTGGAGGGTTGCTGCCTTGTCGCAAGCAAGGTGGTTTGTTTCGCTATAGTATTAGCCAATATTTCCAATAATTGTCCAACACATCTATCGTCATTTCCTCCTCCCAATGGGGTGCCATTGGAACCAGTGGTAATTCCTACCCCATTTGATGTGCCCTCTATATTAACGGTCCTTGGTCTACCGTGAGCGGCCATAAGGATCTATCATGATCGAGCATAAACAAAGTATACTTAAACAAATAAAAAGAAAACGTGAAAATTCAACCCATGTCCCAATAAGAACCTAAAGCTTAACCTCTGATACCAACTAGAACAACCCGCAATTCCCACACCAAAATAACGTAGAATATCGGGTCATTAAACTTAATTGATAAACCTATAAGCAAAATTTCTTTTATTTTTCTTAAAACAATAATATAATTACGAAAATCAAATTTCCTATAAAACCGAAATAATTATTTCAACATCTATAATGAAAATACTAATCCAGAGATACCACCGGTAACGATCGTATGTTACACAAATAGTGGTACTTACATCAACATGCAAGAAAGTAACAAGTAAATATTATAAAGAAAATTCATTAAGTCGTACCAAGTCCAAATCACAAAAAAATTTCTAGGGATAAAATTCTTCAGGTGGATGGTCTTCCTCGTCTTCTGACACAAAATCATGATCCTCTTCAAACTCAGGATCCTTGTCAATGTCGTTACCTGTGACACAATGTCAGGGTGAGCTAAAAATTCACATACTCAGTAGGGCAATCCCAATACCATTCGTATTTTAATCATCCAATACATAGTTTTAATGATCATTGCAATATTAATGACTACGACACCATAAATATAAGGAGTCACCACACATTCATGCTCTAAGATAATTAATTCCAAGTGCAAATTCGAGTTTGGGTTATATAGCCTACGGTGGGGTCTTGATGTCGTATTCAGAAAAATTAAAGTAAAATTTCATATAAGTGCCCAATTATGATATTTTCCTTTTCTTCATTTTATGTATTAAATCTTGTATTCATGCAATTACTTAAAGATATAACTTAAGTAATTTATATCGACATATAGCGGCAGAGTCAAAGTCAGAGTACCGATGGTGATCCTAACCATCATCTTTCTAGAACAATTGTCACTACAAAAATAAGACTATTAGCGGCAGTTTTTTGGAGCAAAAAACAGCCGCTATTAGCAAAAAAAGCATTAAGACTATTAGCGGCAAGGGCATAGCGACAGTTTTTTTGTTAATAGCAACAGTTTTTTGCTGCCGCTAATAGTCGTGTTTTTTGTAATGTGTTTAAAGTGTCACAGCTCCTACAATGCGAGGTAGCTCGTGCAGTTTAAAATACCGTTGTATTGGTTCAAAGTGCCTCATAGTACAAAATTCATTCAAATTCAAATCTTCAAATCACATGCATATTTCTAAAGCATAATATTGTATTCGTACCTTATAATTAATTCAGAATTTGAAGTCAGTTTCTAAGATTCTATGAGATTTATATCATGTATCTTCTTTTAATTAATTCAAAGTCCAAAATCAGTTTTCGAGTTTCGATGAGATTTATATCATATATCATATTCCTTCGTTCTTTGTTTATGAGTGTCACGAGATATTAATTTTCATACCGTAATTATACAAGGATCTACTGTTTCCAATCTCGTATTCAGATGTACAAATAAATCACAAAAGCAAAGGGGCCATAATTCTTAACAAAGTACGCAATTGGTTAAGAGAATACCGAAGCAATTGTGAACCACGATTATTGGTGATAACAAAACAATATTCAATTTATTTAAAATCACTAATACCTATAAATTAGAAGTATAAAATACAAATTGCTTATTGAAATTCCCCTACCTCGTTTCCTAATATTGCACCGAAAAAGCTAGATGATCCCTATTGATTGGAAATATAAATGTGAGTATTGCGCTAGGATTCCATGAAGATGCGCTCGGTTCCTTCCTCTATAGAACATATACAAGCAACATATCAACAACCATTGATCGGTGTATCTGTCGATCGATAATATGATAATATTTCATGCAATTAGATCTCAATCGATCGATTGAAAATGAAAGTCGATTGAACAGAATTAAAGCAAATATAACCTGATTAATCAGTTCTGTCAGTCGATCGATCGAAATTAATGAGTTAGAAGTCATTCGGTCAATTCAAACTCGATCGATCAATCTCGAAATCGATCGCACGAAATAAATGTGAGCAGATAAAGTCAGAATCGATCGATTGAACTAGGGGTCGATCGATCGGGAATGAAAGTGAATATGTACATATATAAAATGTCTATTCAGACGATCGATCGGGAATGAAAGTGAATATATACATATATAAAATGTCTCTATTCAGAATCGATCGGAAGTTAGACTCGATCGATCGAAATAAATGGTAAATGCATATATAAATGGCATTGGTCTCGATGCAGGATCGATCGAACACTGAATCGATCGATCGGACATTAATAGAAAATAAGATTAATATTATGCAAATGGGTCTCGGTGCAAAATCGATCGATCAAAATATGAAAATTGATCGATTGACTAAGTACGAAAAATAAACCTTTTTGCTCGGCCCAAAATCGATCAATCGAATAGGGAATCGATTGATCGATTTCAAAATTTCTGAACGCTTTTAAGGTTTGAAAATAAGATCTGAAAATAAAAATAATGAGTATTCACCTCTTGAAGCGTGATCGGTGATTCTACGGTGATTTAGGTTTGAGGAGATCGACACTCAATGCTATATTTCATCAATGTTGTCTTTCTTCTTCCTCGATCTTGATGATGGAAATAGATCTCGATGGTTCTTGTGAAAAAGAACACACAAAGGATTTTAGGGAAGAGATTCGAAAATTTGATAAGAGATGTGCTGAAGAAGAAAGATTATGATGGCTAGAATTTCTCTTAAGAAGAAATGACTAAAGACGGCTAAAGTTTCTCAAAAGATTAGATTAAGAAAAGAAGAATAGAGTTACGTATTTAAATAAAGTTTTCTAAAATAGGGTAGGTTCCGGTGTGAAACACTACCACCATATATGGTACAAATCACATCTAACACTACAAATTAAGGTTTAAAAAAATCTGAGTCGTTGCAGTGGGGAACAAAGGCTGCAAAGTTAAATTTTGGAAGGATTTTTGGTGTTCTACTCATCTTTTCAAAAGTGTGTACCCGGGCATCTATGCTATAACTAGGAGAAAATTAGCCTCTGTTGTCGACTGTGCTTTGGTTTCGGCCAATGGAATCTCTTGGAATCTGGATTTTATGCGGGACCTAAGAGAGACCGAAGAGAGGGAGCTCTCTCATTTGCAGTTAAATTTGGAACGGTTCAATCAATTTTCTTTGGAGGAAGATACTCGAGTTTGGCGCAATAGAGTAGAGAGCACTTTTTCTGGTAGCTCTGCCTACAGATTTTTATGGCGTAAGCCTCTTATCGCGTGTCTATGGACCGGTGTTTGGAAAGTGAAAGCTCCTCCCAAGAGTATCTTTTTTGTTTAGTGCGCTGCTCTCAATCGGATTAAGATGGTGGATGCTCTGATCAAGCGCGGAGTTCAAATTTCAAATCGTTGTATTATGTGCAGCTCTATGCCGGAATCCACCGATCATCTTCTGCTTCACTATGTGGTTGCTTCTATCATCTAGAATGTGCTTCATTGGCATTAGAATTTGGTAGGGTGTTTACCGAGCTCTTGCGGAGACTTGATTGCAGAATGGGGCCATGATTAGAAAAGGGGGATCATCAAGTTACCTCAGTGATTTTGATAGCCGTGTTTGGAGTCATTTGGAGAGAGTGAAACTATCGGATTTTCGAAGGTAAATTCAGATTATCTTCGATTATCATTGAGAAGATTCGGCGCATCATCAATTTTTGGGGGTTCTTGTGGTAAAAAAACCAGGCCTCGGAGAGGTGATTCCTTGTTTAGGCAAGGTATAGGCTAATGTTGCGGGGGTCTCGTATGAGGCTGATTTTTTGCGTGGTCTTTCTTTGTTTTTTTTATTCTCTTTCCTATTTTGATCAATTCGATCTTTCTTTGTAATTTTATTTCTTTATTACATCGTTAGCGATGAAAAAAATATAAAAGCTCTCAACAAAGTTCTCCGAGGCTCATTAGGGTGTCTCTTTTTCAATGATAGAAAATTATAATGAGAGAGGTGCCCTAAAAATCTTGAAATATGCATTATATAGGCTTTCACAATAGAAAACTTATGGTACTTTCAAACTAAACGCTCAGGGACGTCCATCAAGTGGTCCACGGTTGACCATCAACAGGTTAACGGACGTCCATCAACTTGGTCATGGACGGCCATTTATTTTTTTCGAAAAGTTTCACCTTTTTTGCTTTTTGCGATTCCGGACTCGATATAGATCTGATTTGGACAAATGAGCAATCAATTTTTATGAACACTTGCGCTCCGTCATTTGTATCACACATGCAACAAAGAAGATCACCAATCTGAGATATCACGTGCCAAAATCATAATTAGAAAATTTCAACGATATGATCACATAACTTTTTTGTGCATTGATCAAAGAATAGGGGCTGGAAGTATCATTTCCCTAGTAATCCCAGCCAACTTTAAAGTAACTAATAGTTTCCAACATGTCATGAACAGTGAAAATTTCATCAAACCAAACCCAATAACCGTATAACAGAAAAAAATTTAACACCAGAAGTCACAGAAAATTATTAAACACCAGGAGTAATCTGATTGATATAATAAGCTAATGATCAAGCTAAGAAAAACGTTTCTGAAGATTCATACACTGATACATCCTCATACAAACAAGCTTAGAAGGAAGAAACAAGTACTCTTAGGTTTAAAAAGCATAAATCACTCTGCAGAAAGAAAAACCCGTGATCAGTCACTCTGCTTTCCATGAAGAGGGCGGGGGCACGTGATCAGTCACTCTGCTTTCCATGAAGAGAGCGCGGGAGTATCCGAAACCCGTGATCAGTCACTCTGCTTTCCATGAAGAGGGCGGAGGAGTATCCGAATCCTGATAAGAGGACAGTTGAAAATCACCATATCTATCACCCTTTACAGCATCTCCTGAAGTTAAGGACTCGAGTTCGGCCATTTCTTCTGGGCTGAGCTTCACAGATAAAGCTCCAATGTTCTCGTTGAAATTCTCAATCTTAGTGGTGCCTGGTATCGGACACACATCTTCGCCTTGGTGATGAACCCAAGCCAAAGCAAGCTGTCCAGGGGTGCAACCCTTCTTTGTAGCTATTTCGGTAACGCGCTCAAACATATGCAGGTTATGCTTCAGATTCTCAGGTTCAAATCTTGGTAAATTCTGTAGATGCAGTACATGTTCAATAAGAAACTACATCAGCAGGAGAAATACACTGCAATAGTAACATTTGAATAATAAATATTTTGACAACAATTAGATGGATACAGCCATGAGGCCCATAACCCTGCCCACTTATTCGCCACCGGGCGCATATCTATGATCAATCCAGGCAGTCCACATAGCAGCTAATCAGTGGTACATCTCAAGAAAAAATCATGCTTGTCCATGGGATGTATCAGCCATACGTAACTGTTTCTGGCCAAACCGATATTGATATCATTATTGGTACTGTTATGGTATCATCCGATACGTGCCGGTATCGGAAAGCAGCGGTACAATGCAAAGGGTTTGTATCATACCCTGTCTGTATCGTCCAAAATCTTGGACGATACAAATGAGTCCAAATTTGTATCATCCGAGATTTTGAAAAAGTGGGTGCCCACTTAAGTGACAGTGTATCGTCCAAATTTCGGATGATACGGTGATGATATCAATGTATCGTCCGAGATTTTGGTTTTCCCAATATCTTGGACAATGCATTCAAAGTATCATCCGAGATACAAATTATCAGAGGATTGGAACCATCAGATCAGAGTACTTTAATACAACTGTCAAATTGCATAACCGCCCATATTAGAGTGCCTAGATTAAAAGGTTCAAACCTCCCAATCAATAAGACTAGGGAGCCATTACTTGCACATGTTTTTCAAGTGATTGCACCAAATTTAAAGAAAGACTTGGTATTTTAGGGACATGTGATATGTAAAAATATAATATGGGCTGTCTGATTTGAAGTTCATGATCAATAGATCTCTGGTATATAAACTTGGAGCAAAACACGATACTTGTCATATGATCTACTGTAGTCAACTGTTGAATTATATAATAGCCTTCGACTCCATTTAATCAATGATGAAAATTATATTTTGCTCTAATCTTTTGCAATTGATATCTTTAAATCATGACCTTCAAATCAAACGCCTTAGATGGTGTTTTTACATACTAGAGGTCGCCAAACTTGCAAGTCTTTCTTTTAAATTCCGTGCAATCCGGTGCAATCACTTGAAAAGCGTGTGCAAGTACTGGCTCCCTAAGACTATTAGGTCCATGGCGATTCGCAATATGAGCTACCACTAATGATTTGGATTGGGAAATATTGAGCAACTTACAAATGGTCAGCCATGGCCCAAACTGCAAATTAGGCAGTCATAATCCGTTAATCCTAATAATTATGGTGATGACGATGGTGTGCCCTTGGAAATTGGATTTTTCACAATAAGATAAGCCCAATCAATGACATGACCATTGGTCACAATGGTACTACAACATCATTCCTCTAAAACAAAAACCTCATATCCAAACACTATATATATATATATATATATATATATATATATATATATATATATATATATATATATACACCGGGACTATGGGTTCAAACCCACACAAAGGCGCTGGGTTAGAGTCAGTTGAAGGCTATGTCGCATCCATCCGAGGGATCGGGTTTTATGGCAACTTGCCCAAGGACAATCAATGGCCACCCAAAACATTTGGGCATGATCCGATGCATATACACCGTCCAAACTGTCGTCAAAGGGGGAAAATTTCACTGTGGGTGGTACCCAAATTTTGACCATTGTTTTGAACACGAAAAGAACTTTTTTTTATTTATTATTATTTATAGATCACATTCCACATGGCACATGATGCCAAAACGAGTGTTTTTTTTTTTTTGAAATCACATGCCATGTGCCATGTGATCTGAAGTTCTAACCCACAGCTCCCAATATGAGTTCAAATCCATTGACCCATTTGCCATATATATATATATATATATATATATATATATATATATATATATATATATATATATATATATATGCAAGTTGGCTTAATCTCAGAAGAGTAAACATGCATTTGCTATAGGATTCCGTGAAGAAAAGACAGATCTCAATTAAGGTCAATTTTTCATGTGAAGTCTCTATCAATAAGATGTCTAGTCTGTTTTCAAACCAGGGTAATATACTAAATGCACCACCATCCCATTGTATTCTAATCTAATGTGATCTATGCACTGCATGCATATATAAGTGGGAACATACCTTTCGGAAGTCCAAATCTGAATCTTTATCAAAGGCCTTGGACCCCGATGACAAGAAGCCCCGACCCAAAGGACTATATGCAACAATGCCTATACCAAGTTCTCTGCATGTGGGAACTATTTCTTCCTCAACATCTCTTGTCCATAATGACCACTCCAATTGCACAGCAGTTATTGGGTGGACAGCATGTGCCCTCCTGATGGTCGAAGCAGAGGCCTCAGACAGCCCTACATATTTTATCTTCCCTTCTTCAACTAGTTTTTTGAGTTCTCCCACCTTGAGAAGAAGAGGAAAAGATTAGAAAAAATTCATTAGCAGTCTTTCCTCGGTAACTGGATAATAAATTAACCAAAGATCTAAACATCCATGGTTTATTGTTGAGATCTGTAGATGATATATTTTAACACAAAACGAAAACATATGCATTTTTTATTAGAACGATTCTCCTTAGTCTAACTATTTTAAAAAACAGAGAAAACGCATATTTCGCTTTCAATTATGTTGAAAGTAATTTCGAGAATCTAAAGGCTGAACAATTTATTTGCTAAGCTTTGACAGCAGTGGAAGTCCAATAGACACATTATTTTCTAGCCAAAACACATTTACTCATCTTTAAAGAGTAGGACAACTGTAGAAACCCATTAACCTTGTACTATCATATCATATTGTCAGTGTAACAGATATTTGGATATACAATTACACATTATGACATCGAACGAAGAGTCTATAAAGTATAAACTATAACTATTAACAGAAAATACACATATGTACAGCTTGTTATGGTTATTATATTTCTTTGTTAATGGTGGGTTGTCTGGAGATACTTGAGGTTTTCCTTTTCTCTAACTACAATACTCAGTGATCTTTTTTTTTTTAAATTGTTTTGAGTTTTTATATCTTGAGTATGGTATTTTCAGAGTTATCCCAAAAGGTGTGCATTCTGAGGTTCATAAGTCCAGGAGAGAATTCAAATTAAATCCTTTTCCAAACCATGACGAATGGTTCTCTCTCAGTTGATTTCTGTGTGTGACTTTGAGCAAGATCATGTAGCAACCCTTAGGAATGTGATTAAGTCTACTACCAAGGCAAAGAAAACAAGTAAACAAACAAATTTTTGCAATATTTTACAATTTTCTTTTCTTTGAAAATACAGAATTATTTTTGAACTTTTGGAATTTGTACCGCTCGACCAATACTGCAATCTACTGGGCAGTTCAATCTGGAACCAACCAAGATGTTAAACCGTGATATACATACAGTAAGTTATCATAAAATCTAGGAATAATGACATATGATCGCCTTTAAACAGATTATGCCATAACCGTCTAATTAATGGGCCATGTGGCACATTGCTTTGAGCAATCAAAGCCATGTAGATGAGGATACATAAATTGAACTAAAGTGAGCCAAGAGATCAACTCATTGTGGGATCTGAACCATCCAACCTATGCATTCTAAAATGAACGGCTGTTCATATGTTTTCTAACGGTTAAAATTAAAGTGAACTAATCGGATGGTTAGAGTCCTCTAATAGGAGTGAGTTTGTTCGCTGAGACGTGTCAATGATGGGCTCATAGTTTAACTACTTGGACTAATCAAACATGTGCGCCACGTGGCCTGAAAGTGGATAGTCATGGAATAATCTGCTTAAAAGCAATCAAAGGAATCGACCTCTAAAATTTATCGTGCCAACCATATGTATCCTATCCTATCTATGTACTTATAGTTTCATACTCACCTATGCTGCAGAATAACATGCATTCATTGTTAAACATGGTATTAACGATTATGTGTTTATATTAACATTAAATATGTTAATCAATGTTTTGGCAACTATATTTGAGATTTGATAAGAACCATATTCAATCTCGCCATTTGAAAGACGAAATGCCCAACATACAATTGTTCAAATAGATAGCTACACTGGGAAAAGGGTTTTTCTATGATAAACACTAACAAGGAAACTGTTAGCTTCTCTATTTCCCAAGGAAGTAATCAAACCACATTTTAAATTACAATGTAAATCTGAAAATTTGGTAAGCGAAGGAATATTATTGTTGTGTCAATTGCAGATATCATAAGTAAACCATATGAATTTTTCAATATGATCATATCATTCTCTTTAGGTTTTCTCTATCAAAATCATTAATAATTTTATGCTTTCAAGATCATATTTATCGTAACAAAAACAACTCTGCTCTCATGTGTACACAAGTCTCCCCTTTCCCTCTTTATATCTAACAGTAAAGAGTCATTTGGACACACATTTTTGCGAAAAAACACTATAAAATCAAAAAAGTTTATAAAGACATTTAGTTCAATGTGTTTTGCCTTTAATTAATCCTATTAAATTAGCAAAATAATTAACAATACAAGCATAGTTATCGATGCTAAGATACTTCCTTCTCAAATTGGGTTTAACGTTCTTACACTGTTGATCGCTTTGAATTAGACCAGGTAGATCATTTTTCATCCCAATCTTTGACAAAATCAATCTTGAGATCATGGTCCTACCATCAGATCGGTCAGATTTTGATTCCATGAGGCACCCATGCCAAAAAGTGATCTGAGAACTATATGATGTATGCATGATGTGATCTGAGAATTATGTGATGTATGTATGATCATCTTCATTTTTGGGGATGTGTGAAACGCGAAATCAACATCGATTGTCTGAAGGTAGGCCCATGATGTCTACACCTATTGTGCCCAAGATTGGGATGAAAACTGATCTCCATCCTCTGATTCGAAGCAGTCAACAGTTTCAAGCATGTGAATCGGGGTTGAGAAGGAAGACTACTGAGTTGCAAATGAAGGTATCCTTTATATTATTTAAAGTCCAATGTTATTCCGCATCCAAACGAAATCTTCACCATATCTTTTCTCTTGATGGGTTGATTTTCTTCTCTCTTTTTCTGTTTAATAGGTCAACAATTTCATCTAACACTAGGAGAAAAACCTAACCCAAAACTAAAAGCATAAATGAAAATTAACGCACTCACCGTAATCTCTATAGGAACTTTGGTATCGATTCGGTGCTGGTAATAAAGATCAATGCAATCGATATCGAGCCTCTTCAAACTGGCCTCGCAAGAAGATCTAACATACTCAGGATGGCCTAAAACTTCCATTTGCCCACCTTCTTCAAACTTTATCCCAAATTTAGTAGCCAACTCTACATCCCCTCTGATCCCCTTCAAAGCCTGAAAATTTTATACAAAAAATACTCTAAGTCGCAAAAAAAATCTAACCCAGATCATCAATCTTAATAAAGAAGGTAGACAAACCTTGCCCAGGAGGATTTCGTTGGTGTGAGGGCCGTAGATGTCGGAGGTGTCGAGGAAGGTGACTCCGCTGCAGACGGCATGGTGAATGAGAGATATCATGTCTGGTTCAGGCTTGGGTGCGCCATAGAAAGCAGACATGCCCATGCAGCCGAGGCCTTGCTTCGACACCTCTAGGCCCTGCGAGCCCAGCTTCATTCGCCCAACACTAGTCATCTTCGATGTTCGAACACAGGGTGAGAACGAGAGTTAGTTTCGGGTGTTTAAGTAGAGATTTCTTCTTTAGTTAGTGGGTTCTCTTTGCAGAAGTCAAATCTGTGTCATCCTACACTCACGTAAGCTGTGACGTCTATTAGGTTGGGCTGTCAATGGGTCGGATTCACCCGATATCCGAACTAACCCGATATTTTATCCGGTTGGGCAAATAAAGTGGACCAGTCTCGTCGGGTCAGGTCGGGTCTGAGAAATCTGACCCGAAATTTGGTTGGGGTTGACCCCATACCTACCTGCCCCGATATGCTATCGGGTTGGGCACATAAACTTGATCCATTAATTTGATCGAGCATGTGCCATTCGACCTGATATTTGGGTCGGGTGGATTGGGGAAAAATCTGATCAGCTCGGGTTAAACCAATCCCTCCACTATTTGTATATAAAAAATTGGAAAGTTGGGGGGGTTTTATCAGGTCAAGTCGGGTTAAGCGAATCATTTGATCCAGCCAATTGGGGGTTCCATCAGCTCCGGTCGGGTCGGACATATGCTATTTTATCATTGGACAGCCAAAATTGTTGAACAACATATTCCACAAGAAGGGTTCTCAATGGGTTACCTTTAAACTCTTGGTAAGACCGACATACTTTGGTTTTCCAAAGAATCCAAGTTAAATTCTATTTGAATAATATTTAATTTAATTTCTATCAGTGGCCCATTGAAATGGGCGGCAAAAATTCGACATGTGGCACTACTTTTTATCAATTGTCACTTGATGTGAAGAAGGCGGCTATGTATAGATTTGTCGTATTAAAGTTGGACAACGTCATTGAAATAAACGGCTAAAATAGGTTTTTCATATTTTCATGGTAATCATTTATTTTAAAGGTAGTGAAACTATAGTGCCAAATTTTATTTTTCGGAATTTTTTGGTGGGAATCCTTTTGGTGTATTTCGAAATAATTTTGATATCTTTTAAAATAATTTTGGAAAAGTTTCAGAAATTAAAAATATATTTAATATTTTTTTTTTAAATTATTAAAATATATACTAAATTACTAACATATTTAAAATAAAAATTTTAAATATATAAAAAAGATTTATCAAAATTTACCGAAAAATACTAAAATTACCAAAATTTTTCCAAAAATTTTGTTTGACCCGCATTTCTCAAAATTTCACCGAATTTCCTCAAAATTTGTCAGGATGGGTGAAATATATTTTCACTAGAAATATTCTTATTATTAATTCGGCTCCCAAAAAGTAGATCACGTTATACTGGCTTCGCATAAATTTATCGCATGCATTAAGAAATAATCGCATAAATTCAAACATCTACCTACGTCGCCATGAGGTAGATCAACAACTACTCTGATACAAAAATAATTATGTATCATCTAAACAACCCTATTGATGTTTTTTTCGCTGAAATCTTCAACAACACAAATCTAACCACTTAGTTCCATATGTCAATTTTCGGTGACACATTTCTTTTTTCAAATAAAACGCACTTGTGGGCATGGTGACAAATTTCATTTTCAGTAATTTTTTGGTGGGGGTACTTTCGGTATATTTCGGATTAATTTCGATACATTTCGGAAAAAATTCAAGAAAGTTTCAAGGATTATATATATATAATATATTTAATATTAAAAAATAAATTACCAATTGATCCAAGTGGCCAAGCATTGACAGAGAACTCAAGCATAGAATCGTAGAAGACAAATTGACAAAGGGTACAATTATACTCACCCAAAGGTTGCTTTTTCACCCCACCTCCTCCATTAGGCATGCATTGACCGCTTTTGATCAGATGGTGGAGGTCATTTTTCATCCCCATCTTTTGCGCAGTGGATCTATGGATCATAAGCGTACCATTAGACAATTGATTTTTTATAACACATCTCAAAAAGTGATACTAAAATCATGCTTGAGCGTGATGGGGTTATATTATTTTAGGGTCACTTTTGGAATTTGTGTCATATGTAATAAAAAATCGATCGTCTGATGCTATCCCCACGATCCATAGATCCATTGTGCAGAAAATGGGGACGAAAAACAACCTCCACCATCTGATTCAAGGGCGGTCAATGATTGTCAACTGCATAAGGTAGGGTGAGAAAGCAGCTAGTGAAGTACAAACTTTAAAGAGCTCCGAAATCCATACATGTCTTAAAATCCAAAAAATGAATGCACACCTGACCTGACAAGGTGTCTTCCTGCTAGCTGGAGCCCACATCGGTAACAAGATGCCAACAAGTTGTGCTTTACCAAAATTTAGTCAATCGCTCATCCATTCAAAATTTAGTGCCACATCTGTAAAGGGAGAAACCTAGCCCACCTATATATTCTCCTTCACATGCAAGTAGTGTGGTGACTTGAGCTCCTGTCTCGCTTAAATTGTTTATCCTTACTACTATATAAAAGTAAAAATAGTTTTTGTCACATTTTGTAATACCAAAAATACCCTTAACTCCTCCCTAAAATATAGAATTCATTTTCCAATGAGAATTAGGTAAATAATGATATCCAAATAAATTCTCTTTCCTTTCTTATTTTTAGCTCCTTCAAAGAAACCCACAAATTTAAGAGAATTAACAATTTTATCATAAAAGTTCTCTTTCCTAACACCTTCAAAGAAACCTACAAAGTTAAAAAAATTAACAACTTTATCATAAAAGTTATCTTTTCTAACACCTTTAAAGAAACCCACAAAGTTAAGAGAATTAACAATTTTGCCATATAATATTTGACTTGCTTTGATATCAAATTTCCTTATGTGGAAGATTAGACAGAAAACGATCTCCATCAACTAATACAAAGAGTTGATGGTTTTTTGCATAGATGCTCTCTAAGATTTCACGGGTGTTAAGTTACCCAAATAATAATTTATTGGCATGTTGAAACCCTTTGAGCCACGATTAATGTACCCCTAATCAAATTTTCTCATCTTACCTAATCAGTTTTCGACTTTTCCCACCTAAAATTGAAATCAGATTCGATCTGAACCGATTTTTGGATCGATTGGGGTTGGTTCAATTAGTTAGGTTTTTTGGGCGGGTTCGAATTTCGATTCAAAACTTACACTCATATGAGGGTAAGATCGTAGTCTCAAGAACTATTCTACGAAAGATTAGGGTGAAAAACGATCTCCATTACCTAATTTCAAGTAATCATGGATTTGAATAGGGTGCAATCACCATTTTATTATTTTAAGCTACTTTCTCAGTTTTCTCATACTATCTAATAAATTTTTTATTTTTCCCCTCAAAAATCGAAACGAGTCCAGAATAGGTTCATTATCAATTTTCGGGTCTGTTTGGACCAGTTCGATTCGCCAATTTTCAGGCCAAGTTTGAGTTTTGAGTCAAAACTTGGACCCCTATGTATGGTATGAAAGGATACAAGTTATGATGTTCCGAGCAAAATAAGATTGTGATCAACAGAGATGTAACATTTGATGAATCTGTTATGCGAATTTCTTGTTATGAATGATACCACTTGTTAGCTCTGATATCACTTGTTAGGAATTCTACCCACACTACGAACTCCCTATCGCGATGAATGTGAAAAAATAAAAAGATTCAGGGAAAAAAATAATCACACATACAATACAAAGATTTATGTGGTTCACCCAATCGAGGATTACGTCCATAGGAGTATATGCACTATTTTTATGAATGTTTACAACATACACATTCTCTTCTCTCTAGTGCAAACTCAATCAAGATCTAGCACGATCTTTGATGTGATATTTTAATGTATGTTTTACTCGCAAGTGCACGAATCGGTTTGTATATAGTGGGTGCGGAGTACGAGATCGTTCCCACGAGGATTAATGTTGAAATACCTAAAAGAGACAAGTAATTCTAGAAATCTATTAAGATCTAACAGTATTCTACCAATTTTATGATTTAAGCGGTTGATGATAATTAATGACTACAAAATAAAATTCAATTGATAATTCGCAAATAAAAGTGAAGATGATGATTATAAAGATGAAGATACTAAATCCTCCCATCTTTGGTCCGTTCTTCCTATAATATAAATCTAAGGATTAACTTATGAGATATTTCATTGGTAACAAACATCTTTTATGGAAGATCAATGGTCAACACCCTAATAGGTTCCACGTTGCATCCCTGCAATCAGGACTTAAATGATTTTCATATATCTAGATCTAGGATCAAGGGTACGGCTAGAAACACATGATCTCAGGTTCAAATAAAAACTATCCCCAAAGAGGGTGAAAATTCCAACAAGAATACCACTTACAAATCTGAAATCAAGGGCATGGCTCGGCACACTTTATTCAGATTAGGGATATTTAAGATAAAATTACCATTACAGAATCAAGATCCAGGGCATGGCTCGGCGCACTCGATCCCAGAACATAATCGTAATTAGATCCACACGCTGAAAGCAAAAGGACCATAACAATGATTGGGTAAAATTACCGTCACAGATCTGAGATCCCGGGCATGACTCGGCACACGCGATCCCGGTTAGTGGCGGGGATTTCATCCATTCATGATAGCACAACAATCATAAAAATAAAATCTCATATTTTAATCCCTAATTTTATATTATTAAAAGTACATCCCTCGGATGGGAATCATTAGATCCCCATCCCTATAAATTTAGCCACACATATTGTAAGGAATTGACATAAATAAATAAAGACGGGAAAATAATATTAATTAAAATTACCTCAAACTTCAAAATAAATTACCTTGATCCACACGTATGATCTTCAGAAAATTAATGCAGGAATAAACTTTAAATAAAATTTAGGACTGAGTACTTGAAAAATTAAAGAACAAAGCTCTCAAAAAGAATAATAAAACTTCTCTATTTCTATGAAAAATAATGGCTAAAAACTAAGAACACTAAAAACTAAAACTCTCTCCTAAATTTAATTCCTACGTAATTCTAATGCTGAAAAGATCTCTAATCATAATCCCCTTTTTCACGAAGTGTTTGAGTCTTTAAATAGAACCCGTCACAAGAAAGGTATCCTAAACCGACTTTTTTGATCGATTAATCGACCCATAGTATAGTCGATGCATCGAGCCACCAAGTTTCCAAAAATCAGACTTTCAGGTCGAATCGTGTCGACTCAATTTCTGGCTCGATTAATCGACCAGAGGGTCGATGCATCGACCCCCAGAAATCCGTGAAAATCAGCACTTCTTGTGGTTCAGACACTACTTCAGTATTTCGGCCATACCTTTCTGTCCCGAACTCGGATTGAGACGATTCTTGCGCCGTTGGAAAGCGGACGAAAAGATCTACAACTTTCATGTTTTAACAATTTTGTAATTCGGCAGTCTTGAAGGTCCAAATTTAGCCGCAAGTCGCACCAAGTTCTTGATTACCCGAAATTGCAGTGTTTTGGCATTATATTCAGAATTCTTGTACTGTTTTCTATACTTGGCTTGTATTTACCTGAAACACTTCAAATCTAATCAATCTCATCAGATAGCCTTCATCGGACAGCTAAATATAGGTATTTAGGGGTGAAATATCCTCATTTTCAAAGACTCACCATACCCCTAAACCTACACTTTGCTAGTCCTCGAGCAAAGCAAACTAAAGAAAATAAATGCCACTTTCGTAGGGAACACGATTGCACTTAGCATGTGCAACAAGCCTTTAAACCCCTAGGTGATCCTAGTGGAGGAGTTGTGTCTCCTGAGGGTTTACAGTGAAGTTACCCACAAACTTCAATATATTTTTGAAATCATCGATAAAATTGAGTTTTCAAAACATGATTTTGATAACATATATACCATTGAAAAACAAAAATCATTAATCAATTCAACATGCGAATTCTCAATTTTAAATAACAATGTTATACTAATCATACTAATATCCATTCAAATTAGTCTAATGCTCAAATCGTTAGATAGCTCATCCATTCATGCCTAAACGTGAAGTGTGTGCATAACCAAACCAAAATTCATTCATCTCAGAACTAATTCAAACGGAAAACCGTTGGATCTGTTGTTTTGACTTAATCCTCACTTTAGGTATACTCTCAAAATATAAAAACACCGATAGTGGATAAGTTTTCGCACATATGTGAGAGGTCAATACAAAGCAAATAAAAAGGTCTCACATGATAAATGAAACACGATGCAATCAATGAACAAAAATAAATCTCATAAGAAGATACTTGTATATCCTAAACATGTCATATCAAGTGTCATAAGTATCACATATTTACTCTCCACAAGACAGTTACTAATGCAAGATCAGATCATTAAGGTCTTTTTAGGGTTGTAATGGGGCTCAGGAAAGGGTAAGAAAGAATTGGAAGTTGTGATTCAAAGTTTCTGAGAAATTGGAAAAGAAACACCTTTTTGATGTTTTCCTATTTCTCTTCTTTTTCTTTTAAAGCACCTCATATTTTTCATTATTTTTCACACTTTTCTTTTTCTTTTTCTCCCCTTTTTCTTTTTATTTTTGCCATACACTCTCAGTAAACACCACAACTCAATATCTCTCCACTTACTCTCTTTTCGTTCACTCTCATCCCTCGTTCCTAATTTCTCAGAAATAAGAAGGGTAAAGCTGAATTTTCAGAAATGGTGAAGGGTTAAAGGTTAACGTGGCTTATCAAAGAATGTATAAAGGTAAATTTTTCAATAGGTTCAAAGGGGTACTAGAAAGATAAATTTATTTGAGGTGGGGCATTTTAAGCACAAACGAGCCAAAGATGGCCTTCAATCATATCCTTAAAAGATAGTAACTTTGCCTATTTGTCTTGAGTAAATATACAGTACATTCTAACATAATGATATAAATTTGATTTCATGCAAAGTCACAAGTCAAAATGAAGTGTATGAGATTATGCAAAATAAATCGTATTCAAAGAAAACTCCGAGTTTATATATTCACTCATCAATGACGGGAAATTAGCTATAAAGCTCACTGGGTTTAGTCTCCACTGATATCCTAAGATTCAACATTCAAAACAGTTCATCGATTTCTAAGTCTTAGCTTGGTATCAGTGTAAAAAGTCTAAGCATGAATATCAAAATTATCCACAACATATCACATTAAGCTTCATCATCTTAGATACAAGTAATCAAAATATGACACTATTATTCTCAAAATTAAATTCACATGCATCATCAACTAAAGTTTGAAAACAATCGTAAAATAATGTGCATAATGACTTCAAAAATAAAATTTTTTTTTTTTTCAAATAAAACAAATAAATGACGCAAATTAACCATACCCCCAAACCTAAAGATGACAATGTCCTCATTGACTGAAAGAAGTAGCGCACCCCCAAACCTGTATGAAAAAAAGTACCTCAACACAAAGATCAGGTGCAGAGAATATATGCATCAAATCGGAACATGACAAAAAATATATTGAAGGGAATATGGTTACACTATTTAGGGAAAGAAAAACAACCTAAACTAAACAAAACAAAAAGGAAAGAAAAAAAACTAATAAAGCCTAAATCCTAAATCCTAAACTAAACATTAATCCTAAACCAAACGAAAACTACACAATTGGGTTGCCTCCCAATGAGCGCTAGTTTAAAGTCGATAGCTCGACCTTGGGAATTGCTCAGTCAGGGTGAGCCAGTGGCTCACTCAAAGAAATAGTGTCAGAGAATGCAACCGCATTCTCAAGGAACGGTTTCAATCGCTGACCGTTAACCCGAAAAACATTCCCGTGTTTCGGGTTGATAATATCTACTGCCCCATTGGGGAGTATTCGAGAGATTTTGAAAGGACCACTCCAACGGGTTTTTAATTTCCTTGGAAATAGATGAAGTCGGGAATTGTATAGTAGTACTAGTTGACCAACAACGAACGATTTCCGCAGGATAGATTGATCATGGACCCGTTTCATACGGTCCTTATACGATTTAGCACAGTCATATGCATTAGCACGGATTTCCTCTAATTCATTTATTTGGAGACCCCTTTGGGTACCAGATTTCAGGAAATCGAAATTCAATGACTTAACGGCCCAAAATGCTCGATGTTCTAATTCAACCGGGAGGTGACATCCTTTACCAAAGACCAACCGATACGGCGACATGCCAATCGGAGTTTTAAATGCAGTTCTATACGCCCATAGAGCGTCATTTAGCTTTAACGACCAGTCTTTACGGTTCGGATTGATAGTCTTTTCTAAAATCCGCTTAAGTTCCCGATTAGAGACTTCAACTTGGCCACTTGTCTGAGGATGGTAAGGTGTAGCAACTTTGTGTGTGACCCCATATTTCTTCATTAATTGGGTGAACACTTTATTGCAAAAGTGCTTTCCACCATCACTGATTATCGCCTTTGGAATGCCAAAATGTGAAAACACTTGATCCTTGAGAAATTTGATCACTACTCTGTGATCATTAGATTTACAAGCCACGGCCTCTACCCATTTCGAAACGTAGTCAATCGGACGTGTTACCAAATGAATTCGGGAAAGGACCCATAAAATCGATCCCCCAAACATCAAATAACTCAACTTCTAAAATTGGATTGAGCGGCATCATGTTGCGCTTTGAGATTCGGCCTAGCATTTGACAGTTTTGACAGGATTTGCAATGTTGATGGCAATCCTTAAATATATATCGTCGCCAAGAAACCACTTTGAAAGATCTTAGCTGTAATCTTTTTGGAACTAAAGTGACCTCCACAAGCTAACTCATGACAGAACGAGATGATTCGTGGTTGCTCAGATTCAGGAATACATCTTCGTATGATTTGATCAGGACAATATTTGAATAAGTACGGATCGTCGAAAAAATAGTGTTTCACCCGAGCTAAGAAAATAGATTTCTCATTCCTCGACCAATGGTGAGGTAATTTCTCGGTGACTAGGAAATTGACAAGATCCGCATACCAAGGTGGGCAATCAATCCTGAACAACTGTTCATCCGGGAAGTGTTCCAAGATCGGAACAGGCTCGTCAGGTTTCTCAATAATTATTCGGGACAAGTGATCGGCCACCACATTTTCTGAACCTTTCTTGTCCTTTATCTCCAAATCGAACTCTTGCAACAACAAGATCCACCTAATTAAACGTGCCTTAGCCTCTTTCTTAGAGAACAGATATCGCAGAGCAGCGTGATCTGTGAATACCACAACTTTAGATCCTAATAAATAGGACCGAAATTTATCCAACGCGAAAACTACCGCCAAAAGTTCCTTTTCAGTGGTCGAGTAGTTCAACTGGGCATCGTTGAGAGTGCGACTCGCATAGTAGATCACATGCGGTAATTTTTCTATTCGTTGCCCCAAAATAGCTCCAATTGCATAATCGGAGGCGTCGCACATAATTTCGAACGGGAACGCCCAGTTCGGAGATTGAATTATCGGAGCCTTTATCAATTCGGCCTTAATGGCTTCAAAGGCCCGCAAACATTTATCATCAAAGATGAATGGGACATCTTTGGAAAGTAAGCTGCAGAGCGGCCGTGCTATCTTACTGAAATCTTTAATAAAACGCCTGTAAAAACCGGCGTGGCCCAGAAAAGATCTGATTTCCTTCACTGTCCTCGGTGGTGGTAGGTCGGCAATTAAATCAACTTTAGCCTTATCGACCTTGATACCCTGGGACGATATGATGTGTCCCAAAACAATGTCATCTTTAACCATGAAGTGACATTTCTCCCAGTTAAGAACAAGATTCTTCTCCTGGCATCGTGCAAGCACTAGCGACAAATGATTCAAACAGTCAGCAAAACTGTTTCCATGTATCGAGAAGTCGTCCATGAAGACTTCCAAGAATCGCTCGACCATATCCGAAAAAATACTCAGCATACATCTTTGGAATGTAGCTGGTGCATTACAAAGCCCAAACGGCATTCGTCGGTAGGAGAAAGTACCAAAAGGACATGTGAAAGTGGTCTTCTCCTGATCCTCCGGTGCAATGACTATTTGGTTATACCCGGAATAGCCATCGAGAAAGCAATAGTACTCATGCCCGACCAATCTTTCTAACATCTGATCGATAAACGGAAGTGGAAAGTGATCTTTCCTCGTCATCAAATTTAACTTCCGATAATCAATGCACACTCTCTACCTTGTTTGAATTTTTGTAGGGACCAGTATGTTTTCTTCATTCTTAACCATTGTGATTCCCGATTTCTTAGGGACCACTTGTGTGGGGCTGACCCATTCTTGTCGAGATGGGGTATAAGATTCCAGCATCTAAAAGTTTGATTACCTTATTTCGGACCACATCTTGCATTATAGGGTTCAGTCTCCTTTGTGGTTCCCTAGAAGGCTTAGCATTGTCTTCCAAATGGATTCGGTGCATACACACCGTTGGACTAATGCCTTTGATATCTTTTATCGACCAGCACTTTTGTGCTCTTTGAGTACATTCATGAGTTGGCCTTGGCGATTGCATCCATGTTGATGATATGATAACAGTTGAGTTTCATTCTCCCCGTGAGCATACTTGAGATTTTCCGGAAGAGGTTTAAGTTCTAAGGACACTTTCTCCTCCTCTTTCGGCTTTTCCTCGATTAATTCAATTTGAGTTCCACACTCTATTTCTTGTTCTTCACCCAGACGCGGTGTGGAATCCAACATGTGATTTACTTCTTGGATTAGTTGATCCACATCGAAATTTTCTCCAAAATGCGCAAGACAAGCTGCTAGAGGATTGTCAGATTCAGATGCATTAAATATTTCCTCTACAATTTCATCGAGTATGCATGCTTGTGCATGTTCGTCATCCTCCATGGGCTGCTTGGCAATATTAAAAATATTGAGTTCCATTGTCATATTCCCAAATGACAGATTCATGATCCCATTTCGACAATTGATCAGCGCATTGGAGGTTGCTAGGAATGGTCTTCCTAGAATCACTGGAATATTATTCTTCAAATTTGATGCCGGTTCAGTGTCTAGAACAACAAAATCTACAGGAAAGTAGAAAGAATCCACCTTGATGAGGACATCTTCTACAATTCCTCGAGGGATCTTTACGGACCGATCAGCTAACTGAAGGGTCATTGCAGTGGTCTTAAGTTCTCCCAATTCAAGCTCCTTATACACAGAATAAGGCAACAAGTTGACACTTGCTCCTAAATCCAAAAGGGCTTGATCAATACGATTATCGCCGATGATGATCGAGATTGTAGGACAACCTGGGTCCTTGTATTTGATTGGGAGCTTTGCTTGCAACACTGAACTAACCAGCTCGGCTAAGAAAGCCTTTTTCGGAATATTGGTCTTTCTTTTGATTGTGACCAATTCCTTCAAAAATTTAGCACAAGCGGCTACTTGTGGATGGCATCCAGAAAGGGAATATTAATTTTTAATTGCTTGAAAATCTCATTTATTCCTTCCACATCGCGATTTCTCAGTGGTGCCATCAATCTTTGCGGGTACGGTGCTTTCGGAACAAGACTTTTCTTCTGTTCATTCTTGTCATCTAATATTTCTGTTGCTTGTACTTTGTTATCAATTTCTTCTCTCTCTTCAGATTTCTTCTCTCCATCAGACTCTTCCTCCTCCTTTGGCAACACTACTTTGTTATCGACCTGCTTTCCAAATCTCAACGTTGTGATTGCCCGAATTTATTATTGATTATCCTCTTGTGTTGAAGTTGATGTTTGTTCAACAACCATTTGGCCCCTTGGGTTAGGAATAGGTTGGCTTGGAAACGAACCTTTTTCTCTTTCACAGAGAAAGGATGCCAATTGCCCAATTTGGGTCTCTATTTTCGAGATTGAGGATGTGTGAGAATGAATGAGTTTCATCAGATCCTCAGTAGAAGGAGTTTGTGTATGAGAACGTTGGGCAGGATTTCCCTGTGGGTTGTTAAATCCAGGTGGTGGAAATGTCGGCACAATATTTTGTTGTGGTTGGTTTTGATAACCTCCCATTGGTTGTGTAAACTGAAAATTCTGGTTCATTTGCCGTGGCTGCCCAACCTGATTTTGATTGTATTGAAATTGATTCGGGTTATTGAACCCTTGCTGCTGAAATTGCCCTTGACCGTAGTTTTGCTGCGGTCCTTGATTGAAATTTTGTTGGGGATAAAAGTTCATCCCCTGTTTCCTGGGCTGCATTCTTTGATTATCTTGTTTCCATGAGAAATTAGGGTGGTATCTCCAGCTATTTGGGTTATTCTCAGTGAAAACGTTTCCTTGATTCCGCCCATAATTATTCACAGCATTTAACTGTTCAGATGTGTCTTCATGATAGTTCTGCATGGAAGGACAATCATCTGCCATATGCATTGGACTTGCACAAATTGAACATGGCTCAGGTTGTGTATTGACCATATGCACATTCTTCTTTACTTTCAATTCCTCCACTTGTTGAGTGAGGAAATCAATTTTAGCAATCAGATCTGGGGAATCCTTTACTACGTCTGCATCCTCCTTTCTTGGTTGAACTCCCGGCTTGATCCCGGGCTTTGACTGATTGTTCCCGAGTCTTTGTGAAATCCCAGTGCTGAGAATCCTCAGCTAACTTTTCTAAGAAAGCATAGGATTCGGTTTCTTTAAGGCTCAGGAATCCTCCGCCATTCATTGACTCCACCAGATGTCTATTTGGTTGATTTAATCCATTGTAGAAACACTGGACTAGTCTCCACTTTGAGTATCCATGGTGCGGACATTTGAGTAAGAGATCCATGAATCTATCCCAAGCTTCATATAATCTCTCATCTTCCTCTTGCGTGAAATCCGTGATTTCACGTCTAAGGGCATTCGTCTTCGCCATAGGGAAGAACTTTGATAGAAACTTTTTGACCATCTAATCCCAGGTGGTTATGGATCCCGATGGTAGAGAATTTAACCATGCTTTAGCTTTATCCTTTATAGAGAAAGGAAATAAGCGCAGTCTAACAGATTCTTCGCTAAAATTTTGGTAAACAGATGAGCAGACTTCAACGAAGTCTTTAACATGCTGGTATGGATCTTCTCGCTCCATGCTATGAAAGATTGGAAGGATTTGGATGACATTTGTCCGAATTTCAAACCGGCCCCAGGTGTGGCGGGGTATACAATGCATGATGGGGTATTTGTAGTTATCGGAGAGAACAGTTCTCTCAATGTTGGTTCTTCCTCTTGTTCGAGTTGCCCATTCATGTTGTCAGTCATATTGACTTCAGTGGATGATTCACTTAAAAATTTCTGCCTTGATCTAGCGTCCTTACGATTTGACCGGCAGGCACGTTCGATCTCAGAATTTAACGGTTCTAAATTTCTCTCTTTAGAAGACCTAGTGTGCATACAAAGGATGCACAGAGCGGAGGTTTCCGGCAGAAAAACCTCAAAAAAAAAAAAAAAAAAATTTAAATTTTTTTTTTTTTTTTTTATAAAAATCGATTAATCGAGTATAACTCGATCAATCGAGGCAAGCTCGATGCATCGACAGTGTGGGTCGATGCATCGACCTCCAAAAAATTTTTTTTTTTTTTTTTTTTTTTTTTTTTTTTTTTTTTAAATTTGAAATTTTCGGAATTTTTTTTTTTTTTTTTTTTTTTTAATTAAGCAGAAATACTATTTTAATCCTCGAAAATTCCTAAAATTTACTGTCTACCAAAAATTCAGATTTTCTAAATTTAATCCCGGCAACGGCGCCAAAAACTTGATGTGATATTTTAATGTATGTTTTACTCGCAAGTGCACGAATCGGTTTGTATATAGTGGGTGCGGAGTACGAGATCGTTCCCACGAGGATTAATATTGAAATACCTAAAAGAGACAAGTAATTCTAGAAATCTATTAAGATCTAACAGTATTCTACCAATTTTATGATTTAAGCGGTTGATGATAATTAATGACTACAAAATAAAATTCAATTGATAATTCGCAAATAAAAGTGAAGATGATGATGATAAAGATGAAGATACTAAATCCTCCCATCTTTGGTCCGTTCTTCCTATAATATAAATCTAAGGATTAACTTATGAGATATTTCATTGGTAACAAACATCTTTTATGGAAGATCAATGGTCAACACCCTAATAGGTTCCACGTTGCATCCCTGCAATCAGGACTTAAATAATTTTCATATATCTAGATCTGGGATCAAGGGTACGGCTAGACACACATGATCTCAGGTTCAAATAAAAGCCATCCCCAAAGAGGGTGAAAATTCCAACAAGAATACCACTTACAAATCTGAAATCAAGGGCATGGCTCGGCACACTTTATTCAGATTAGGGATATTTAAGATAAAATTACCATTACAGAACCAAGATCCAGGGCATGGCTCGGCACACTCGATCCCAGAACATAATCGTAATTAGATCCACACGATGAAAGCAAAAAGACCATAACAATGATTGGGATCTGAGATCCCGGGCATGACTCGGCACACGCGATCCCGGTTAGTGGCGGAGATTTCATCCATTCATGATAGCACAACAATCATAAAAATAAAATCTCATATTTTAATCCCTAATTTTATATTATTAAAAGTACATCCCTCGGATGGGAATCATTAGATCCCCATCCCTATAAATTTAGCCACACATATTGTAAGGAATTGACATAAATAAATAAAGACGGGAAAATAATATTAATTAAAATTACCTCAAACTTCAAAATAAATTACCTTGATCCACACGTATGATCTTCAGAAAATTAATGCAGGAATAAACTTTGAATAAAATTTAGGACTGAGTACTTGAAAAATTAAAGAACAAAGCTCTCAAAAAGAATAATAAAACTTCTCTATTTCTATGAAAAATAATGGCTAAAAACTAAGAACACTAAAAACTAAAACTCTCTCCTAAATTTAATTCCTACGTAATTCTAATGCTGAAAAGATCTCTAATCATAATCCCCTTTTTCACGAAGTGTTTGAGTCTTTAAATAGAACCCGTCGCGCAAAGGTATCCTAAACCGACTTTTTAGGATCGATTAATCGACCCATAGCTGTCGATGCATCGAGCCGACCAAGTTTCCAAAAAATCAGACTTTCAGTGTCAGAATCGTGTCAGACTCAATTTCTGGCTCGATTAATCGACCTGTAGGGTCGATGCATCGACCCCCAGAAATCCGTGAAAATCAGCACTTCTTGTGGTTCAGACACTGCTTCAGTATTTCGGCCATACCTTTCTGTCCCGAACTCGGATTGAGACGATTCTTGCGCCGTTGGAAAGCGGACGAAAAGATCTACAACTTTCATGTTTTAACAATTTTGTAATTCGGCCGTCTTGAAGGTCCAAATTTAGCCGCAAGTCGCACCAAGTTCTTGATTACCCGAAATTGCAGTGTTTTGGCATTATATTCAGAATTCTTGTACTGTTTTCTATACTTGGCTTGTATTTACCTGAAACACTTCAAATCTAATCAATCTCATCAGATAGCCTTCATCGGACAGTTAAATATAGGTATTTAGGGGTGAAATATCCTCATTTTTCAGTACTCATCAATCTTCAACAACAAACTCGTTGTTAAATCAAGAATGGCTTCAATCGGATCTTCAATCCCCAAGCTTTTCTTCAGTACTTTTTCTCTCCCCAAAGTATTCTCCACCAATTTTCTCTCTTGAAAACTCTTACCAAGCTCTCTCTGGATCCCTAGAGAAACTTTTTGCAAATATGCACCACACACTTTTAAAAACATAACTAACAAATCTTCTAAACTTTGCAAATATTCAAACCATTTTCAAAATAGTCTCCTAAGAATACATTAGGAAACCTTGGCTAAAGCAATCTTCCAAAATAGCTAAAATTCAAACCTGCGGATATGAATCCGTTCAGAAGTCAATCGATTAACTTCTCAAACTCAATCGATTGATTTTTCCAAACTCAATCGATAGACACATGTGGTTGGGATTAAACCTTATTCAACAATCTCCACCAAGGTATCATCTCCAACCACCTCATCGCCTCAACGGGCATCAACATCTTCGACAAATGTCAATTAAGTTTAGGCAATGCCCAAACTGCTTCTGTGTAATCGGATTAATCAATATGTTCACTGCATTCTCTTTGATATGTGCAAGTGTTAACGGGACCATATATTTTAATTTTTCAGGACGCTTCTTCATCCTCTCTGACCTTCTCAAGATAGTCTGAATCGGTACCTAGGACTGCAAGTCTTGAGAAATTGTGTCATCATGCTCTATCTCAGAGTTTTCATTATCTTTCTCATCTTGCTCATGCCTCTTAACATCAACTTGTACCTAAGGTTCACCAGATGACTGAGGTTTGTCTTCTACCTTTTTCATCGAAAACTCATCTTTATTGAAAGTAACGTCTCTTTTAACTATCACTTTGTGAGAATGTATATCCCACAAACGATAACCCTTAATTCCTTCGCCATAGCCAATCAAGACACACTTTTTAGATTTTGGATCAAACTTGGATCGTTCACTTCCCTAAAGTAATGTATAAGCCTCACATCCAAACACCCTCAAGTGAGAGTAATTCCTGTGTCTTCCATACCAAATCTCATCTGCAGTTTTCGAGTTCAATCCTGCTGAAGGCGAACAGTTGACCAAGTAACATGTCGTGTTCACTGCCTCTGCCCAGAACCCATGACTCAAGCCGAAATGGTTCAACATACACCATGCTTTTTCTAATTTTATTCTGTTCATCCTCTCTGCTATACCATTTTGCTGAGGATTTTTAGGAACTGTTAAGTGTTTAACAATCCCTTGATTTTCACAGTAAGCTTTGAACTCTGATGACAAGTATTCCTCGCCATTATCTGATCTGAGAATCTTCACCTTTCTATCTGTCTGCTGTTTAATCATACTCTGTCACTTCCTAAATTTCTGAAACACATCAGATTTATTTTTAATCGGATACACCCAAACTTTCCTAGAGTAGTTGACTCCACCTACTGAAGTGACTTTTGTTGTTCCCCATACATCTATGAATAAATATAATCAATCAGCCCCTTCGAAGTGTATTTTTCAGTGGAGAAACTGACTTTCTTCTTCTTCCCGAAGATACAATCTTCACAAAAGTAGTTGGCTTCACCTACTAAAGTGACTTTTGTTGGTCTCTATCCATCTAAATGTATGTAATCAATCAGCCCCTTCGAAGTATATTTTTCAGTGGAAAAATTGACTTTCTTCTGTTTCCCGAAGATAATCTTCACAAAAGTTCAGTTTACAAGTTTAAATTTTAGAAATCGCCTTGTTCTTTATAAGCTCTGTTAGCTCACGTTCACTCATGTGACCAAGCCTCTTATACCACAAATCTGAGAGGTCCTTGGAATCTTTTGTAGCTGCAACCCCACTGCCGCTAATTGTGTTACCTACTAAAGTATACAGATTCCCCATCTTTTCACCTTTCATCAAGGTCATAGCACCACGTATGACCTTTAGTTTATCGAATTCTAGGATGACTCGACGTCCCATCTCATCTAATGCCCCCACATCCCATCTCATCCAATGCCCCCAACGAGATCAGACTTTTTTTCAGATTAGGCACATGCCTAACCTCAGTAAGAGTGCGAACATAGCCATCAAACATCTTGATTTTGATCGAACCGATACCTACTGCTTCACATATATTGTCATTCCCCATCAAAATCGTCCCACCATTGGCTACCTTATACTGGTCAAACCAATCCTTGTACAGACACATGTGATACGATGCCCTTAAATATAGGATCCAACTGCCATCAAACTGACTAAAGCTTAACAATGCACACAATAGGTCTTCACCGGAATCTGACTTAACAACACTAGTATATTGCGAAGTCCCTTCATCACCCTTTTTATTATTCAATCTCTGCTTGCAATATTTACGAATATGTTTAGATTGCTTACAGAAGTAACAGATAATATCATCTATGTCACCCATATATTTGAACCTGTTGTTTCCTTTCGTTGATTTATTATCCCCTCTAAATTTGTCTCTTTTGCGATCATGGTTTCGGCCCCTTTCGCTCAAGAGACTAATCCCTTTGGAGTTGGATTCAGGCTATTTTCTCAATTCGTCAGAAAGAAGTGCAGCAGTCACTTCTTCGACGGTAATAGTATCTTTATCATAAATTAATGTGGTAACAAGTTGCTAATAAGATGGTAGCAGTGAGGTGAGCAAGAGAATTGCTAGATCTTCTTCTTCAAGTTTCACCTATATGCTCAATAGTTCACTAACTATTTTATTAAATGAATTCAAATGGTCATGAATACGCATACCAGCTTTCATACGAAGGGTGTAGAGTTGCTTCTTCATGAAGAGTCTGTTGGACAACGACTTTTTCATGTAAAGAGATTCCATCTTTTTCCACAAATCCATGGTTGTCTTCTCGTGAAGAATGTTGTACAGAACTTCATCGGACAAACGCAATCGGATAGTGCTTACGACCCTCTTATCAATAGAGTTCCACTCTTCATCGAACATCTCTGTTTTCTTATCTATCTCCTTGCTAAGTAGAGCATCATCAATGCCTTATTGGATAAGGAGATCTGTGACCTTGACTTGCCACAAAGCGAAGTTTTTCTTCTCAGAAAATTTCTCCACCTCGAATCGTGCATTTAGACCTTTATCGCCATTGTAGCGTAAACTTCGCTCTGATACTACTTGTTAAGAATGATACCACTTGTTAGCTCTGATATCACTCGTTAGAAATTCTACCCACACTACGAACTCTCTATCGCGATGAATATAAAAAAATAAGAAGATTCAGACAAAAAAATAAACACACACACAATACAAAGATTTACGTGGTTTACCCAATCGAGGGCTACATCCACGGGAGTATATGTACTAGTTTTATGAATGTTTACAACACACACATTTTATTCTCTCTAGTGCAAACTCAATCAAGATCTAACACGATCTTCAACAACAAACCCGTTGTTAAACCTATTGTTAAACTCAATCAAGATCTAACACGATCTTCAAAACAGAGAAGAGATCTGCCGGAATACAATCACGATTCCGACACAAGAAAGGCTTCAATCGGATCTTCAATCCCCAAGCTTTTCTTCAATACTTTTTCTCTCCCCAAAGTATTCTCTACCAGTTTTCTCTCTTGAAAACTCTCACCAAGCTCCCTCTGGATCCCTAGAGAAACTTTCTGCAAATATGCACCACACACTTTTGGAAACATAACTCACAAATCTTCTAAACTTTGCAAGTATTCAAAACACTGTCAAAATAGTCTCCTAAGAATACATTAGGAAACCTTGGCTAAAGCAATCTTCCAAAATAGCCAAAATTCAAACCTGCGGATCTGAATCCGCCCAGAAGTCAATCAATTGACTTCTTAAACTCAATCGATTGATTTTCTCAAACTCAATCGATTGACACATGAATCGATTGACTTCTCAAACTCAATCGATTGATTTTCCCAAACTCAATCAATTGACACCTGTGGTTGGGGTTAAACCTTATTCAACATTTCTAGCAAATAAAGTATGAAAATTGGAGAGGTGGTGGAAGATCAGTTTGAGGTGGAGTTAGAAACTTTTACAATTATTACATTAAAAAAAGGTGTGAAAACAATTGAGAGAGAATCAGAGAAATCCTTAATAGGTGGAAGACCCAAAAGGAATACGAGAACACCAATTTGCTATGGTTACGAGGATATGGTCGCCTACACGTTGACAGTGGCAATGAGTCGTCTTCATTCAATGATGCAATTAGTGAAAGATGTGCATGAGAATGGAAGGTCACAATGGGTGAAGAGATGGATTTTCTTTACAATAATCAAACTTGGGAATTGACAAAGTTATCTAAGGGTGAGAAAGAGTTTAGGTGCAAGTGGGTTTATAAGAAGAAAGAGAGTTTTCTGAAAAGTAGTGATACAAGATACAAGACGCGATTGGTAGCAAAGGGCTATGTGCAAAATGAAGGCATTGATTATAATGAGTTATTTTCACCGGTCATGAAACACACTTCAATTCGGGTCTTATTGTTAATTATAACACAGTTGAACTTCGAGTTGGAGCAACTCGATGTGAAAAGGGCGTTTCTATATAGTGATTTGGAGGAGGAGATCTATATGAATCAACCTAAAGGGTTCAAGTCTTCTGGAGAAGAGAGGTTTGTGTGCAAACTGAATAAGTCCTTGTATGGGTTGAAGCAGTCGCCGAGACAACAAAACAAAAGGTTTGATACGTTCATGGTGGGCTAAAATTATATTCAAAGTGAATACGACAACTGTGTTTACTTCAAAAGGCTAACGGATGACTCATTTATCTATCATCTGTTGTATATTAATGACATGCTCATAGCTGCATAAAATATGGTAAAGATCAACATGTTGAAATATCAACTTGGCATGAAGTTTGAGATGAAGGATCTTGATGCAACGAGAAAGATTCTTGGAATGGAGATTCAGAGATACAGAAATAAATGATAATTATGTTTGACACAGAAGAGTTATATGGAGAAGGTATTCTCACGGTTTGAGATGGAGAACTCAAATGCAGTGAGTATTCCATTAGCAGCTCATTTTCGTCTTTCGACTAGTATATCTCTTACTACGAATGAGGAGCGTGAGTTCATGACTCGTATTCCTTATGCGAGTGTAGTTGGTAGCTTAATGTAAGCTATGGTGTGCACTTTATCAGATATTTCACAGATCGTTAGCGTGGTTAGTAGGTATATGGCTAATTCGGGCAAGTATCATTGACAGACGGTGAAATAGATTATGAGGTACATACATAGTATCATGGATGTCGGGTTAGTTTTTATAGTGGTATAGATCATCAATTATGCGATTACGTAGATTCAAATTACCCGAGTGATTTAGATAAATGTCGATTTACAACGGGATATGTGTTTATTCTATCAGGTGATCCAATTAGCTGGAGGTCGATGTTACAGGATACAATCACTTTGTCTACTACGAAGATAAAGAATATGATAATAACAGAGGCAGTGAAAAAATTATTGTGACTTCATGGTCTAGTTGGTGGTTTGGGAATCACATATGCTAGTATTGATGTGTTCTGCGATAGCCATAGTGTTATTTACTTAGTAAAGACTCACATATATTATGCTCGTACCAAATACATTGATATACGGTATCACTTCGTATTGGAAGTAATCGAAGATGGCAAAATATCTTTAAAGAAGGTGAGTACGAAGGACAATCCAGCAGATATGATAACAAAGGTGGTATCGGTGGTCAAGTACAAATATTGTTTGGATTTGATCAATGTTCAACAGGTTTGAGCGCCCTTAGGGCACTGGTGGCAGCGGTGATACGAATTTATCGATGATTGGAAGAAATAGTGTATGGTGAAGCTTAGAGCCAGGTAGAGAATTGTTGTAATTAAGCTCTAACTTTGCTTGGGCCGCTCGAGCGACCTTGGTTGTCGCTCGAGCGAGATGACACGTCCTTTAGGGGAAAACTTACTAGTGTAAGCCACTCGAATGACTTTGGTTCCCTCTCGAGCGACTAGTGGACTATTCTAAGGGTAATTTTTCTGGTCTAAGTCACTCGAACGACTTTAGTTTTCGCTCGAGCGACAACCCAATTGCGTTGACACTCCATATTTAGCTAGTTTCTCTTTTAGTAGAAGTATGATTTGTGTCTTCTATATAACGGAAAAGCTCTTGGACGAATTAGGTGTGATAAAAAGCTTTGATAAACCTATATAAGGTTTTGTAGAAAGCTTTGGTGAGATTTGAGTATTCTTGTATTCTTATAAAATCATCGATAAGGTAAATCATCATTGCTTATGGACATAAGAAAATTGCTGAATCACATTAATATTGTCTCTTCTGTGATCGCATTTGATTTTCTTTTATTTTACGTTCTTATTTGATCATTCATCATGAGATCAATAATTAATTTGTTGCGCAACAAATGAGCCTTTCGATCATATATAAATAAAGATTATGTTTACATCTAAATTCTTACCATGTCACATTCCATTTAAGATTTGAAATAGACTATCATTTATATTGGAATTCGAACCTTAATTTCAATTATGATTTATTGCATCTATCTTTTTGGTTGTTACTCCTTATTTTAGCATATTTATTTCCATCGATTCTTGTTTCACATTTTTCATGGATGTAATCAAGGATCAAAATTTTGGGTTAAATTTCGGTTTGGGACATGACTGAAATTGAAACCGATATCTGAAATTTTGGATCCCATTCAAAAAATACGTTATTTTGAAATTCGATTTTGGTGGAGACCGAAATCAAAATTTTAGACCGAAATTTCGATCATTTCGGCCGAAATTTTGAACCTTAGATGAAATCTACCTTCATTAATTTCACATCCAGGCTTGGTTGATATGGTAATTAAGAGAAAGGGCCATTCGATCGTTTTAAAGTGGGTATCATTACTGATACGATCCAGTGTTTTTAAAATCAGACCGGATCGATTGGTTCGACCCGTTTAACCAGGAACCGGCGGAAGATACGGTTCGATTTGGTGTTGATGCTAGTTGTCTCTGTGAACCGCAGTAAATCGGTGAACCGTTTGGTTTAACCAATGAACCGTTTGAACCGGATCGGGCTGTTGAATCGGATGTTCTTAGCAGCAGTATAGATTGTAGTACAATGTTTGACGCCAAAAAATTTGAGTAAAAAATCTACAGATTACCCATAACGAAATATGAGCGATTTGAGGCCTAAAAAATCGATAAACAATCTGATAAAGATTACCAAACCAATCTCTTTTACTATTTGACTTCGGATCCGATTTAAAAAAATTAATTTTAATTATTCAATTTTGTTAATGACATCACGGTTCAACCATGGTCTTACCGCGGTTGAACGAATTTGAATCGAACCAGTCCCTTTTACGGTTTGAGCTCCGGTTCAATTTTAAAAACATTGATACCATCGTTTTAATGGCTGATTCACCATACAAAACCTACTAAACTGAAGGATAGTTATATTGGCGCCTACATGATTACTAAGTGCACGTACAACTGAAAACCATCGACTGCTTTTGAATCAGGCGATGGAGTTTTTTTTCACCCCAATCTTAAACACATGGGGTCTTGAGACATGAGCCTACCATCATACGATAATTTTTTTATTCCACGTAGCACAAATCACAAAACGTGGTCCTAAAATCATGTCGTGATGTTTGCGACGTGATTTTTGAGTCACTTTCTTGAGATCTATGCCACATGGAATAAAAAAAATTGACTATCTAAGGGTACACCCATTGTCTAAAAATTCATTGTGCAGAAGATTGGAAAGAAAAACGATCTCCATCACCTGTTTCACAACAGTCAATGATTTCCAGAAATTGGTGCCCTCAGTAATCCGATAGGCACGAATAGAGCTACCCTAAATGGAATAGCAGAAAACTATTTTCAAACCAGTCATCTCTATAACTATTTATGTGTAATATCAAGCTAAGAGAAACCTTTATGCAGATTTATATAATGATAGGTACTCATATAAACTATGCTCCCATCCCTTGTTGGACGCTCGATTCATCCCTACTGACTGGTACATGTGATATGCGCGTAGTTGGGGTGCTCTAAGAGGCCCGATGCCCCATTATAAAAAAAACATACACACTATGCTTAGAAAGAAGAGACTACAACTTTTAGGTTCAAGAAGCAAAACAACACACATCATAGGAGAAAAACCGGTGATAGTTCAATTTCCTTTCCATGAAGAGAGCGGGGGAGTATCCGAATAAACATAACTGAACTGCTTATAGGCCTCTCCATGTCTATGACCCTTTACAGCATCTCCAGAAACTATGGACTCGAGTTCGGCCATTTCTTCTGGGTTGAGCTTCACAGATAAAGCTCCAATGTTCTGGTTGAAATTCTCAATCTTGGTGGTGCCTGGTATCGGGCACACATCATCACCTTGGTGATGAACCCAAGCCAACGCAAGCTGTCCAGGGGTGCATCCCTTCTTCGTAGCCATTTCGGTAACACGCTCAAACATACGCATGTTATGCTCTAGATTCTCAGCTTGAAATCTTGGAAAATCCTATAGGTGCAATACATGTTCAATAAGAAACCACATCAATGAGAACGTTAGCATTATATTTAGATACCGACTCTGGATAGCATTTAAATGTATAGACATGACTGCCCACTTATGCGCCAAGTGGTGTTAAGAACGTATAATTCAGCTAGCTCAAATCTCCCAATAAATGAGACTATTAGGTCACCTTAGTTCCACTCTGAAGACTAGTTTTTTTTTTTTTTATCTTTTTAATCTGTAAAGACGTCATATTTTCATTAATAGAATAAAAATACAACGTTGATCAACCCGACCGAGGAGCTCAGGAAGGTGGGTAAAATGAAAAATAAAAAGCTAAAGAAAAAAACAGGTGAAAAATGGGTCAGACGCAAGATCATCTAGGTCTTGTTTGGCAAGCCTTTTTTAATAAACACTTATAAGTACTTTAGGCCCCGTTTGGCAATCCTCTTCCAAAAAGCACTTTCTAAGAGAGAAATGTTGGGTGCGAAACACATTTCACCCAAAGATATGACCACCTCTAGCTGAAAATGGTGCTCTATTGAGAAATAGTCCAATGCTACTTCCCATACAATACTATTTTCAACATGTGATAGATTTTTTTTAGAAGTAACAAGTAACCACCTCTTCACAGCACCTGAATGTGCTTTTTAGGGAAGGTTTTCCAAACAATGCCTTAAAGAGGTTATCACATGTTGTTTCTCAAGTGATGCTTCTTAAAAATCTCTATTTCAATGCTGAAAATTATGTTTTAGGAGAAGCAGCATGAGGCAGCTTCTCAAGAAATACTATTTCAGTTAGAGGTGGCCTGGTCCATGGGGGAAATGTGCTTTTCACCCAGCATTTTTCCCTTTAGAAGTATTTTTTGGAAAAGGGTTGCCAAATAGGGGCCTAATGACTTGGATTGGGTAATAACTGTGCCATGTGACTTACAAAAAATGCACACAATAAAATTCCAAACTTCTCAGTGAAGCCATGAGAACCTCATAAATTACAATGCAAGCACAACAAACCACTATGTTGGCACTTGGCAGTAAACTGCATTGTATGAATGAACAACTAGCTGTAAAATTTTGTTCAACCTCCAAAAGAAAAAAAAGGTCTTTTCCATAGGACTCTGAGGAAACAACATAGATCTCAAGGGCATCGTTCAAAATCTCAGTAAAGCAAATTATATCGTTAAGCCCCCAAACTGATACGTATCGGCCAAATTATCAGGAAGCACTTTCAGATTATCAGTCGTATAGACGGATCGATACTTTCAAATTATTGAAATTAGCTTTCAAATTCTATACCGTTTCTCGAACTATACAATAATTTTCAGATTATCAAAATTATTGCCTAATATATTCGATTAAATGGATGTATCAGCCAAAACAAGCGACAATTTGAAAGTATCGGCCAATAATTTGGCCACCTTGGGGGGTGACTCATTTGAATTTATTGACACAGTAACCTCCGAAACTGACTCGTGTCGGACGATACATATCAGTTTCGTCCAAGATTTTCAACCATGCTCAAGGTTAAACAAGTTATTTGCTCAGCCTCGAAATCACTTAAGAGTCAATATTCCAAATGAAGCTTCATCTAAGGAAGTTTAGCCTACTTTAACAATAGAGTACCAAATACCTCAGCATCTCATTGTATCAAAATCAATGTCTTTCCTGCAATGCATGCATATAAATGTAAGAAGGTACCTTTCGGACATCTTGATTTGAATCTTTATCAAATGCCTTGGATCCTGCTGACAAGAAGCCCCGACCCAGAGGACTGTATGCAACAATGCTTATACCAAGTTCTCTGGATGGTTCAATGGTAATGATATTAGAACTTAGATCCAGATACTGACTTCTTGTAAGCGACAGAAATTGTCTGTATCAGATCACAGTATTCACCTGCATGTGGGAACTATTTCTTGCTCAACATCTCTTGTCCACAATGACCACTCCAACTGCACTGCCGTGATTGGGTGGACAGCATGTGCCCTCCTGATGGTCGAAGCACAGGCCTCAGACAGCCCTATGTATTTGATCTTTCCTTCTTCAACTAGTTTTTTGAGTTCTCCCACCTGTGAAAGAGAGGAAAAGATTAGATAAAACTCATCAGCAGTTACTGAAATCTTTGGATGATAACTAAAGATCGTAACATCCCTGGTTTCTTGTTGAGATCTCAAGATGATATATTAACCGAAAAGGAAAGGACATGAGTTTTTCAGCTAAAAGGAAAGACTCTCCTTAGCGTTTTACGTTGTTTACTTTGTTTTTTTTCTTTCAGAAAGAATCTCCTTAGAGTCTTACTCTGCTTCAGAAAAAGAGAATGCTTACTTCTCGAGGATGATAGACATTTCAGATCTCAAGGCTGCACAATTGATTTGCTAAGATTTGATAGCTGTGAAAGTCTAATAGTCACAGTATTATTCAACCAAAATGCATTTACTCCCTCTTTAAAGGGTGAGACAACAGTAAAAGCCCATTCACCTCTACTACCATACATTATATGTCAGCAACACAGATATCAGATATTTGGGTACACATTATGATATCGAATGAAAAGTCCATAAACTTTAACTACTATCGAAAGTTAGGCTGTGCTCAGGTTTAACCGGCTTTAAAACTCTTGAATACAAGAGATTCTGAAGTCAAAAGTATTTGCAAAGACTATAGTATAGCCTTTAGCATTAATGACTAGATATATTGACTATTGAGTCTGTTTTTTGTACATATTGGTTAATTTAAAAATATTTGAGGTTTTTTTTTATTTGACTTTAAG
Source organism: Chloranthus sessilifolius (assembly GCA_021018995.1). Classification (NCBI taxonomy): domain Eukaryota; kingdom Viridiplantae; phylum Streptophyta; class Magnoliopsida; order Chloranthales; family Chloranthaceae; genus Chloranthus; species Chloranthus sessilifolius. Next base: position 169,878,265 of record CM037584.1, read on the forward strand.
ATCTATTTATTATTTTACTTTTTTATTTTGTAAGTCCTGATTTTGGTATTATCAGGGTTACATCAAAAAGTGTACATTCTGAGGTTTATACATCCAGAAGAAATTTCAAAAGAAAATCCTATTTAAAACCATGAAAAATGTTCTCCACTGATTTCTGTGTATGTATTTTAGCAAGATCATATATTTAACCAATAAGAATGTGAGCAAGTCCACTACATATTTTGTAGCTTTCATTGGAAAGTCAATTGCATTTTTAAGCCTATTTTAGGTTCTTTAGCACTGAGTTTTAATGGTATGTTTCAAGAGTAATTTTATCTAAATGGAACAAACTGTTTGATGAAACAAATAAGAGACATTTTTTTTTCTAAATAATTGTTGATCTCAATGTAATATGAATCAAGGGTTAAAATCTCAAATTTCCTATTGTTACTAGACAATACCAGTAGCATACTTTTACAGCGGCCAGAATAAAAGGTAAACGTTATTGGATATTTTACAAAATAAATATTTATTATTAATTTTAATTAACAATATTTATTTATTATTTATTACTTTGGTTAAAAGTTTTGGCTTAACTTTTAAATGGTTCTCTTTTGTAATGGCTCCATGTGGAAAAATTGTTTTTGCCCAGACTTGAACCTACAACCTACTAGTCAAAAGTAGTTTGAAAATTTGACAAATGTTGGAGGGAAAATAGTCCCACCTAAATTTGAACGTGTTGAAGGGAAAATAGTCTCACCTCACTTGTTTACTAGAGCATTTCCTTCCATATATATAGAGACTCACCCTCTATATTGTTAGGCTTAAAGGTGGAAAGAATGCCTATAGCGCCGATTTGCCGCCGTAGTTGCACACGAGCAAATGCACACGCAAGCCCACGTGTGTTATGTGCGCATGACGCAATTGACACTTTTAAGGCGCACTTTGCACTTAGTTGACCGGATGTAGATTGACTTGGCACATGTGCGTCGCGTGTGTGCATTGGGAGGCTTCCTACCGTTGAGATCCGATCGTCCATAGAAGCGGTCGGGCATAGGTTGGAATCCATCCAATTCAATAGGAACCGTACATTATATATATGAACAAAGGCCGATAGCAAACTTCTCAAATTCAATATTTGAACCCTCTTATGAGCATGGTTTTTTTTTTGGCTGGGTGGTCTTGATATGATGTTTAACCACTTGGACAATTTGGATTCACCAAAAATTCTTGTCACGGCCTAAAAAGTGGGACAGAGAAGGTTTAGGTATAATGTGGGCTCCTCCCATTAACCCATAATTTTATGTTTTCAAGATCACGTCATAACAATAGCAGTGCAAATAGGACGGGTTCACGTTGGGTTAGTGGTCACCCAAACCCAACCCAGCTCGTTTATTGAAACCCTCGACCTGAACTTGACCCAATTAGAATAAAATTGGGTCAGGTTGGAAACATAGATTAGAACATAAGGGAGGGAGTCAGGTCATGTTTGTGTAAAAATACCTCAACCTGAACTGGACCCTTCAATAAACAGGTTGAAATTTTCGACCCAACAGGACCCATCGGGTCAGAAATCTGAACTCGAACCATAACCTGTAGAGGGTCAGGTCGTTTGACTCATTTGGTTGAGACAGCCCGACCCATTTTCACCCTTACATGGCAACCAGAATAACTCTGCTCTAACATGATGTACACAAGCCTCTTCTTTCACTGTATATATCTTACACTTCAGGTTGGCAAAATGTTTTGTGAGTTTTGTAAAATTAGTTAAGAGAATATTCAATTTCTAAACCCCATTTCTAGACTAAGTAGAGGTTTAGAAACAATTAAAGCCATCTAAAATTAATGAGCAAACTAAAATACGTTTCACCTAGCTATTTCATCAAACAGAAACAGAACCCAAAAATTGATAACAGAAACAGAAACCATCGATTCATTTGCAAGAAAAATGACTCAAAAAATCACACAATACAGAACCAAAAAAATGGATGGTATCAATTGAAAATGAATTTAAAACATAAACAAAATTTCACCCACTCACCGTAACTTCTATAGGGACTTTGGTATCTATACGGTGCTGGTAATAGAGATCAATGCAATCGATGTCGAGTCTCTTCAAACTCGCCTCGCAAGCAGATCTAACATACTCAGGATGGCCTAAAACAACCCTTTTCCCACCTTCAAAACTGTTTCCAAATTTAGTAGCCAACTCTACCTCCCCTCTAATCCCTTTCAAAGCCTGAAAATTCGAAACAATTGCTCAATCAAAATCAGCAAAAAAAACACTAACCCAGAGCATCAATCTTAATAAAGAAGGTAAACAAACCTTCCCGAGAAGGATTTCGTTGGTGTGAGGGCCGTAGACGTCGGAGGTGTCAAGGAAGGTGACTCCGCTACGGACGGCATGGTGAATGAGAGCGATCATGTCTGGTTCTGGCTTGGCTGCGCCGTAGAAAGCAGACATGCCCATGCAGCCCAGGCCTTGCTTCGATACCTCTAGGCCCTGCGAGCCCAGCTTCATTCGCCCAACAGTTGCCATCTTGGATGCTCGAACGCTGGATGAGAATGAGAGTTGGGTTCGAGTGCTTAAATAGAAAAAAGAGTGGGAGGGAAGCAGGGTGGGGGAGTCTTCAACTGGTATAGTCAGATCCCAGTCTGCTCGTGGTCAATTTACACTTACGTAAGCTGTGACGTTGGGTACCTCGCGTTATCTGAAATCGCCGCATGCCCTTCTATGAAACGGGAAATTTATCCGACCGATCCTGGCAGATGTACCTTTTAGTGCAGAAACCCTATATTTTCACCTTTACCCAATTCGACCAGCTGGAAGCCTAGTCGGCCCTAAGAACAGCAAAAAGTTAAAATTACCCTTTTTCTTTAATGCACAAAAACATCTTCTTCCTCATTTTAATCTGTTATAATTTCTAAAAATTAGAGGTGATGAAGGTGACGATGCCTTCTCCTTAATCTAATTTATTTCGATCTGCTATTTGAATCGACCTAGATACACCTTTGTAAAGCGATATCGCCTCTTAAAAAAAAAAATTTAAACAGTCGATATCGACTCTTAACACAATCGATGCCGACTCTTAAAATAGTCGATGGCGACTCTTAACACAGTCGGTGCCGACTGTTTTAACAGTCGACATCGACTGTTTACACAATCGATGGCGACTGTATACACAATCGCCATCGATTGTGTAAACAGTCGATGTCGACTGTAAAAAAAAAATAATAATAAAATTTATACAGTCGCCATCGATTGTGTAAACAGTCGATGTCGACTGTAAAATTTAAAAAAATAAAAAATAAAAAATATTATACAATCGCCATCGACTGTATAATTTTTTTTATTTTTTTTTTACAGTCGGCATCGACTGTTAAAACAGTCGGCACCGACTGTGTTAAGAGTTGTCATCGACTATTTTAAGAGTCGGCATTGACTGTTTAAATTTATTTATTATTATTTTTTTAAGAGGCAATATCGCCTTATAAAGGTGTATCTGGGTCGATCCAAATAGCAGATCGGAATAGATTGGATTGAGGAGAAGGCGTCGTCACCTTCGTCACCTCTGATTTTTAGAAACTGTAGCAGATTAAAATGAGGAAGAAGATATTTTTGTGCGTTAAAGAAAGGGGGTAATTTGGACTTTTTGCTGTTCTTAGGGCCGGCTAGGCTTCCTGCTGGTCGAATTGGGTAAAGGTGAAACTATAGGGTCTCTGCAGTAAAAGATACATCTGACAGGGTCGATCAGGTAAATTTCCCTTATGAAACACTTGGAATGAAGTATCAAAGTTTGGTGGCACTCAAGGATTTTAAGACTGATTATATTGGCCAATATGTACCAGATTTATTAGATATGTATTGGCCAAACCGACCCAGGCTAAGGTAGGGATGTAGGTTCGGTGTACCAAATCGAATTGAACCCGATTTTTTCGGTGTTTGGTTCGGTACACCACAAACCGAAACCAAACAGAAATTTGACTTGGTTCGGTTCGGTCTACCGATTTGTAATAGTACCAAACCAAAACTGATATTTTTGGTACTCGGTTCGGTTCGATTCTATTTAGTCGGTTCTCTTCTCTCTTCCCTCGCCATCTTCGAGTGTTTTCGGAGGGAAAGATTGCATAGGTCTGGCTTCGATCGGAGAAAAACCTTACCACATTTCAGTGCTGATTCGGTTCTTATTTAGTAGAAATGCAGACTATGGCCAGAGGTGGATCTACACTTTTTTGGTCGGCGTTCATGACAAATCGACGAAATATGATGCCAAAGATTCATATTAGAAGCCATTGATAGCTTTATCGTAGTTTTTGAGTTCCCGAACCCGTCGGAAAATCGAAGTATCTTGCCGATTCGTCATCTCCATCCTCAGAATTGTCTGAGAGAGAGAGAGAGAGAGAGAGAGAGAGGAGTTAGGGGTTAAACTTAAACTGACCGGCTAAAATGCATTGGTAGATATGTTGCAAAAAATTCCAATTGAAATTTAGAATAACACGTGTCGGTTAGTGAGTGGATGAGGATCCGGGTGGGGTTTAAACATGAAATCACCACCAGTTTGGGGAGCCGGTTCGGGTCGGTTCGGGCCGGTTTTGGCTCATGAATGGGTCGGTTTACTCAACCTACCTAATTGGTTCTCGGTTTCCAGCCACCCAAAGCGAAAACCGAATCGATTTCACTTCGGTTCGGTTTAAGTCGGTTTTCAGGGCGGTTCGAGCCGATTTTCGATTCGGTTGAAGTCAGTTTTCGGGGCGGTTCGGGCCAATTTTTGGTTCGATTTCGGTGTTCGGTTTAGGGTTTGCATCCCTAGGCTAAGGTGCCTTTTTTTCTCTTAAATTATTACAAAATATTTTAAAAATTGGCAAAAGGGATTTTTGGCTTTTTCCATTTCATATCATATATATTTGACCGAAATTATTCAGCTACAGGCTTATATTTGACCTATCTGGCCCAATACTCAACCCCATATCGAACTAAGGGTGTATATCATATCGTATGGGGCTAACCGGATGCATATTATCCAATATATATATATATATATATATATATATATATATATATGGCAAAGGGGAAAATGTGCTTGGGTGTAGAGATTTCTCTACGCTCTCCCAATGGGGAGCGGACACGTGAAAAGTATTTTTGTACTAACCCGAGTTAGCCACAACGGAGTTTTCCTATTGTCAGTGGTAGGTAAAGTAGGAAGCAGGTTTGTACTGGATGCTAAACCTGTCGAAGGACGGAAGTGTTGTCCCCAAGGGGAAGACCATGTCATGATATAGCGGTAAAATAATTCAAAAAATGGTATAAGTTCCTTCTCTTTCCCTCTCTTTTCAGGTTCTTTCTCTCCCTCATTTCTATTTCCTCTCTGTCACTTGCGCTTCTCTGCACAATTAATCTCTCACTGGATTATGGTATGGATAGAAGCGCAGAAGCCCACAACTTTCTCTCTCTCTCTCTCTCTCTCTCTCTCTTTCACTGGAGCGCTGACGCTATAGAAGCGCGCAACTCTCTCTCTCTCTCTCTCTCTTATTGGAGCTCTTACTGGATAACCGTAGAAGAGACAACTTTCTATTTTTAAAAAGGAGCTTGTACAGGATAGAAGCGCAGAAGAGACAACTTTCTCTTTTTTCTGGAGCTCGCACTAGATAGAAGCGCAATTGAGGCATATTTCTCTTTCTTTCTAGAGTTTGTACTGGATAGAAGTGCAGAAGAGACATATTTCTCTTTTTTTCTGGAGCTGGGGCTTGATAGAAGCGCTGAAGACTGACATTTGAGGTAAGTTTGGACGTTTCTGTGTATTATTTTCAGCTTACAAATCATAAAATCATAAACTATAACATATATATGTTATAGATCCGCTCGGACGGCATCGCTTTGAAATAGTCTGCGACATCGCTTCGTATGTGAAGTGATTTCGTCATTTGCTCGTAGTTGATGGATCTCTTCACTTATTTACAGGGTAGAGATCATAAAATTATAAGCATTCAAAAATATAAAAATTATAATCGACGTAGAAGCACACACTTCATATGAAAAGCGATAGGAAGCAACGACGCTTGGACATAGAAGCGATGACACTTTCCCTGTTCCCAATACGACTTCTACCACAGTCAGGGTCTTTTCATAGGGTGTGGCCTCCAATTCTCGGAAGCGGGTAACCTACAAGATGATAGATATTCCACATTATTTTCTTGTGACAGCCCGATTTTTTCCCACGCGAAATTCTGGGAAGAACCGAACTCTCCTATGCCTACTCTCTGATATCAACTGTGACGACCCCGATTTCCACACGCGTAAAGATAAGACGTGAAAACTCTGGGTGGTCAGATAGTAGGACACAATTTGAATTATAAAATCATCTTTGGTATCGGGGTGCTCGATACCCCATGTGACAGCCCGATTTTTCCCCACACGAAATTCTAGGAAGAACCGGACTCTCCTATGCCAACTCTCTGATATCAACAGTGACGACCTCGATTTCCACACGCGGAAAGATAAGACGTGAAAACTCTGAGTCGTCAGACAGTAAGACACAATCTGAATTATAGAATCATCTTTGGTATCGGGGTGCTCGATACCCATGTGACAGCCCGATTTTCGCCCCCATCAGATATCTGGGAAGATCAGACCATCAAGCACTCAACAAATCTATATATGTGAGGAAGCAAGGCAGATAAAACATAAGGCAAAATGAATAAAAGATTTCTATCATTTCCAACATGAACAAAACTGTATAAACCACCGGTGACGGCCAACCGTCACCTAAACAGTGGTAAAAACGATACTAAAGATACATAAGTCTAGTCTAGAGAATGTACCAAGTACAAAACACAATATATCCACACTATGTGGAGTCTAGAAAAAGTCCTCGGGTATCAGATCTTCGTCTGCCTCTGGAGTGTAGTTAGGATCCTCCTCGATCTCCAGATCCCGTCCTACGTCTTCACCTGCACCTGTGACTTATAGTTAGGGATGAGCTACAGTTCAAGCTCAGTAGGGAGAAAATCAATACCAAATCACATTCATCATTATAATTTATAGACTTGATGAACAACTTTCAATTCTCATTTTTATTATAGAAAAATAAACACTAAGTTTGAAAGCATAAATCTAAAACATATCATGTACGGACACAAAGCATATGCAGAACAATTATGTGGCAGAGCATGGACATATCAGAGCATAGAGAGCATATCAACGTACAGAATATATCAGAGAACAAAATAAATCAAAGAACAAATTTATCGGAGAATGAAACATATCATCACACAGAAACATTAGAACAAAGTATCTCGTAATGGGAACAGAGTATCCCGTAGCGGGAACAAGGTCGTAAGCTCGGGGACTCCACCCCCCTCTTAGAGCCTCCACTCCCCTTTGCGACTAATGTGGAACCAACATATCAAGCCAAAGTATCCCGTAGCGGGAACATAGTATTCCGTAGCGGAAACAAGGTTTAAAACCCCGGGGATTTCACCCCCATCTTGGAGCCTCCACTCCCCTTTGCACTTGATTTCAGAGTCAGAATAGTTCAGATCGAAATTCGAGAAATTAAAATTCAATGATTCAAAGTGTGTCAACATGTCAAGATACAGAATGCAATTGATCATGTTCCAAAAATCAAATCGTTAATCATGCAAAATGATCCAAATTATTTTCAATGTAAGAGATTTAAATCTGCGTATTAAATTCATTTCCATCAGTGACCATAATTCAAAGAAAAATGTAATCGTGCAATGAAACTTCCCTACTTTAATTTCAAGATCGTGCGGAACAATGGTGTGAATGACACAAAAGTTCTATCAATGGTTTCTCGCATTCTACCTAGATCATAATAGTTCATAAATCATGTATTTATGACAGAGAATTTGCGTAACTCATGTCTTCACAGCCTTTTAAAAGGAAAATTTGAGACAATCCCAAGACAGGGGAATTCGCTCAAGCGAGTTCCAAGGTCGCTCGAGTGAGTTCACATGGCACACCAAAATTTGCACAAGCGAGTTTTACCAGAACTATGTTAGCTTGAATTTTCTCAGTGCACTCGCTCTAGCGAGTGCTTCAGAAGGAATCTCACTCGAGCACGCTCCAATTCACTCGAGCGAGTTGGTCAGAATTCTCCCTTTTTAAGCCTGGATAATTCTCGCTCGAGCGATTTTTCAATCTCACTCATCTCGCTCGAGCGAGTCTGCCAAGTTCTGAAAATTTCAGAACTCGTTCTTCTTCCCTAATTCCGAAGATCAAAATTCCAACGCATCCATTCATGTACAATCTATTCTAAGTCCATCCTATCTGATCAAATCAATAATCCTACCTTAATTTTCACACATGCAAAGATTTCGGTGATCGATTGTAGGGGTATCGGCGTTCGCGCTTCTCACGGGTCCGATCCTCAAAACCCTTGCATGCGACCCACATGCACGTAATTCAAGACCTAATTTTCTAAATAAAAACCTGAACGATGTGTGACGGTGTTTACCTTCTTAGGTTCATGCATGTGGAGTTTACAATCGTCGGTGTTGGGAATTATCAGCGTTTAAGCGCTCTTACGCCCAATAGTTCGATCTTTCTTCGCTTTGATCATGACAATGTCATGATCGAAATTCCTTTACGATCGAAGCGGACAGAGATCGTATCAAAGCGGAAAGAGAATTTGGGAGAGATCTAACGGCTTAGATCTCTTGAGAAAGGGAATCAAGAGGAGAAAGAAAATGCAGTCTTCTCTCGTTTCTTTCTCTCAATGAGTTGGCTATTCTAACTCATGCATAGCTTATGCGTGAGAAGGGGTTTATACCAAGGGCACCGATTGGGTGTCCAGTTGGCACATCAAACACAGTGTATTGGCTTGTAAAATAAAAATAAAAATAAAAGTCAAGATCTAATGCACTTGACAGGTTTTGATACTAAGACCTTGTGCTTATAAACCTAGTTCCTTACTAGTGGTGCTCTTAAGGAGCCTGTGTAAACTTTCACCCTGTTTAATACCTATACCTTATTACAAAGGTACACTTTACAAATTAATACAGTGATTGGTTTCAATCCAAGGCGTAGATCGCTCTCGGTCATTGAACACATGTACATACCCAGCGTATTAGGTTCAGAATTCTAGGGTGTTACATCCTCCCCCCCTTAAAAGAATTTTCGTCCTTGAAAATTCATCACGGAAGTTCGGAGTTCTTAACTAGGTTACCCTTAAGAAGGTGTCTGACCACTGTAACCACACTTAAGTCTGTCCCTGGGGGTTCCCATTTACCTCCAAGTCTTACTCATTGCTCCATAAGAAGCTATTCTAGACTACGTGGGTCACATGTCAAGTTAACCATTATTGTCATCTACCGTTGTCATAACGTAAAAGCTTACAGTAAACATAACATATTCAGTTAACCATTGAAATCAAAATATTATGTGATGATGCATTCACCACTATTTACATTACTAATAGCCATCAACCCTAACATTAACATCATTATACTACATCAACAATTTCAACGTGAATAACCTATCGAGGTAGCCATCATTACGAAAGTTAATCCATTCATCAAAAGTTTAACCATAGGTCAAATTAAGCTATCCGTTTACACATCAGCATGATACAAAAGCTTAACCTATTCATCAAAATTTAACAAAATTTCACACTTTTACAAATACGAATTCACCATTGTTCAAGGCATTTTAGTGTCATAACCCAAAAGAGGACAAACTGTTTACCGATTATCGAATCCATCATCGATCTGCATGCTCACCTAAGTAATCTGTTGGCTGCTCCTCATGACATCCTGTTCTAGAACCAGATGCACCTATTGTATGCCCTGTTGTATACTCCCTTGCTATTCTATTTACGGGGTGGAGCTGGCCGGGTACACCTGCTGCATCAGATTCATTAGCAGGGCCTCCTGAAAGTCCAATCATCAGTTCACGATGCTCATCTGCCTATTGAATTCTATCAGTGTGAGGACATCTCCTTGCGGGGTAGGTGGTGGTTGAACTGGGACCTGTTGAGGAGGGGACACTTGGGGTGCAGTCATGGGTGCAGGTTGTTCCGGTTTTTGCTGAACAGCTTCTTCCAACTGCCGAAGGCGTCGATTTTGTACATTGATTTTCAACTTTTCGTGGCTCAAGCGCCACTCACGCATGGTATATTTGTGATTGTTATCAGTCCATTTTTCTTTGCTTGCCAAAATTTCATATGGGCGATCATTGTCATCACTTTCGCATCCTTCTAAGAGTCGAGAGATAAATTGTGCGTAAAGCATGGAGTTTAATGGTTTGGGTGTGGTGTTCAACATTTGTTCATGGGCATAAGTGATGCCATCCTAAATGACACATGATGCGTTGAACAATCGGTTTTCATGTGCGGAAAATAAGGCTTGGAGGAGAGTGTCCCGTCGCTCTTGTTTGTGTTGAAGGGGGTATAAGTTCTTCCTAAAAATGTTATCCAATGGTCACATCTCGGCCGGTAGTTGGGCTCTCCTCACGGATTTATCAGTACCGTGATCGCCCTTGGCCATTTTAGTAATAATGCGATGGAATGACACCTCTTTGCCATGCGGTGGCAATAGGCCTTGGTTTTCAACAAATGTTGTGTCACATTCCATGGCCGTGCCGATGTGAGCGATGTCAAATTTAAACATTCGACCATCGATTTGTGTTTTCATTTTTCCATCGTCTTTTCCTAAGGTTAGGTTTTGGTAAAATAATTTGACGAGTCGGGAGTAGTAGTGTGTATGGAACGATTGGAGTAGCGCTCCCAATTTTTCTTTCGTAATATAGTTAATTGACCATAAGGTCATGTTGTCATCGTGAAATAAGTCTTGTTCGAAAGACCATTCCGGCTCCAATGCTTTCACTTTCCACCACGGGATGGGTTGTTCTCGTACTGGTGGAGGGTCATTCTTTGAGCATTTCGAAGATTGGGCTTTTGAGGTTGGGGATTTAGATGCAGCTTTCTTCTTGGAAAGGTGACCCTGCTCAACTTAGCTCAAATTTGGAAAAACTTGAAATGGAGAAATGTTAGTGCCACACCCTTTTTTATTATAGCAACATCACTTAAAACAAAAAAAATTCTTCCGATTGCTTTGAATCACATAATGAAGATTGTTTTTTGTCCCAATCTTCCACATAGGAGATCTTATGATTATTGATCTACCATCAAACGGTTAGATGTTGATTCCATGTGGCACACATGCCAAAATTGGAATGTGAAACATGTTTGATAGCACTACATGATCACATTTACTTTTTAGGATGTATGCCACATGGAATCAACATTTGATCGTCTAATGATATGCCTATGATCTCAAGATCAGTTGTGTGAAAGATTAGAAAGAAAAACGATCTCCATCGTCTAATTCAAAGCAAATAATAGTTTTAAGTTTGACTTAATAGGGGACATTTAGTAGTTGGTGGCGTTAGGAGCTTCCCTTTATTAAAGAGGGTTGCTACAAATAAAAACGCTTCCCCCACACTAAACACAAAACTAAAGTACACCAAAATCATAAGACATAAGAATGCGCCCTGCATGCATCTTGTTCGGCAATCTTAAGGCCCTTGTGCTAATGCTAGTAACCTCTCTCTCTCTCTCTTGTGCATTGTAACACCTGCCCCTTGAATTCTGTGTTGGTCAACTTGTTGACTAAGAATGAGACCTAAATGTATCAGGTCACTGCCTGATTTATGTTCACCCAAAATTATTGAGCACCCACATTTGATTAATGTGATAGTACCAATTTCTAGTGACACCCATAGGGCACCCCTTTTATTTAAATGAGTGTATTAGTAATTAAGTAAAACACACTATATCTCACTAGAAATGGGTACGATCACTCTCTCTCTCTCTCTCTCTCGTGTATTGTAACACCTACTCCTTGAATTATGTGTTGGTCAATCTGTTGACTAAGACCTGACTGTACCAGGTCACTGCCTGATTTTAGGTTCACCCAAAATTATTGAGCACCCACCTTTGATTGATGTGATAGTACCCATTTCTAGTGACACCCATAGGGCACCCCTTTTATTTAAATGAGCGTGTTAGTAATTAAGTAAAACACACTATATCTCACTAGAAATGGGTACTATCACTCTCTCTCTCTTGTCCACTATAACACCTACCCCTTGAATTCTGTGTTGGTCAACATGTTGACTGAGACCTGACTGTGCCAGGTCACTGCCTGATTTTAGGTTCACCCAAAATTATTGAGCACCCACCTTTGATCGATGTGATAGTACTCATTTCTAGTGACACCTATAGGGCACCCCTTTTATTTAAATGAGTGTGTTAGTAATTAAGTAAAACACACTATATCTCACACCACATGAAAAGCCCAAACTGACTTTTGATGGACCCTGACCTGAGAATTGACCCGAATTAGGACTGAGCATTGGTATTGATATGGAGATCATCACCAATGATTTAAATGTCGATGATCATCATGATATTGGTCAATGATTTGGGTCAAACATGGACCCATAAATCTTAAAGGACTAGATGCACTAATATTCCAAGTAGTGTGTATGTGTCTTGCATGGAGCAATGACAATTCTTTTAAATATTAATTAAGCCCAAGGGCATTTGCAAATTATTTACCTAATTTCTATAATTATAAATTTGAATTTTGTTAATCTCTAGCAAACCCCAATCACCCATCAAGTTAACTCAACGTTGACCCATCTTAAACCATTGAAAAACTTTGGAAAAATCTATGGTGAAAAATGGACTCTCACACATACACCACAAGATGTGTTTGAAAAGTATAAATTCACAAAATTTGAGGGCATAGAAGTACACAAAAGACAAGATGAGACCATAAGTGTGGTGAGAATGGAACCCATGTGCATATGGAAAAGGAGGAGCGAGGAGAGAGAGAGCTTGGCTTGGGAAGAGAAGCTCCACTGAAACTCCATTAAAGCTCTACCTTCTCTTGAATCTGCCCCTTGCATCCAACCATCAAAATTGAAATCTAAAACCATAAAACTACTCCCCACCCTCTCCTATTCCACATATCTAAACTTGAGCTCCATTCCATCCCATTTCACCACAAATATTAGAGCAAACCACCAAGCTAAGGAGAGAAAGAAAAGGTAATGTCTTAGTTAGTTAGTTTTGAGTTTTCTAGGCCAAGTAGAGTGCGATTTTTGGCATAGATGTGAAGTTTTTGTGAGTTTTTTTTATTTAAAGTTTTGGAATTTTTGTAGCATGGATGAATTAGAACCATGGGATGCCATGCTTGTGATCTTGATGATCATGCAAGGCCATCCAATGGTCCAAATTGGTCAAAAATGGACTACGTCCATTATAGTGTCTAAAATTTTGATTTAGTTATGGAGAATTTGATTTTTGTTTGGATTTTTGAAAGGATTTTTGGAACATGGTTAGACCAGAACCATAGGATGCTATGCATGTGATTTTGATGAACATGCAAAGCCATCCAATGGTCCAAATCAGTCAAGCTTGGACTATGTCCATTGATAGTCTAGAACTTAAAATAAAATATTTTAAAATTTTAATTTTTGATGGAGTTTTTCTTGAATTTTCGATTATGATTTTTTGTGATATTGTTTGGCCTGAGAGGAACTAGAGAAAGAATTGGATCTTGAGAGCGATCCAAAGAAGGAGGAGGTTGAGCCCCTGCTGGAGGAGTTCTTCCCTAAGTAGAGATTTTGATAAATACTAGTACAGTGTTTGGGCGTGGTACGTCCAGCCATGTTTGTGTTAGATATTTGGATAATGTAATAAATTTTGGATAATTCTTTTGTGAACCATTGTTTGGTGATAGTTGTCCATTACCGGTGGTTCGTTTCGATTTTGTTGTCCATGTATTTTGACATAGAATTTAGAATCGTTATTTTGTTTCATTTTGAGTATAGAATTGGAGTGTTCTTTTGAAGCATATGATGACTCTATCTGCTTAGTTAAAAATATCAGCTTTGTTTCTTCTTTGTGTGGATGTACCAAGTGTTCATGTAGTGTGGATCGCCTTAATCAGTGATTTGATGGTCAAGGAAGGGAAATCTGGGCTGTCACAACCTCCACCTCCACGTAGCCGTTCACCATTTACTCAGCTCGCTCTACTGCAGCTGAGAATAAACCAGTTGTGGATCTAATTCTGACATATCTATGGGTGGAATTAAATGCGCAATCGCCACCCGTTAACCTGCCATCAACCCCACCAACATGACCACCTGGTGCCCCGATACCACCACCCGGTGGGGTTGGCATAACTGAGGAGATGTGGATATGTTTCCACAGCCGAAGCCAGGGATGGCGTCTGATGAGGATTAAGGGATTAGATTCCTTTTCACGTGTTTTTTGTTTAGGATTTAAGATTACTTTTCAAGTGTTTTTTATTATTTCCATTGTAGATAGGTTGCTTTAATTTTTGCCTAAGGATTGTTTCTTTTTAATTTCCAATAAGTGTTTTAGCACATAGATTAATAAAAATTTTAGTTTAGTTATTTCTGATTTGTTAATCGCAATCTACTCTGTTATTTTTGCTATTTCAAAACTTGGATGTGTTGATATTTTTCACTTGGTTTGCCTTCTATTTTTGGTGTGCTTTAAATAGGTTGGGGATACCAAATTCTGTATCTTTCAGACCAATGAGGACATTGGACACATCAGGTTTGGGGGTGAAAATCAGGTTTCATCATTTAAGAAAAGAACAAAAAGAAGGAAAAAAACAAATTGTTCTCGGAATTTTTAAAACTGTGTCAGTCAATCAATTGAACTTTGCAATTCAATCGCTTGACTCTCAAAAATTAATCGATTGACTAGAGACTTTGACCCAAGAATAATTGAAGCAGATTTGACTCAATCGATTGATTTTGACAGGTCAATCGACTAACTGGGTGAATTGAAGACTATTTTTTGAATTTCCATGACTTTTCATGATTTTTAATTGTTGATACTTGTGAGTTTTAGTGAGATATTACCATGCCATAGTAAAATTATAACTGTCTATGATTATTAGTCCAATGCAAAGTTTTAAAGATGGATCTGCAGTTCATATCTAGAAATTCTTACACCATTACCATGCTCAAGTTTCGAAGTCATGGGGATTAGTCTAAAACATTGAATCTTAGGATTCTAGTAGAGACTAAAAACCCGTAAGATTTAAAACCAATTTCTCGTTATTGATGAGTGCCAAAATAAATTCGGAGTATCTTTGGATCCATGCTTACTTGCTATATTCTCATATATTATGCATTGGTTTGTCTACTCAGCATTGTTATACCATAGTACTAGAACTCATTGTATTTAAACTCAAAATAAATAGGCATTATTATCACCTTGAAAGGAAATGATCAAAGGTCTCCTTGGCTCGTTTGAACCTAAAATGCCCCACCTCACACTAATTTACCTTTTAGCACCCCCTTGAGCCTTGTTGAAAAAAAAATTGCCCTAAATATTTTTTGTTAAGCTATATTAATTATACCCCACACCAATTTGAAAAATGCAAAGCCTTAAACACCAATGTCTGAAAAATCGGGAAATAGGGATAAGAAGCAAATGAAAAGAGAGTACGTGGAGAGGTGTGATAGTGGTGACTATTGGGAGCATAGAGCAGAAATATTGATAGAAAAGGGTGAAAAGGAAAAAAAAAAAAAATGTATGTGTGAAAGAGGTAAAAAGAAAAAAAGAAAAAAATAATCTATATATATATATATATATATATATATATATATATATATATATATATATATATATATATATGAGGTGATGTCAAAAAGAAAAGAAAGGGAAGGAATGAAAGAAAAAAAAGTTGAGAAAAGAGAGAAAAATTTCAAAAAAATCAAAAAGGAAAGAGTGAAAATAAGAAAATCAAATATGTTTCTTTTTCCAATTTCTTAGAAAAATTTGAATCCAACTTTCCTTTCTCCCATAACCTTCACCCGAGCCCCATTACAACCTTAGAAAAGACCTTCGTGATCCAATCTCGGTTGGTAAATGCCTTGTGAAGAGTGATGATATAATGACTATGATACTTGGTATAATATGCTTAGAATACAAACATCATCCCTTATGAGATTACTTTTTCTTTGATGTTACTGTATTTCTTGTATCATGTGAGGCTCTTTGATTTGTTTTATAATTCCCCTTCTCACATGTGTATGAAAAAGCAACCCATTCATCGGAGCGATATCATTTTGAGCTCATATCTAAAGTAAGGATTGAGTCGAGACATAAGATCCAAGGATTCCTTGTTCGGACTTGTTCCCTGATGGAAGAATTTATAGCATTTGTAAGCACACACGACACTCTAGAAATGAATGAAAGAATCATCGGAAAAATAAAGCATTAAATTAATCTGAAAGTGCATTGATAAGATTAGCATGGTTGGGTATTTGTTACTAAAGTTTCGCAGGTGATATACAATTAATGTTATGAAAACAAATGTTGAAATTTATAGGCTTTGAAGTTTGTACATATCTTCGCTGAAAACCTTCAGGAGACACAATTCCTCCGCTCGGGATCACCTAGGGGCTTAAAGGCTTATTGCATATGTTGAATGCAATCGTGCTCCCTAGGAAGTGGAATTTATTTTCTTAAGTTGCTAGCTTATTTTTTTATTTATCATTCTCTTTGCTTAAGGACTAGCAAAGTATAGGTTTGGGGGTGTGATCTGTGCCGAAATATGACTATATTTCGTATCCTAATACCGACACTTAGCCATCTGATGAAGGCCATTTGATAGCTGTTATACAGTTTTAGTAGTTTCAGGTGCTCTTGACCTTTGGATCTGTTTAAAGCATAATCGAGCATAATTAAAGGTTACATGGGAGCATTGGACTGTGGAACTAGTTGAAGCACCGAAATCTGTGAAGAGAGTTGATTAGTTCAGCCACAACTAAGAGAATGAAGAGGATACATGCCATCATCAAGTGATTGAATTTCAAGATTCAATCGTTTGAGGTGATCATGACGATTTCCTCCCTCCTAAATTCAAATTTTGAACTCAATCGATTGATTTCAAATTCAAATAAGTCTGCCCAAAATTTAATTTTGAAGTCAATTGATTGAGAATTGAAATTCAATTGATTGAACCTTTTTTGGAAAATTTTCAGCCCACACCTTATATAAACAACATTGTGTTTAGGGTTTTGGACACTCCTTGGCAGATTTTTCTTAGGTTTTTGCAAGCTTTACTTTTGTGTAAAAGCTATAGATTGTAATTAGGAAAAGAGGTGTGTAAGATTTCAATCTTTTGATAAATAAAAGAACATTTTTTGTGATGGTTTTGGATTTGCATCGAGCATGTGGATCGAGATTGAGCAGCTAATCCCCTCGTTCAAGGAGGAAGCGACCCCTAGATTTATTTGGCATGCAGATCTTATTCAAAAGCAGAGTTTTTGTGTCTGGCAATGCATTAATAGGAAACTTGCCACACTTGAGAATCTTTGTAAGAGGGGTTTAATCATTACCTCGAGGTGTGTATTATGCTAGGCCGCTTGTGAAACAAATGATCATATTTTTTTCGACTGCGGCTATTCCAAGTGGATTTGGAGGTCCCTTCTCTATAGATTAGATATAGGGAAAACTCCATTGGTAATATTGAAACAGAACTAGAGTACTGCATCAATAAATCTGGTGGCCAAAGTAAAAAAGCTAAAATGATTAAGATTGCATTTGCATCTTTCATTTGGAATGTATGGAATGAAAGGAATCGAAAGATATTTGATACTATACAACTGCATAAGAAGGTCCTTCTCAATCTAATTAGCGAAGACATCTCTATGAGAATTGAAGGAGTCAAGTGCCTCAATTACACTCCTCAAGATGGCAATATTTTATCAAGATGGAATGTGCACCACTTAGTTAATCAAACTTTTGAACAAGGTTCATAGACCAAGCCTAGTAATGGTGCCATAAAACTGAATACAGATGGGTCATTGGTGGAGGATAGAGCTGGTATAGGCGGTATCTTCAGGAATCAAGAGGGGGATATGATAGGAAGATTTGTTGGGCCGACTAACAGCTCAGAGATTCTTGAGATCAAGCTTCTTGCGATCAAGCATGGAATTCTTGTGGCAAAGAGTATTCAAATGGATAAATTGGAGATTGAAACTGATAACTTGGTTGCAGTTCGTTGTATCCAGGACAAATTCAATAAGCCTTGGCGATACATATACCTCATTGAAGAAATAAAGAAAGGGATGCGAGATTTCAGTCACTGTAGCATCAAGCATATCTGGCGGGAAGTGAATCGTTGTGCTAATTTTCTAGCAAACTAGGGGAGATCCATGAAAGATATTAGGAACTGGAACTTGAAAGATGATTGCACCTCCATTTTGCACTCTCTCATCATGGATGATATGTGCCTTTCTTTTACTCGTCTATAATCATCCCTCTTTTTATTTTTAATAAAGGGTGAGGACCCAACAACCTCGAGCTGAATTACCAAAAAAAAAAAAAAAAAGAGGAAGCGACCCCTAGATGAGTAACTAATTTACTCTTAATCTTATAATTTCTTGTTAGAATTATTAAATCGTACGACTTTGAGTGTGTGCCTATCGTATTATCCTCGAATTCTCGTTTATAGTCGTCGATTTTGATCATCGGCGACAATAAAAGGGTTATTCTACCTAAACTAATCTTGTAGACCGATTTAGGATGTCGTGTGATTGAATCTTACTGTTGTGATTTTGTATTTATTATACGTTATGCCTTTCGCATGATTCATGCCGTGATTGGATGCGTCATAGTGTTAGGATAGGGTATGCCGAGTCAATAATTGTATTTTCAACGATTCATTTTTCTTGTAGTTAAATGATGATATAATTACTTGACATACAATTGTATGGTTGATTTTAGAAAAGTTACAAATCTAGGGTTAGCAAACTCCTTGATCATCTCATCATTATTACTTTCTTTATCATAGCTCATTCTTGCATAGCTTGAATTAATTTTTATTATTTTATCATCGTGTAGTGGTAAAAATCAGTAATCAACTTTCTCGCTCTTGGTACTTCCTTGGGTCTTTACTATTTCCTTAAAATTAATTTGATTGCGTGCTTTTCTGTGGGTACGATACTCGTACTCTTGCCTTGCTACAATATATCTTGTGCACTTGCAAGGGTACAATTTAAAATCGATCAAGCTCCAGACAGGATTTAGGTTGATTATGCTAGTCACAGGTGTTCTAAACAGGATTTGGGTAGACTTATTCAGAGTAGAGATTAGGATTGTTAAGGGGACACTTAGGTGCAATGTGCATCGGATTTTCACAAATAGCACAAGATTCTAAATTGAACTTATGCATTGACATGAGGGTTTACTAATGGCTCCAACAATTTTTTTTAAATTTTTTTTATTATTTGGAAGACTAGTAGAAAGATTGATTTAAATCTAGAAAATTCCTAAGACTGATTTTCAATTCCTAAAATTTTCTATTTGCAATCTCTGTCACCGGCGCCAAAAACTTGTTGTGAAATTTTAATTGTATTTTTACTCGTAAGTGCACGAATCGTATTGTAGCAATTGGGCACAGAATGCAAGGTCGGTCCCACAATGATTTAAAATAGATTTTTGAAAAGGAACAGTTATCAATCATAAAATTTCCTAAATTTATCTCAATATTAATACAGTCTCCAAGATATGAAGAAAATAAAAGAATAACAACTAAATAATTTAAGATTACTCAAATGAAACAGGGGAGGATTTATAATTTAAGATTACTCAAATGAAACAGGAGAGGATTAGGATACTAAATCCTCCCATCCTTGGTTATCATCTATGATTATAGATGTAATGGTCGGAAAATTAAAAGATGCAAAAACACATAAACATTAAAATCAATTAATAGTTTATGGAAGATAAAAATAGTTAATCTACAATAAAAATCTCAAATTATGTCCTTCCAAAGCCTCAAATGAAAAGAAGCAAAACATTTACTGTATTAAAGCATTCCCTAATCACAATAAATTAATACCTCTGATTTATGCAATATAAAAATAAGGCATGGATTCCAAATCACAGGTTCAAGACCATGGGAAAAGCATGACTAGTTCTCATATTTTAGAATAATGATTGGATTCACAAAAATAGGTAATGACAAATAAACAATAACACACAAGAGCATCAATAAAGAAGATTCCAATTACATATCTAAATCACGGATGAACACCTCAGATGGGATTCATTAGTTTTTAAAACTCTAGAAAATTTGCCAGACATTTATATGCAAAAATAACACATAACTGAAATAAATCTCAAATAATTCAATTAAATGCCTCTCTATGTTCTTCAAACAAATCCAATATAAACTTTGACCTACTTGCTACAATCCTTTTTCGAGAAATAATCTCTATTCTACTCCCTAAAACTAGAAGATTAAGAAAAGAAAACTAGAAAAATTGAAGAGAGGAAACCTAAAAATGTAAAAACGGCTAAGAAAAGAAGAACCCCAAAAACTATTCTATAAAAAGAAAGACTCTCTAAACCCTAACTTTAACTCTCTTATATAGTCTTAGTTCGAAACCCTAAAAATCTAAGATCGATCGATCAACTCCAAATTTCGATCGATCAATTCCAACATTCAATCAATCGATTTTAAACAGAGTTTTCTGCAGAATTTTTTCTTTTAAGCTTCGGTCGATTGATTTGAGATTTGATCGATTGATTCTTCATGAATTTCTATGCATGACGGTTTCTTTGGTCTATGTTCCAATGTTTGTTGTCTTTACGCTCTTTTATGCCATTGAATGCATCCAATGGTCAGAATCACCTGAATCCATCAAAACTCGACAAAAGTTGTCAAATTGCTCTCATTGGATGGCAAAGTGTACATCTTATGGTGTGAAATATCATCATATCTCAACACTTATCACACCATCATTAAAGGAGAAGTGATTTGGCGGCAAAGAGCTAGAGAGAAGTAGGTCAAAGGGGGGACCAAAACTCTAAATTTTTTCATAGGCTGGCTAATTCAAAATTCAGGAAAAAGATGATTATGTCTCTCTCAGTTGATGGAAGGGTGATATATGATAAGGATGAGGTGTGAAATGTGATTGTGGAACACTTCATGTTTCAATTCAAGGAGGAGGTTGCGCTCAGACCTTTCCAAGATGGCATCCCTTTCAGTGAGATCTCTGCGGAGGACAGTGTCAAGCTGGAATCCCCTTGTACAATTGGCAAAATTCAAAGGGCTGTTTCCGAGGGCCATGGCGAAAGAGCGTCGGGGTCAGTTGGGTTTCCGCTAAAGTTTCTTCAAGTTTTATGGGACACCGTTAAAGAGGATGTTTACAATGTTTTTGCACAGTTCCACAAACATGCTCATTTGAGCAAGGGTATATGTTCTGCTTTTATCGTTTTACTTCTTAAAAGTGATAGTTCTTCGGGTCTAGGAGACTTCTGTCTGATAAGTTTGGTTGGCTACCTTTAAAAAGTGGTGAAAAGAGTTCTGGTCCATCTTTTCAGATCTGAGATCGGCAGTCTCGTTAGCCCTTCGCAAGGGGATTTTATCAAAGTACATCAAATCATGATCGAGGCAGTTCTTGCTCATGAATGTTTACATTCTCACCACACCGATAAGAAACTTGGGATAATCATCAAGTTAGAAATGGAAAAGCCTATGATCGTGTGCACTGCGTTTTTGTGGACCAAATGCTCGCAAAAATGGGGTTTGATTATCGTAGAAGAAAATGGATTTGGGCATGCATCAGTAGACCCATGTACTCGGTCTTGGTTAATGGATCCCCCGCGGGTTTTTTCGCTGGTTCTAGGGGGCTTCGACAAGGTGATCGGCTATCGCCGATTCTGTTGAATATTGTTGGTGAATGTTAAAGTAGGTTAATTGATAGGGGGACTGATCTCGGTCATATTAATGGTTTCTCTTTCACAAGTAATTTCAGACCAATCACACACTTACAATTCGCAGACGATACACTCATTTTTTTCAATGCTAATCATGACAACTTGCTACATTTGAAGTGGATCCTTAGGGCCTATGAGGGGTGTATGCCTATGAGGAGTGTACGGGTCAGAGAGTTAACCTTGGTAAAACAAAAATTTTGGGAGTGCATATCAATCAGTCTCGGTTAATCTGGCCTCTTATTTTGAATGCAGATTGGGAATTTCCCTGTTTACTTAGGGCTTCCGCTTTGCTTAGGAAAGCAGATGAAGGATTCGTGGGATCCCATAGTAGAAAGATATGAAAAAAGGCTTTCTATATAGAAGGATAAATTGTTGTCCATGGCCTGTGGAGCTATACTTATCAAAAGTGTGCTAAGCAATATGTCGATTTATCAATTATCATTATTCAAGTGCCCAACCAATGTTGTGAAAAGAGTGGAGCCAATCATGCACAATTTCCTTTGAATTGGTGGGGAGGAACGTAGGAAAATGCATCTCATTAACTGAGATAATGCTTTCTTCACAAAAGTGGATGGTGGGTTGGGTATCCACAATATTGAATTGATGAATGGGTCGCAGTTGTGCAATTGATTATGGAAGCTCGGGGCGGCAGTGGAGCAGTTTGAGTTGAGGCCATTTTGCTAAAATATAGGTGCGCTAGAGGTGGGCGGGATGTTACTAGTAGAAACTCCCAAAGATTTATGGATGGTGGAAAGGGCTAATGGCCATGGTGCAGGATTTCGACAGAGGTATTATGTGTGTGGGGAACAATCGCTACAAAGTTAAATTTTGGGAAGATTTTTGGTGTTCTACTCGTTGTTTCAAAAGTGTGTACCAGGGCATCTATGCCATAACTAGGAGAAAATTAGCCTATGTTGTCGGCTATGCTTTGGTTTCGGCCAATGAAATCTCTTGGAATCTGGATTTTAGGCGGAACGTAAGAGAGACCGAAGAGAGGGAGCTGTGACATGGGATCACGGCGGGGCCATCCGAGTCAGCCACAGGACCATTTGTGCCACTAGTGTGTCAGGCATTAGTGGATTGAAGCTGGGGGCATCGTCGGCGCGTCACCAAGCCATGAGGGCTTCGCCATTGGTACTCCAAGAGCTTCGGTCGTGGGCCAAGAGGGCACGCAACATGGTGGCAGTTTGGGTCGTGATGCGGTGCCAGCAAGACACACGATGCGGTCTCGACATGAACCAGATGGGTCAGCAGTGCAAGGCATTGCGGTATGTCAAACCAATAAGTTTGAAGTCCTCCTGCCATTCAAGCACTGTTGATGCTTAAACCATATATATGGGAAAAGGATCTAACAACCACGTGATGTGTCGCTGGCCTAAGTGATCCCCTACGGAGCGCGTATGATAGCCTTGTGGGCCTGAGTTCGCGCATCCGGGCCTCGCATAGGTGTTAGGTTGCTCCTGTCGCGTCGTGCACTGGAGCCATCGTGTTGGTGATTCACGACCACCCTCACGGTGCGGACCTAAACTCTAAGTAGGCTGCCCCTAGGAATGTCGCTGCGTATAGCTATATGAATTGCATTCGAGAATCCACATAGTTTCTAACTTAATGCGTTATCGTGTAGGTTTGAAACGTGAGTAGGCTGATCTAGTTCAAGAAAAGCTAGTTGCCGCATGAGAGATTACGTCGCAAAGAGTAACTCCGTGACATTTGGTATCAGAGCTTAGAGATGGCAAAAGGGACTAGTAGTGGTACACGCAGACGGACCAGGGAACGTCTAGACGACCTTGAAGGTCAGGCCAAACAGTTGGAGACGGTGGTTTCACTTGTGGCAGGCAATGCAGAACGGTTAAGCAAGCAGGAAGAAAACCACACTATGTTGGCTGAAAACCACGCCATGTTAGCTGAGAACGTGGAGATCCTTGCAGAAGATATGAGGGGCACCGTCGAAGCCCTTCGTTTGCAGATTGATGAATTGACCACTAAGATACGAGGGCGATTGGTTCTGGAGCTGCTCAACAACCAAAAGCCCCCCAACAAAAGGTTAAAATACCCGAGCCGCGGTGCTATGGGGGAGCTCGTGACGCGAAGGAATTAGAGAATTTCTTGTGGGACATGGAGCAGTATTTTCGTGTCGTTCCACCTGCCATCGAAGCTATAAAAGTGGTCACTGCAACCATGTATCTCGAGGGGGATGCTAAATTGTGGTGGCGTACGCGCTACGAAGAGATTCAAAATGGTCGTTGTGTCGTAGACACATGAGAAGACCTGAAGAAATAGTTGAAAGTACAATTCTTGCCCGAGAACATCGACTATGTCACTCGACAAAAGCTACGGAAGCTGCAGCACACTGGCATAGTGAGAGAATACGTGAGACAGTTCTTCGTTTTGATGTTGGACATCAGGGAAATGTCTGAGAAATATAAAATATTCTACTTCCTTGAAGGCCTTAAGCAATGGGCCCAGGCTGAATTAAATAGAAGGACACTACCGGACCTTGCAACTGCAGAGCGATTAACGGACTATGGGCCCTCAGATCAAAATAGGAAGAGGCCGCACGAGAATAAAAGTGGTTCAAAGAATCCACCAAAAGCTAATAAGAAAAGCAAGAGCGGCATGTAGGAAAAGAAGACGCACGGGAAAGATTCACATGCAAAGTCAGCTGAGTCCGCCAACTACGTGCCGAAGTCGGGTTGCTTCTTGTGCGGAGGGCCTCATCGAGTTAAAGACTGCCCACAGAAACAATCGTTGAATGTCCTTCGAGCTACTACTAGCGCTCCTACAATCCCTACCAAGGAGGAACCAAGAATGGGGCACTCAGATTGCTGAATGCCATAAAGGGGCAAGTAGAAAAAGGAAAGACACTCGCGCCCAAGGGGCTGATGTACATAGAGGTGTACATTAACGGGAAAAATACTCATGCCATGGTGGACACGGGGGTGACGCATAACTTTATTGCTGAGAAAGAAGCATGTCGCCTAGGATTGAAATTGGAGAAAGACTTCAGCCGTATAAAGGCTGTGAACTCGGAGGCGCGCCCCATAGCAGGAATAGCAAAGGGGGTACCTGTACGGACAGGGCCGTAGAGCGAAGCAGCGAACTTTATGGCAGTACAGATGGATGATTTCAAGGTTGTCCTTGGGTTAGAACTCCTGCACCAGGCTAAAGCAGTTCTCATGCCATACATTGGGTCAGTGTGCATGTTCGGAGAAGAGACCCCTTGCATGATCCCCGTCATTCAGAAAGATAAAGAAGTAGAGAGTGATGGGTTTATCTTAGCACTTCAGTTAAAGAAAGGATTAAGAAGAGGAGAACCTATATTTCTTATGACACTGCTAGAAGAGAAAGCAACAGGGCCGATAGATATTGTGCCAGAAAGTGTCAGAAATACTCTAAGAATTCTAAGATGTCATGCCGCCAGAATTGCCTAAGGTGCTACCACCAAGGAGATCAGTGGATTACCGAATTGAATTAGAACCAGGCGCAAAGCCACCGGCTAAAGCTCCCTACAGAATGGCTCCTCCAGAGTTAGCCAAGTTACGTCGGCAGTTAGATGAGTTATTGGGGGCAAGGTTTGTTCGATCGTCAAAAGCTCCATTTGGCGCCCCAATTTTATTTCAAAAGAAACGTGATGGTAGCCTTCGATTATGCATCGACTACAGAGCGTTGAATAAGGTCACCGTCAAGAATAAGTATCCAGTGCCATTAATTGCAGATTTGTTTGATCAGTTGGGCAGTGCGAGGTACTTTACCAAGCTGGACTTGAGATCTAGCTATAATCAGGTGCGAGTCGCCGAGGGAGACGAATGCAAGACTACCTGTGTGACTAAGTACGGAGCCTTTGAGTTTCTAGTGATGCCCTTTGGGCTGACTAATGCCCCAGCCACCTTCTGCACCCTGATGAATGAGTTGTTCCATGCCTACCTCGACAAATTCGTGGTGGTGTACTTAGACGATATCGTTGTGTATAGCAACACATTGGAAGAACATCTTAGCCACCTCCAAATCATCTTCAAGATACTGCGAAAAAATCAGCTATGTTAAGAAGGAGAAGTGTTCATTTGCACAAGAGCAGATTATATTTTTAAGACGCTGTATCGGAGGAGGATACATCAACATGGACCTTGAAAAAGTTCATGCAATCCAAGACTGGAGAGTGCCAGAGGGCGTGACTGAGTTGCGGTCATTTTTGGATTTGGTCAACTATTACAGAAGGTTCATCCCCTGTTATTCACACCATGCAGCACCACTGATTGACCTATTGAAGAAGGATCGACCGTGGCAGTGGTGGGAAAAATGCCAGAGGGCATTTGAGGATTTGAAAGCGGTGGTCATGAGTGACCCCATGCTGAAGCTACCTGATCACTCCAAGTCATTTGAGATACACACGGATGCCTCCGACTATGCGATAGGAGGAGTATTAATGCAAGAAGAGCATCCAGTGACCTTTGAGAGCAGAAAGCTGAACGATACCGAGTGGTGGTATACAGTTCAAGAAAAAGAGATGACAGCGATAGTACATTGTCTAAGGACGTGGAGGCACTACCTACTTGGGTCGAAGTTTCTAGTGATGACTGACAATGTGGTGACCAGCTACTTTCAGACACAAGAAATTATCGCCGAAACAGGCCCGTTGGTAAGATTTCTTGGCCGAGTTCGATATGGACTTAGTGTACAAGCCTGGCAGGACCAACCAAGTCGCAGACGTTTTAAGCCGTAAAGTAGAGTTAGCAGCATTGAAAGTTCAGTTAGCAGCGTTAAAAATTGAAGAACAAATTACAGCTAGCCGCATTAGTTCCACTATCCCCGATAGATTGTGCGATGGGTTAAAATTAGATCCACTCGCGAGGACCCTACTATAACAGATATAAGTGGGGAGAATACGGAGATTCTGGACTGAGGAAGGACTGTTGGTGACCAAAGGGGGCCATTTTTATGTGCCGAAAGTGAGAGAACTTAGAAAGGAACTCTTGAAAGAGTGTCATGACACATTGTGGGCTGGTCATCCAAGAATTTATCGCACGCTCTCCTTGTTGGAAAGACGTTTCTATTGGCCTAAGATGGAAGAGGACGGAGAGGAAAATGTCAGGACTTGCCTGTTATGCCAGCAGGACAAAGTGGAAAGAGCTAAACCATTTGGACTCCTGCAGCCATTGCCAGTGTTATCCAAACCGTGGGAGAGTGTCTCCCTTGACTTCATCTCTGCATTTCCTAAAGTAGGGACACTCAGGTCCATCCTGGTAGTTGTGGATCGGTTCTCAAAGTACGCTATATTCATTCCGACACCATTGAATTATAATGCAGAGCAAGCAGCATGATTATTTGTCACCAATGTTGTGAAACATTGGGGAGTGCCGCAAGTGATTGTTAGTGATAGAGATCCACGGTTTGCTAGCAAGTTTTGGTCGAATGTTTTTCAGCTCCTAGGGACAAAACTAAACTTCTCATCCAGCATGCATCCACAAACAGACGGACAGACAGAAAGGGTGAATGCTATTTTGGAACAATATTTGAGACATTTTGTCAGTGCCAACTAAAAGAACTGGGTTCAGTTGTTAGACGTGGCACAATTTTGTTATAATCTACAAAAGAGTTCAGCCTCAAATAAGAGCCCATTCGAATTAACGCCAGCAACCGTTAACGCCGCATACAATTACTATGGGATATACTGGGTCAAGTCCGACAGCCTACCATCTTGCCAAGGAGTGGCAGAGAAATGCAGAGATTGCTAGGGCCTATCTGGAAAAGGCCGCTAAGCGAATGAAGAAGTGGACCGATCAGGGTCGACGGCCTATCGAGTTGCACGTAGGCGATGAAATTTTGGTAAAACTTAATCCGAAGCAGCTCAAATTTTTTAGAAGAAAACACGTAGGATTAGTTCGTAAGTATGATGGGCCATTCCCAATCACAAAAAGATCCATGATGTCTCATTTCGAGTGCAACTTCCTTCCTGATTGAGAATGCATTCGGTCTTCCACGTCAGTTGCTTAAAGTCATATAAAAGAGACCCGAATAATCTAGAAAGAAGTTTGTCAACTCGTGTCGCCCCAGATGCCAATTTATAGTTGAAGAGACAAGTTGAAGAAATCCTTGCACACAGACGCAGTAACATGGAAGATGGTAGTCAGAATGAATTTCCTGTAGAATACCTTTTGAAGTGGAAGGGCCTACTAGAGGCCGAAATTACTTGGAAACTTGAGAGTACCCACCCGTCCTAAAGAAGTTCTAGAAGCGCGTCGACAGGGACGTCAAGGCAACTAAGTAGGGGAGGATGTGACGTGGGCTCGCGGCGGGGCCATCCGAGTCAGCCGCAGGGCCATTTGTGCCACTAGTGCGTCAGGCATTGGTGGATTAAAGCTAGGGCATCGTCGGCACGTCACCAAGCCATGAGGGCTTCGCCATTGGTACTCCAAGAGCTTCGGTCGTGGGCCAAGAGGGCACGCAACATGGTGGCAGTTTGGGTCGTGATGCGGTGCCAGCAAGACACACGATGCGGTCTCGACATGAACCAGATGGGTCAGCAGTGCAAGGCATTGCGGTATGTCAAACCAATAAGTTTGAAGTCCTCCTGCCATTCAAGCACTGTTGATGCTTAAACCATATATATGGGAAAAGGATCTAACAACCACGTGACGTGTCGCTGGCCTAAGTGATCCCCTACGGAGCGCGTATGATAGCCTTGTGGGCCTGAGTTCGCGCATCCGGGCCTCGCATAGGTGTTAGGTCGCTCCTGTCGCGTCGTGCGCTGGAGCCATCGTGTTGGTGATTCACGACCACCCTCACGGTGCGGACCTAAACTCTAAGTAGGCTGCCCCTAGGAATGTCGCTGCGTATAGCTATATGAATTGCATTCGAAAATCCACATAGTTTCTAACCTAATGCGTTACCGTGCAGATTTGAAACGCGAGTAGGCTGATCTAGTTCAAGAAAAGCTAGTTGCCGCAGGAGAGATTACGTCGCAAAGAGTAACTCCGTGACAGAACGCTCTCATTTGTTGTCAGATTTGAAAGGGTTCAATCAATTTTCTTTGGAGAGTGGATGGCGCTTTTTCCGTTAGCTTTGCCTACAGATTTTTATGGCGTAGGCCTCTTATTGTGCGTCCATGGACTGGTGTTTGAAAAGTGAAAGCTCCTCCCAAGAGTATCTTTTTGCTTGGTTCGTTGCTCTCAATCGGATTAAGACCGTGGATGCTCTGATCAAGCATGGAGTTCAGATTTCAAATCGTTGTTTTATGTGCAGCTCTATGCCTGAATCCGCCGATCATCTTCTGCTTCCTTGTGTGGTTGGTTCTATCATCTAGATTGTGCTTCATTGGCATTGGAATTTGATAGGGTGTTTGCCGAGCTCTTGTGGGGATTTGATTGCATAATGGTGCCATGATTGCAAACGAGGGGGTCATCAAGTCACCTCAGTGATTCCAATAGCTGTGTTTGGAGCCATTTGGAGAGAGCGAAACTATTGAATTTTCGAAGGTAAATTCAGATTGAGGAGATTCAACGCAACATCGATTTTTGGGGTTTCTGGTGGTCCAATAACTGGGCCCCGATGAGGTGATTCCCTATTTCTGGTGTTTTTTTGTCCAATTTCTGCAAGGTATATAGGCTGTGGTGGTCTCGTTTGAGGCTGGTTTTTTGCAGGATCTTTCTTTGTTTTTTTTCTTTTCCCTCTTTCGCTTTTCGAGCATCTCGCTCAGTTCAATCTTTTTTTGTAGTTTTGTAGTTTTTTTTTCCTTAGGAATAAAAATACATAGTTATCGATTGAAAAAAAAAAGAGAAAAAAAAGCTCTCAACAAAGTTCTAGAAGGCTCATTAGGGTTTCTCTCTTGCAAGGATAGAAAATTACAATGAGAGGTGCCCTAAAAATCCTGAAATATGCATTATATTGGTTTGCACAAAAGAAAACTTACGTTACTTTCAAACTAAAGGCCCACGGATGTCCATAAAGTGGTTCACGATCAACCATCAACAGATTCTCGGACGTTCATCAACTTGGTCATAGACGACCGTTTGTTTTTTTCGAAAAGTTTGACCATATTTGTTTTTGCGATCCCGGATTCCATATAGATCTGAGTTCGACAAATGAGCAATTGCTTTTTATGCACTCGACTGAATCTATACAATGGATAAGTAATTGAGATAGTTGAAAATTGTTAAAAGGCTCATCAAAGATATAAATCACCATGAGCAATATATTACCATTAATTGGGTCCGCATTCCCATGTACATACACTTGATGAGTGTGACCCGCTTATGGGAGGCTCAAGTTAGGGCCCAACCTGTCTCATTGAAAGTACACTTGCGCTCGGTCATTTGTATCACACATGCAACAAAGATCATCAATCTGAGATATCAAATGCCAAAATCACAATTAGAAAATTTCAACGATTTGATCACATAACTTTTTGTGCATTGATCAAAGAATAGGGGCTGGAAGTATCATTTCCCTAGTAATCCCACTCAACTTTTGAGTAACTAAATAGTTTCCAACATGCCAGGAACAGTGAAAAATTCATCATTAATTAGATACCCAATAACCAAATAACAGAAAAAAATTTAACGCCAGCAGTCACAGAAAATTATGTAACACCAGAAGTAATCTGATTGATATAATAAGCTAATGATCAAGCTAAGAGAAACGTTTCCGGAGATTTATATACCAACACATCCTCCTACAAACCAAGCTTAGAAGGAAGAAACAAGTATTCTTAGGTTCAAGAAGCATAACACACGTAGGATCTGCAGAAACAAAAACCAGTGATCAGTCACTCGGCTTTCCATGAAGAAAGCGGGAGAGTATCCGAATCCTGAAAAGTGAATTGCGTAAAACCCTCTCTATCACCCTTTACAGCATCTCCTGAAGCTAAGGACTCGAGTTCGATCATTTCTTCTGGGCTGAGCTTCACAGATAAAGCTCCAATGTTCTGGTTGAAATTCTCAATCTTAGTGGTGCCTGGTATCGGACACACATCATCGCCTTGGTGATGAACCCAAGCCAAAGCAAGCTGTGCAGGGGTGCAGCCCTTCTTCGTAGCTATTTCGGTAACGCGCTCAAACATATGCAGGTTATGCTTCAGATTCTCAGGTTGAAATCTTCGTAAATTCTGTAGATGCGGTACATGTTCAATAAGAAACTACATCAGCAGGAGAAATACTTAATGCTACTGCTATGGTAACATTCGATTAATAAATATTTTGACAACAATTAGATGGATACAGCCATGACCCCGCCCACTTATTAGCCACCAGGCGCATATCTATGATCAATCCAAGCAGTCCACATAGCAGCTAATCATTGGCACATCTCAACAAAAAATCATGCTTGTCTATGGGATGTATAAGCCATACGTAACTGTTTCTGGTCAAACCGATATTGATATCATTATTGGTACCGTTATGGTATCATCCGTTACGTACCGGTATCGGAAGGCAGCGGTACGATACAAAGGGTTTGTATCATACCCTGTCCGTATCGTTCAAAATCTTGGACGATACAAATGAGTCCAAATTTGTATCATCCGAGATTTTGAAAAAGTGGGTGCCCACTTAACTGACAGTGTATTGTCCAAATTTCAGATGATACGGTGATGATATAGATTTGTATTGTCCGAGATTTTGGTTTTCCCTAAATCTCACACAATACATTCAAAGTATCATCTGAGATTTAAAAAAAACTGGTCAATACATTGAATCAATGTATCGGCGGTAGAACGATAGGTAAGGATTTTCGAAATTTTGACCCATGGGTATCGGCCGATACCGATATGTATTGGCTGATACCAGGAAGTCGGCGGATACTATTCTTTTATTTCATTTCGGTATTGTTTTTTTCATTAAAAAAAATCTGGTATCCGTCCGAAGCATGGACTGATAAAAGAAACAAATACCTATCGGAGGATTGGAACCATCAGATGTGAATACTTTTATACAACCGTCAAATTGCATTACCGCCCATATTAGAGTGCCTCGATTGAACGGTTCAAATCTTCCAATCAATAAGACTATTAGGTCCATGGTGATTCCCAATATGAGCTACCACTAATGATTTGGACTGGGAAAAATTGTGCAACTTACAAATGGATCAGCCATGACCCAAACTGTAAATTAGGCAGTCGTTATCTGTTAATCCTAATATTTATGGCAATGCCGATGGTGTGCCCTTGGAAATTGGATTTTTCAAAATAAGATAAGCCCCATCAATGACATGACCGTTGGTCACCATAGTACTACAACATCATTCCTCTAAAACAAAACCCTCATATCCAAATATATATATATATATATATATATATATATATATATATATATATATATATATATATATATATATATATATATTGGCCTGGACTATGGGTTCAAACCATGGGTCAAAATATCATCCAATACCGATACGTATCGATTTTGGACCTCACCGATACGGTATATTCAAAGTACCGTATCGGTGCCATCGGACGATACATTGGAATGTATCTTCTGATATGTATCGGTTTTGAGGCTGAGCGATACGTATCGTTTTTCCGAGATTTTAACCCATGGTTCAAACCCACACCAAGGCGCTGGGTTAGAGTCAGTTGAAGGCCCTGTGGCATCCATCCAAGGGATTGAGCTTTACGGAAATTTTCCCAAGGACGATTAGTGGCCACCCAAAACATTTGGGCATGATCCGATGCATATACACCGTCCAAACTGTGGTTAAAGGGGGGGGGGGGGAGGGAATTCAATGCACCAGGATATGTGGGTGGTACCCAAACTTTGACCATAGTTTTGAACACGAAAATAACTTTTTTTTGAATTTTTTTTTATAGATCACATTCCACATGGCACATGATCCTAAAACGGGTGTTTTTCTTAAATCACATGTCATGTGGCATGTGATCTGAGGTTCTAACCCACCGCTCCCAATATGAGTTCAAATCCATTGCCCCATTTGCCATATATATATATATATATATATATATATATATATATATATATATATATATATATATATGCAAGTTGGCTTAATCTCAGCAGAAGAGTAAACATGCATTTGCTATAGGATTCCCTGAAGAAAAGACAGATCTCAATTAAGGTCCTTTTTTTTTTTTATATCCTGGGTATTCGGGCCTCTTAAAGCACCCGCCTAATCCCAAGGGCACATGCACACCCCAAATTTAGTACATGCCGGTTAAGCACAGGATATAAATCCCTAGGGTGGCCTCAAGGAGGGGAGGGGATTCGAACTCAGGTCTCTTGCTTTTGGAAGCAGGTACCTGGTCAGCTCACCTAACCCCTTGAGGTTAATTAAGGTCAATTATTCATGTGAAGTTTTCAATAAGATGTCTACTCGGTTTTCAAACCAGGGTAATACGCTAAATGCACCACCATCCCATTGTATTATAATCTAATGTGATCCATGCATACCTTTCGGAAATCGAAATCTGAATCTTTATCAAACGCCTTGGATCCCGATGACAAGAAGCCCCGACCCAGAGGACTATATGCAACAATGCCTATACCAAGTTCTCTGCATGTGGGAACTATTTCTTCCTCAACATCTCTTGTCCATAATGACCACTCCAATTGCACTGCAGTTAATGGGTGGACAGCATGTGCCCTCCTGATGGTCGAAGCAGAGGCCTCAGACAGTCCTACATATTTTATCTTACCTTCTTCAACTAGTTTTTTGAGTTCTCCCACCTTGAGAAGAGGAAAAAATTAGAAAAAAATCATTAGCAGTCTTGCCTTGGTCAGTGGATAATAAACTAACCAAAGATCTAACCCATGGTCTATAGTTGAGATTTGTAGATGATATATTTTAACACAAAATGAAAACATATGCATTTTTTATTAGAACGATTCTCCTTAGTCTAACCCAGTTTTAATAAACAGAGAAAATGCATATTTCTCTTTGGATTATGCTGAAAAGTAATTAAAAGAATCTCAAGGGTGAACAATTTATTTGCTAAGCTTTGATAGCCGTGGAAGTCCAATAGACACATTATTTTCTAGCTAAAACACATTTACTCGTCTTCAAAGAGTAGGACAACTGTAGAAACCCATTGACCCTGTACTATCATATCATATGGTTAGTGTAACAGATATTTGGATATACAATTACACATTATGACATTGAACGAACTAAAACTATTAACAGAAAATACACATATATATAGCTTGTTATGGTTATTATTTTTCTTTGTTAATGGTGGCTTGTCTGGAGATACTTGAGGTTTTCCTTTTCTTTAACTACAATACTCAGTGATTTTTTTTTTTGAATTGTTTTTGAGTGTTTATATCTTTAGTATGCTATTTTCAGAGTTATCTCAAAAGGTGTGCATTCTGAGGTTCATAAGTCCAGGAGAGAATTCAAATTAAATCCTTTTCCAAACCATGAAGAATGGTTCTCTCTCAGTTGATTTCTGTGTGTGACATTGAGCAATATCATGTAGCAACCCTTAGGAACGTGATTAAGTCTACTACCAAGCCAAAGAAAACAAGTAAACAAACAAATTTTTGCAATATTTTACAATTTTCTTTTCTTTGAAAATACAGAATTATTTTTAAACTTTTGGGATTTGTACCGCTCGAGCTATACTGCAATCTACTGGGCAGTACAAACTGGAGCCAACCAAGATGTTAAACCATGATACACATACAGTAAATTATCATAAAATCTAGGAATAATGACACACGATCGCCTTTAAACAGATAATGCCATAACCGTCCAATTAATGGGTCACTTGGCACATGACTTTGAGCAATCCAAGCCAGGTAGATGAAGATACATAAATTGAACTAAAGTGAGCCAAAAAATCAACTCATTGCGGGATCTGAACCATCCAACCTATGCATTCTAAAATGAGCGGTTGTTCATATGTTTTCTAACGGTTAAAATTAAAGTGGACTAATCGGATGGTTAGAGTCCTCTAATAGGAGTGAGTTTTTAGCTGAGACGCGTAAATGATGGGCTGATAGTTTAACTACTTGGACTGATCAAACATGTCCGCCACATGGCCTGAAAGTGAGCATTCATGGAATAATCTGTTTAAAGGCGATCAAAGGAATCGACCTCCAAAATTTATCATGCCAACTATTTGTATCCTATCTGATGGGGGCATCAGATTCAAGCAACCGCTAGTGACGTACCGAAGGTGGAAGACGAACATAAAAGGAAAGAAAAAAGCTCAAATTCGGAAGATTCAAAAGTGCCCAGTCGATCGATCGACTCTAGGCCTCGATCGATCGAGAATGGACAGCGGGCAAAGTTGCTGAGGTGAAATTATATTTCTCAGTCGATTGATCGAGCAGAAAATTTCAAATGATCGATTTAAGTCTGTGGCGTCGGATGATTTATTTATTTTCTCAGTCGATCGATCGACCAATTACGCGGATTTTGGCGAAAGTTTATTATTTTGGACAAAAGTTGTCATTTTGTGTTTTATTTGCATTCGGACTTTTCTAATTTCATATTAGGATTTTGGTTAGCCTATTTAAAAGCTTGTAAACAACTTTATTATTAGTTTTTGGTGAATTAAAATTGCTATTGCAAACTTGAGAGTCCTAAACTTTCGTGGGGGTGCGATTCTCTCAAAACGGAGAGCGATTCTTCGATCCCGCATGCGGTTTGGTGTGAGGCCAACTCTTCTTTCATCTCTATCTTCTTTAGATCTACGATTTGCATAAGTAGCGTAACCCTAGTTTATTATTTCTCAACTAAATCCCTGATCTAGCTTATTTATCTCACAAAATCTAAAATTAACATGCCTATCTTCTTTAAATCATTGATAAACCTTTTATTTTCGTACGGTATCGAGAGAACCCGCTTGTGAGTTCGTTCAATGCCCTAAAATTATTGGAGATCTCGTCGTTCATTAAGAACCCTAGTCTCCTAGATCCTCTAGGGAACGTACAGGAAAAGTAACGCTATTTTGGGCCATAATTGAATTATCTAATTGAATTCTAGAATATTTCTATAGTAATCTGTTTAGAAAATTGTTATTATTAATTGTTTAGATTAATTTAAATTTTAATCTCAGCCCTAGCATTGCATTTAGTAAGTTCCCGCATCAAATTGGTATCAAAGCATCAATTTTAGTTTTAGGGTTTCAGTATTCATATAGGTTCTAGGGTTTATTTCTATTATTGTTTTTTTGTTCTGCATCATTTTAGATTTGTCTTTCATTATTTCAGATTTGTCTTGCATCACATAGCTTTGTCTTGCATAAAATAAATTGTCTTGCATTCTCATGGATCCCCTTAAGATGGAAGCCCTAATTAGAGACCTTACATCTAAGTTGATCGCGACCCAAACCACCCTTCAAGCCCAGATGGCTGAACAACACAATCAATTGCAACAATAGTTGCGTGATCAACAAGCCCGATATGAGGATTTGGAACCGTGTTGAGAGATCAATGAGTTTCTCACCGAAATTCACAATAAAGTCAACACAAATGACCGAGGGAGGGTAGGTCAGCAACGTCGTGAAGTTCAAACATATCAGGACGATAATATCATGAAATATGTGAAAATGGACACCCCTACTTTCGATGGGAAAAGACAACCTAAGGTCTTTCTCGAGTGGGTCACCAGCATGGAAAACTACTTCAAGTGGTACGCCATGTCCAAGGAGCAAAAAGTCTGATTTACTAAGGTCAAACTTATGGGTCAAGCTGGACTTTATTGGATGGGGTTAGAGAACCATAGGCTGGCCCAGGGTCTTCCTCCCATTTCTACTTGGAGAGAGATGAAGACCCAATTGAACGAGAAATATGTTCATTTATCTTACGATGAATGTATTCTCGATCAGTGGCATTCATTGCGCCAAGGGAATTCACCGATCACAGAATGCATCGATAGATTTGAAGACCTTTACCCTATCCCGATTTCAAATGAGCCTTCACTCAGAACTGCAAAGGGAACCCATTCCATACCCTGTTACAGATCTAGAGGAATGTTTCACTAGAGTCGAGGAGTTAGAACGATACCTCAAAACTAATACTCCATCTAGTTATAGATCTAGTTATAGGTCTAATCTTCCCGAGTCAGAGCCCAACACTAATGCCTCACCTGCTAGGCCCAACCCAGTTACTACAGTAGTAACCAGAGTCGATAAGGGGTAAAAGCTTAATGCTTGAAGGCCTGAAGGGTGGTGGTCCGAACAAGTGTTACAAGTGTCACGGCATCGGACATTTTGCAACACAATGTTCATCCTGAAACCTGTTTATAGTCGAGGACGCTAAAAATGAGCATGACGGGGGTACAGTTGAAGTCTACAAGCCTGAGTCGTTCCCTAGTGATGAGGAAGATTGTATAGGGAAACAAACAGTGGCTTGTCTTAGGGATATCTCCTACCCCGTTGAGGAGGATAATTGTAACGACCCAAAATTCCCAAGCCAGAAAGATGTCGAATACCGAGTTATTAAACTTAGTTCATAAGCCTATAAAAGGAATTTCTTTTATTTTTCTTTAAGCGATGATATAATTTCGAGAATCGAGTTGCTTATAAAACTGAAATAAATGATTCAATGTCCATAAACAAAAATACTTATCCAAAAGTATACCACCGGTGATGGTCGTACGTCACACAAACGGTGATACTTACATCAAAATACGTGAAATGTAATAGGTAAATAGTCTAAAGAAAATTTGTTGAATCATAGCAAGCCCAAATTACAAAAGTTTACTAAAGATAGAATTCTTCGGGTGGAAGATCTTCCTCGCCTTCTAACACAAAATTAGGATCCTCTACAAACTCAGGATCTTTGTCAACGTCGGTACCTATGACACATTGTATTGGGGTGAGCTAAAAATCCACATGCTCAGTAGGGCAATCCCAATACCAATTATACCTTAACCTTCCAACACATAGTTCTAGTGATCATTTCAATATTAATAACTGGGACACCATAATATAAGGAGTCATCACATGTTCATGTTCTAAGATAAACAACTTCAAGTACAAATTTGTATTTGGATCATATAGTCTATGGTGGAGTTTTGATGTCATATTCAGAAAATCTAAAATGAATTTCATGTAAGTGCTCAATTATGATGTTTTTTCTTGATGTCATTTTCAGAGAGTCTAAAAGGTAAATTTCATTTTAGTGCTCAATCATGATACTTTTCTTTGCATTCATTCATATGTTAATTCTTATGTTCATGCATGACTTAAAAATATAATTTAAATAATCTCTATTGCACATATAGTGGTAGAGCCAATGTCAAAGCCGATGGGGATCCTAGCCATCGTCGTTCAAGAATAATTTTCAAAGTGTCGTAGCCCCTGCGTTTTGAGGAAGCTCGTGCAGTTTAAAGGTCCTCGTCACGATTCAAAGTTCAAAGTGTGTCGTAGCACGGTTCAAAATACCGTCGTAACAGTTCAAAGTTCAAAGTGTGTCAAAGCGGTTCAAAGTTCAAAGTGTTGGCGCATAGGATCCATTCAAATTCAACCTCAAATCACATGCAATGTTCTAAAATATAATATATCATATTCGTTCTTTATAATTAATTTTGAATTCAAAGTCGGTTTCAAAGGTTCGATGAAATTCACATCATGCATCTCCTTTTTCTTAATTCAAAGTTCAAAATCAGTTTCCAAGATTCATTGAGATTCATAAGATTTTCAATGAGATTCTACTGTTTCCAAGATTCAATGAGATTCATAAGAAATTCAATGAGATTCTACTGTTTTTGGATTTCGTATTCAAGTGCTCAACCAATCATAAGAGCAAGGTGACTAAGTATCTTAACGCATAACAATGTCTGATTTATTTTAGGCCAGTAAATATCTATGAATCAGAATTATAAAATATAACGGATTGTTGAAATTCCCCTTCCTCGTTTCCCCAATGTCGCACTGAAAAGGTGAGACGATTCCTATTGATTGGTAGTCGATAATAGGAGTGTCGCTCTAGGATTTCATGGCAGTGCGCCCGATTCCTTCATACACAAACGGCATATCAACAGCCATAGTTTTGTATATCTATCTATCGATTGATAAATGAAAGTCGATTAATCGAACTTAAGCGATTGTAACCAGGTTAATCGGTTTTATCCAGAATCGATCGATCGAACAAGGGGTCGATCGATCGGTAATGACGGCAATTATATATGTCAATAAAATGGTCTCTGTCAGAATCGATCGATCGAGCAAGGAAATCGATCAATTGAAATTAATGGTATATATATATATATATATTGTTGTCATTGGTCTTGGTGCAAAATGATCGATTTCAGAATTCTGTCACAATCGATCGATCAGTATGGTATCTCGATCGATCGATTATATAACTTTCATTGTATAACCGAAAGTTATACAATTAGAGACTTGAAATTTGTCTTTTCCAAATCGATCGATTGGTATGTTATTTTGATCGATCGATTATATAACTAAAGGCTATATAACAGAGACTTGTATTTTGACTGCTCTACATCGATCGATTGAAATGAAAATCGATCGATTGACTGAATACAAAAAAGAAAACCCCTCTTTACTCAGCCCGAAATCGATCAATCGAAATAGGAAATCGATTGATCGATTTCAAAAATTCTGAACGCTTCTAATGTTCGCAAACAAGATCCTAAAATAAAAATAAAGGATTTTAGGGTTCGAAAATGAGATCCGAAAATTAAGAAAAAGACAATTATTCACCTCTTGAAGCATGAACGATGATTCTACGGTAATTGGGGTTGAGGAGATCAATGTTCCACGCTATCGTTCGTCCAAGGTTCCTTTCTTCTTCCTCCTTGATCTTGATGGTGGAAATGATCAAGGTGATTCTTGTGGAAGAATACCCAAAAGATTTTAGGGAGAGTTGAAGGGTTGAAGAAAAAAGGTGGTGACGGCTAGGGTTTCTTAAGAAGAAAAGAAAAGAATGAAGACGGCTAGGTTTTCTTACAGCTCTATTCTTAAGAACTCTCAAAGAGATTATGATTTAGGGTTCTCCGTACTAACCTCTTGTTTATAACTCAAGCCTTCAACTAGTAAACTATCATATAACTTGTGTTAAATAATGACAAATAAATATAAGAGCCCTAGAAATCAAAACACGTATTTTTTTGTTAAAATGTTTTGAAATGTCAAGGCCTACGGTGTATACATTATTAAGCACATATAAGTAATTTAGATGTATCAGAGACGTGAAAATTCGAGTCGTTAGATTAATACCTCATGGGCTCTTGTGGTTAGATGTGCTCAAGTTCAATCAAAGGAGAGTGATAATTGGCAACGGGACAATATCTTCTATACCGTAGCCAAGTGTGGTGAAAAAGTTTGTCGAGTCATCGTTGACAGTGGAAACTGTACCAATGTGATTTCCGAGAGTACAATTTCTTGCTTAGAGCTTGCGCCCATAGTTCACTCATGACCCTATAAATTCCTTCGGTCAACTCATCATCCATCCCTATTTCACAAAGGTGTCAAGTTCCTATACAATTCGGCTCATATACAGACACCTTGTGGTGCGATGTTGTGCCTATGGATGTGGGGCATATCATCCTAGGAAGGCCGTGGTTGTATGACATGGACATTACACTGTTCAGGAGATCGAAGGTGTGTTCATTCACGCATAGTAGAAATAAAATCAAGATCAATCTGTTACCTCCTAAAGCACCCACAGTAAAATCAACCAAGTCCAGTGATAAAGGCCTAATAGCAAGAGGAAAGTCATCTAAGGTCGTTCACATCGTCAGCCCTCTTGAGTTTGAACGAGGCGCTAAGACAAAGGAAATTGTTTATGTCCTTGTCACAGTTGAAAAGTCCAAAGAGTCAGGAGTTGCGGTTCCAAAAGAGGTTGAATCAATAATGAATGAGTTTGAGAATGTCTTTCCTAAAGACCTTCCAAATGAATTACCACCTCTACAGGACATCCAACACGCCATTGATCTGGTTCCTGGAGCTACCTTGCCTAACTTGCCCCATTATCGTATGAATCCATCTGAACACTCAGAGTTAAAAAGACAAGTTGATGAACTTCTCCAAAAAGGGCTCATAAAGGAAAGCTTGAGTCCATGTGCAGTGTCAGCGCTGCTCACACCCAAGAAAGATGGTACTTGGAGGATGTGTGTGGATAGCCGCACTATTAATAAGATCACGGTCAAGTATCAGTTTCTTATACCGAGACTAAATGATATGTTGGATATGATGGTCGGTACCACGATATTTTCGAAGATCAATTTGAAGAGTGGGTACCATCAGATCCGAGTTCGTCCCGGGAACGAATGGAAAACTGCCTTCAAAACCAAAGATGGGTTGTATGAGTGGTTTGTCATGTCATTCGGGCTCTCAAATGCTCTAAGCACATTCATGCATATCATGACACAAGTGTTGAGGCCTTTCATAGGCAAGTTCTTTGTGGTTTATTTCGACATCTTTATCTATAGCCACAATAAGGAACAACACCTAGGCCACTTAAGGCAAGTTTGCATGACTCTTAGAGGAGAGAAGTTATACGCGAACCTGAAGAAGTGCACATTCATGTCACCAAGCATTGTATTCTTAGGGTTTGTCGTTACC
Organism: Chloranthus sessilifolius; assembly: GCA_021018995.1. NCBI lineage: Eukaryota > Viridiplantae > Streptophyta > Magnoliopsida > Chloranthales > Chloranthaceae > Chloranthus > Chloranthus sessilifolius. The sequence goes on from CM037584.1 coordinate 169,919,542, forward strand.
TCTGATGGAATGACTATGGACCCGGAAAAGGTCAAAGTAATTGTAGATTGGCCTGAGCTTCGAAACATTTACGAGGTCCGTAGATTCCACGAGTTAGTCACGTTCTACAGGCGGCTCATCTGTAACTTCAATACGGTAACTTCCCTATCACAGATTGTATCAAAAAGGGGAGTTTAGATGGACACCTGTTGCGGCTAAAGCTTTTAAAGAGGTCAAGTCTCGAATAACGAAAACTCATGTCATGTACCTTTCCGACTTTTTGAAGGTCTTTGAGCGTGTGACGTGTCAGGCGGAGGTACTGGAGGAGTATTAAGCCAAGAGGGTCATCTGATAACTTATTTCAATGAAAAGCTTAATGAGGCCTAGCAGAAGTACTACCTACAACAAAGAATTCTATGCAGTAATACAATCACTTAAGTATTAGAAACACTATTTGCTACCACATGAATTCGTCTGGTTCTCTGATCACGAAACCCTGAGATTTTTGAGTTCCCAAAAGAAGTTAAACCCGCGACATGCGAAATGGGTTGAACTTCAAAGGTTCACCTTTGTGCTGAAACATAGGGTTGGTGTAGAGAATCGGGCTACTGATGCGCTGAGCTGTAGAGTGGCAACGCTGCACTCATTAAGCGTGGAGGTAATCGGATTCGATCACCTAGTGGAGGATTATCCCACATGTCCGAATTTTGGCCAAGAGTTTACCTCACTTATGAGTAGACAGCCTGTCAGAGTAAATATACCCTATAAGAGGGATATTTGTTCCTAAAACACCGATTGTATATTCCTCGCACTTCTCTACGAGACTTTGTTGTTTGAGAATTACACGCTAGAGGGGTTGCCGACCATTTTGGTTGCAACAAAACTGTTGCATTGGTTGAGGACCGATTCTATTGGCCAAATCTTACTTGGGATGTTACCAAAATTATCAGACAATGTCGTGTTTGCCAACTAGTAAAACTAAAGAAGCAGAACACCGGATTATACACACCTTTACCGGTGCCACACACCCCGTGGAAAGACTTGTCTATAGACTTCGTGTTAGGCCTTCCCAAAACCCTCCGGAAGCACAACTTGGTGTTCATCGTTGTGGACCATTCTAAAAAATGGCCCACTTTATTGCGTGTTCGAAGACCTCCGATGCAAGTAACATTGCTACCATTTTCTTTAACGAGGTCGTTCATCTACACAGTTTGCCTAAGACTAAAGTGTCTGACCGCGATGTTAAATTTGTCAGTTACTTTTGGAAGACACTGTGGCACAAAATGGGGACCCGACTTCAATTTTCATCTGCATATCATCACCAAACTGATGGGAAAATCAAGGTTGAGTCTAAGTAATCTGTTATAGTCATGGGTTAAAATATCGGGTTACCGATACGTATCGTCCGAGCTCCAAAACGATACGTATCGGACGATACGTATCGGTACCGGTCTGTATCGGACGATACATTGAATGTATCGTTCGATACATTCGATACATTTGAATGTATCGAACGATACATTCAATGTATCGTTCGAGTCCAATACCGATACGTATCGTCCGATACGTATCGGTATCGGACGATATTTTGATCCATGGTTATAGTGTCTAATAGGTGAGCACACTAGGAGTTGGGATTCTATCTTACCTGTCATTGAGTTTGCATATAACAATTCGGTTAATAGAACCACAGGCATGAGTCCGTTCCAAATTGTGCATGGGTATAAACCTAGGACACCCGTAGATCTCATTCCAATGTCCATTCATCAAAGGTCATCAGAGTCTGCATCCACATTTGCGCATAGCATTCATGAGTTACATGCTGAGAGTAAGAAAAGAATTAATGCGAACAATGAAAAATATAAATTTTCTGCAGATTCTCATAGACAGTCCAAAGAATTTCAAGAGGGTGATTTTGTGATGGTTCGGAATAGACCCGAGCGATTCCCACAAAGAATTGCAAAGAAGTTGCAAGCTCATGGTGCTGGACCCTATCAGATCTAGAGGCATGTTGGTTCTAATGCTTACATCTTAGATCTTCCGTCGGAATTAGGGATTAGCACCACTTTCAACGTGGAGGACCTGATTCCATTCCATGGCCACTCAACCATCCCTACTAACCCCTTTGAGCTTTCTACATCCGATGCCCCAATTATTCTCCTACCCACACCATTACCTCCATCTACTCGGCAAACTCGTGAGATCATCGAAAATGTGTTGGAAGATCAAATTATGCCCACCAATTAAGAGGAACTACAGAAGTATTTGGACAAGTGGAAGAACAAAACTGATTCAGAGAATACTTTGATCACATAGGAAGAGTTTCAACAGATTGATCCAGATCTCTTGGACCTCTATCACAACCAGTGTTCATCAAGGATGAATCCTTCTAACCCGGAGAAAGTTGATGGGGACATCAGATTCAAGCAACCGCTAGTGATGTACCACAGGCGGAAGAACATCAGAGGAAAGAAAAATAGCTCAAATTCGGAAGATTGAAAAGTGATCAGTCGATCGATCAAGAATGGACGGTGGGCAAAGTTGCTGAGGCGAAATTATATTTCTCAGTCGATCGATCGAGCAGAATATTTTGATCGATCGATTTAAGCCTGTGGCGTCAGATGATTTATTTATTTTCTCAGTCGATCGATCGACCAATTACGTGAATTTTGGCGGAAGTTTATTATTTTGGTCAAAAGTTATCATTTTGTGTTTTATTTGTATTATGACTCTTCTAATTTTGTATTAGGGGTTTGGTTAGCTTATATAAAGGCTTATAAACAACTTTATTATTAATTTTTGGTGAATTAAAATTGCTATTGCAAACTTGAGAGTTCTAAACTTTCTTGAGGGTGTGATTATCTCAAAATGAAGAGTGATTCTTCGATCCTACGTGCGATTTGGTGCAAGTCCAACTCTTCTTCCATCTCTATCTTCTTTAGATCTACGATTTACGTAAGTAACATAACCCTAGTTTATTATTTCTCAATTAAACCCCAGATCTAGCCTATTTATCTCATAAAATCCAAAATAAACCCACCTATCTTCGCTAAATCATTGATTATCCTTTTATTTTTGTACAGTATTTAGAGAACCCACTTGCGAGTTCGTTCGACGCTCTTAAACTATTGGAGATCTAGCCGTTCATTAAGAACCCTAGTCTCCTAGAACCACTAGGAAACGTACATAAAAAGTAACACTATTTTGAGTCATAATTGAATTCTAGAATAGTTCTGTGGTAATCTATTTAGAAATATGTTATTATTAATTGTTTGAATTAATTTTAATTTTAATCTCAGTCCTAACATTCACTACAAAAAGTAAGACTATTAGCGGCAGTTTTTTTAATAAAAAACTGCTGCTATTAGTCTTGTCGCTACCAAACACTGCCGCTATTAGTCTTGCTGCTACCAAAAATTGCCTTAACAGTAAGTACCACTAAAACACCTTATTTTTGTAGTGATTGCATTTAGTAAGTTCCTGCATAACTATTCTATCTATATACTCCTATAGTTTCATACTCACCTATGCTGCAAAATAACATGCATTCATTGTTAAACATGATATTAACGATTATATGTTTATATTAACATTAAATATTTTAGTCAATGTTTTGCGCAACTATATTTGAGATTTTATAAGAGACATATTCGATCTCGCCATTGAAAGACGAAGTGCCCAGCATACAATTGTTCAAATAGATAGCTACATTGGGAAAAGTGTTTTCCTATGATAAACACTAACAAGGAAACTGTTAGCTTCTCCATTTCCCAAGGAAGTAATCAATCCACATTTTAAATTACAAGGTAAATCTGAAAATTTGGTAAGCGAAGGAATATTATTGCTGTGTCGATTGCAGATATCATAAGTAAACCATACGAGTTTTTCAATATGATCATATCATTCTCTTTAGGTTTTCTCTATCAAAATCATTAATAATTTTATGCTTTCAAGATCATATTTATCGTAACAAAAACAACTCTGCTCTCATGTGATGTAAACAAGTCTCCTCTTTCCCTCTTTATACGTAACTTTAAAGAATCATTTGGACACACACATTTTTGCAAAAAAACACTATAAAATCAAAAAAGTTTATAAAGACATTTAGTTTAATGTGTTTTGCGTTTAATTAATCCTATTAAATTAGCAAAATAATTAACAATACAAACGTAGTTATCTATGCTAAGATGCTTCCTTCTCAACTTGGGTTTCACGTTCTGCTGCTGATCCCTTTGAATTAGACAACGTAGATCATTTTTCATTCCAATCTTTGACAAATTCGATCTTGAGATCATGGTCCTACAATCAGACCGGTCAGATTTTGATTCCATGAGGCACGCATGCCAAAAAGTGATCTGAGAACTATGTGATGTATGTATGATCATCTTCATTTTTGGGGATGTGTGCAACGTGAAATCAACATCTGATCGTCTGAAGGTAGGCCCATGATGTCAACACCTATTGTGTCCAAGATTGGGATGAAAAATGATCTTCATCCTCTTATTCGAAGCAGTCAACACTCAACAGTTTCAAGCATGTGAATCGGGGTTGAGAACGAAGAATCTTGGTTTGCAAATGAAGGTATCCTTTATATTATTTTAAGTCTAATGATTCAGCATCCAAACGAAGTCTTCACCATATCTTTTCTCTTGATGGATTGATTTTCTTCTCTCTTTTTTTGCTTAATAGGCCAGCCTTCGCTTTGTTATTTCATCGACCAGTTGGCGGGTTACATAAGCACCCGTGGCACTTGCATAAAATACCTCAAAACGATTCAACTTCATTTAACACTAGGAGAATAACCAAACCCAAAACTAAAAGCATAAATGAAAATTAACCCACTCACCGTAATCTCTATAGGAACTTTGGTATCGATTCGGTGCTGGTAATAAAGATCAATGCAATCGATGTCGAGTCTCTTCAAACTGGCCTCGCAAGCAGATATAACATACTCAGGATGGCCAAAAGCCTCCATTGTCCCACTTTCTCCTAACTTGATCCCAAATTTAGTAGCCAACTCTACCTCCCCTCTGATCCCTTTCAAAGCCTGAAAATTTAATACAAAAAACCACTCTAAGTCGCACAAAAACTCGAACCCAGATCTTCAATCTTGATAAAAGAAGGTAGACAAACCTTGCCCAGAAGGATTTCGTTGGTGTGAGGGCCGTAGAAGTCGGAGGTGTCGAAGAAGGTGACTCCGCTGCGGACGGCATGGTGAATGAGAGAGATCATGTCTGGTTCAGGCTTGGGTGCACCATAGAAGGCAGACATGCCCATGCAGCCGAGGCCTTGCTTCGACACCTCTAGGCCCTGCGAGCCCAGCTTCATTCGCCCTACACTTGCCATCTTCGATGTTGGGTGAGAACAAGAGTCGGTTTCGGGTGTTTAAGTAGAGATTTCTTCTTTAGTTAGTGGGTTCTCTTTGCAGAAGTTAAATCGAAGTCATCCTACACTTACGTAAGCTGCGACGTCAATTAGGTAGGGCCGTCAACTTGGTTGAGCATGAGCCGTTCAACCTGACATTCGGGTCCGAGTGGATCGGGAAAAATGGATCAGGTCGGGTTAAATCGGTCCCTCCACTATTTGTATATAAAAAATTGGAAAGTTGGGAGGATTTATCAGAATATCAGGTCAAGTAGGGTCAAGTGGACCATTTGATCGGGCCAACTGGGTGTTCCATCAGATAGGTCGGGTCGGACATACACTATTTTCCCATTGGAAAGCCAAAATTTTGGCCTTAGGCCAGCTAACCCGTTGAGAGGCCTACAAGAAGGGTTCTTAATGGGTTGGGTCAGTTAACTCAAGTCGGCTTAGTCTTTAAGCTAGATAGAGTAGTCAATGAGGCCAATTGGGCGAAAATTCAAGTTGATTCACTCATTTGGGCCATTGACTCAACCCCACACAATCCAATCCAACCCAACCTTCGGGTCAAGTGCTTCAAGGCCTGATCTAACTCCATGGGGTAAACTTATGAAAGGGATGTTTTTATGAGATGTGTAAGGACCCCACCATATTATTGGATGTCGGGCAACGAAAAAATTATCATAGAGTGCGTGAGCTGAGATGTATATGTTTTTAATGAATAAAAGATATAAAATGGGATGACTAGAGTGGGTGAGCTGAGATGGATATGTTTGAAATGAATGAATGATATAAAATTAGGCATGATTACATAAGAGGAAAGGATAACTCAATTTGCACCAAACCAAAATTATAGAAGCACCCACCTACTCCTCTATCTGTGGATGATTTGACTCTTTAATATTTCTCTTTTAAAGTGAAAACATAGAGGAAAACGGTTAAATGGCAGGAAGGATTCAAGAAACAAAGGAGAATACTAAGGGTATATGATATATATAATACAAATCTATGAGTCATCTTATAGCATGTAGTGTGATAAAGCTCCACTAGAGATTTGTTCATAATTATATCAACGATAGCACCAGATATTTTTGCAGGCAGCTTAAGTGACGCAAAGTGACTGGTTGCATGTATAGTTGGGTCTAAGCCCTGCAGCCAGTCATATCACACCACATAAGTTATATGCAAAATTGTCATAAAATTTATCTATCAATTATAATTTTCCAACAGATTAATCCAGTGCATTGGGAAAGTATAAATAATAAAGAGCCTTACCCTTGGTAAGACCGATATAATTCGGTTTTCCAAAGAATCCAAGTTAAATTCTAGTTGTACAATATTTAACTTAAATTCTATCAATGGCCCATTTAAAAGTTTGTATAGTGTCACCGACATGTTTTCCTTTAGAAAATGGGTCACCAAAATTGGACATGTGACACTACTTTTTAGAGTTTTATGCAAATAAACCCCTTAGTTATGCTGATATTACAAATAACCCCACTTATAGCTATTTGCTCTAAATCCCTAGTTAGCATTCCTATTATAGCTATTTGCTCTAAACCCCTAATTAGCATTTTGGTGTTTATAAAAGACCTCTTTAACGGATGCAATTTTAAATGATTAATCAGCCGTTAAACAATAGCTTAAATATCATATTTATCTTTTTTAAAATTAAATTATTAAATTTCCCCCCTCTACACATGGTTAGAGTTGCCCCCCCCCTAGAGATCGTTTATCGTCCTAACCTTTCACACAATGGATCTTGAGATCACGGTGGCACCATTAGACGGTTGACTGCATTGAATCGGACGATGGAGACCCTTTATCGTCCCAACATTTCACACGATGTATCTTGAGATCATAGTGGCATCATCAGACAGTTGACTGCATTGAATTGGACGATGGAGGTCGTTTATCGTCTCAACCTTTCACACGATGGATCTTGAGATCATGATAGCACCATCAGACGGTTGACTGCATTGAATCAAACGATGAAGATCGTTTATCGTCCCAACCTTTCACACGATGGATCTTGAGATCATGGTGGCACCATCAGACGGTTGGTTTTTTATTTCATGTTGTACACACCCAAAAAATGACCTTAAAATAAATTTTAACCATATACGTGATGTTAAGGTCACTTTTCTGAGATGTGTGTCACGAAATAAAGCACTGGTCGTCTAATGGTATGCCTAAACGATCTCCATCGTTTGATTCAATGCAATCAATGCGTTTTAGCATGGGTGAACTCAAAGATTTGGTGGATGGAAGCAGATGCGGTTAGGCAATCCAATTCCTAAAATAAAATAAAAAGATAAATTTTTTACACAAAATGATAATATGAAGCACTACACAATTATTATATAACGGTTACCATTATACCAACGATGATATGATAGTGAATCCGATCAATTGTATAACCAGTGATTCATCAAATGACAGCAACCAATTGAATTTGAAATTTTTGTAATCCATAATTAGGCCTCAAAGCTCGGGTTCTGTGAGATTGACTAAAAGGTTGGATGGACACAATATTTTATATACAATCTAGGAAATAAGGGGTTTTTGAATCGGATCGGGTCAAATGAAGTAGGGGCTCGAGTCCGGTCGGCTGTCAAAATTTTGGCCTGCCCCAACTCATTGACAACCTAGTCTTCATTGATTTTTAGGGTCTTGATAGTTGAAGGAGCAAGTTTTCAATACAATAGACTTTTCATAAGCTTGATATTCTCTTAATGTCGATGATGCCGATAATGACCCAACAATGAAAATACCCAATCTGCATTATGAGTTATGATGTAATTTTTAGTAAACTCCACTTGGATACAACAAAGCTGGAGGATAAATCGATAAAATCAGCCTTGTTTGGCAACCCGGGTTCTAAGGATCGGCCAATATCGAGAAAAAAAATTGTATCGATAAGTATTGGCTAATACTAATTGGTCTTTCATTTGATGGGTCTTGAATCATATAGGAAATTGGAGGGATGAGTGAGGGATGAGTGTGGAATATGTAGATTGAAGGTTTTATTTTCAAGAATAATTGCATCGTTTGCCACAAATCCTCAATTGGTTGAGTATTCGTTCAAACGTTGTCATGCTTTAATGGGGGAATCACTCATCTGATGAGTCTTGAATCTGATGGATGAATGAAGGGCCTTTTAGAAGAGTACCTTTAAATCCACCCACTGAATCTTTAAGTTCACCCATGCTGAAACACGTTGATTGAATTGAATCGAATGATGGAGATCATTTATCCTCCCAATCTTTCATACGATGGATCTTGAGATCATGATCGTACCATTAGACGATCAGTATTTTATGTCATGTGGCACACATCTCATAAAAGTGACCTTAACATCACGTGCATGCTTAAAATTGATATTAAGGTCACTTTTATGGGTGTGTATCAAATGAAATAAAAAATCGACCGTCTGATGGTACACCCATGATCTAAAGATCGATTTAATGAAAGATTGGGACGATAAACAATCTCCATCATTTGATTCAATGCAGTCGATGTGTTTCAGCGTGGGTGAACTCAAAGATTTTGTGGGTGGATTTAAAGGTACTCCTTTTAGAATAGTGGTAAATTATAATGACATGACTTGTAAATAAAGGTGAATGCATGGCCTTTTAGAATGGTGATAAACTTTAATGGCATGACTTGTAAATATAGATGAATGAAAGGCCTTTTAGAATGGTGGTATTTTTAAAATATTGGTTTCATTAAGGGCAAAGGCTTTCCGTTCATAAACTCACGGGTAGTTATCGGTTATATGAAACATAAACACGAAAGTAAGGGTTGCAGAATAAATACTCATAACTCAGGAGGTTTCTTATAATATTAGCATAACACGTGGGGGGGGGGGCTTGGGTCAGCTCTAGCTCGGCTCTATCTTATACCAGCCGAGTTGGAGGTCGACTCTAGGCTAAGTATATTCGGGTCGAGCTTCAAGCTAAGTATGTTCTATTATAAAAAATTTCCCTTAGTACTTTTTAAATTTTCTACTCAATTAAAATCCATTCTATGAGAGAGAGAGAAGGTGTAACCTGCATGCGTGAGACTGTGACTCTATGAAAGAGAGAAGGTGAGAGAGCTTCAGCAACAAGAGAGAAGTAGGAGTTGAGTACTTGAGTTACAAGAGACAGTTGTAGGTAGGAGTAACAGTGGGTATTATAGTATATATAATATATATAGTGAAAATTAGGCCAAGTAGGGGACAAAAGTTCCTATTTTACCTTTCAAAGTAACTGTTAGATAAACTTAAACGGGTACTTTGAAAGGTAAAATAGACCTCTCAAAGTTAACTATATATATATATATATAAATCAAGCCATAGAGTCGAGCCGGGCCGAACTAGCCTTAGCTCGAGTTTGGCTCTGTTCATTCGAGCTACAAACTGTCTAACTCAGCTCGGCTCTCGAGCCAAGCTTTAAAGAGAAAAGCTCTTATTTTTCGGGGCGAGCCGAGCCGAGTTGTCGAGCTAGCTCGACTCTATTGCAGCCCTAGGCATTATAGTTGGTCAACGTCATTGAAATGAACGGCTAACATAGGTTTTGGATATTTCATGGTAATCATTTATTTTAAGGAGGTGAAATAAGTTTTAACCAAAAATATTCTTATTATTAATTCGACTCATCTTTCCCAAAAAGTGGATCAAATTGTAATAGCTCGGAAGAAACTTAATACATGCATTAAGAAATAATCACATAAATTCAAACATCTATCTATATAGACATGAGGTAAATCAAGAGCTACTCCTCTAATATGAAAATAATTATGTATCATTTAAACAACCCTATGACCACCAGGGCAATGGTCAGGTCCTACAAGGTAGAATCGAATTTTCAGTCTTACCCCATCCGCCGCTCTTGAAACTAAGAGAATCTTGATTGCACATCACGCTGTAAAAAGTGAAAATCAAGAAAGTCAAGATTCTCCTATTTCCAAGGGCAGCGGATGGGATAAGATTGGAAATCTGATTCTACCTAGTAGGACCTGATCATTGCCCATGACCATCATAACAATGTCTTTGCACTGAAATCTTCAACAACATAAATCTAAGCACTTCGCATCAAATGGCACTCTTGATGAAAAGTATTGTCATATGTCAATTTTCCGTGACACTTTTCATTTTTCAAATTAAACGTACTTTGGCACCTTATACATTCCACACTGTGTCGAAACACTTTCCTTTTGTTGGAGTGCCTTGTCTTAGAACGACTATCCATATAATTATGGCATGATTTTGAGCCCAAATAGACTTGTGTCACTCAAAGTAAGGCTTGTGTGAAACATTTTCTTCATGCCACTTACTCGTAGTAAGGCAGATGTGAATAATTTTAAACTTCATATGGCGCGCCTCCTGAAGCTTGGATAGGTTCTGAGATACCAAATGGGCTTGTTATCCGAGCGGCCTATTCATAAAGTGTCTCCTTCCAAAGCAAATAATGCCTCGGCTATTTCACACAAGGTATCAAAATCGGTATCGGTCTTGTGTATCGGTTTGCCCAAGACAGATACGATTCGGCCGAGACGTATCGGCTGATTCCGATACATATAAGCTTATTTTAAATTTAAAAAAAAAAAAAAGAAGATGAAAAGTTTACGTCTCAATCGAAACCGAGAAATATTGACCGATACCCGATACTAATCGGCAAGGTATTAAAATCGGTATCGGTCTCTGGTATCCGTTTGCCCAAGGCCGATACGAATAGGTCGATACCAATCTGTATCGGTCAATTTTTTTAATTTTTTTTTTTTTTTTTTTAAAAACAAAAAGTTTCAATCATACATCAAAATTTTTATTTTAAAAAAATTGATGGGAAATAAGTGCACGGTGTACCATACGTCGGTGGACACCCTATCAGATTTTTTAAATGTATAAAAGACTCAAAAGTCAAAACTAAAAGCTAGCGGACACATGTTCTCTTATCATTCTTTAACCTACAAAAATTTTAATATTGATGTGAGGTGACACGACAATATAACAAATGCACAGCAAAAGCAGCCGCATGAATTTCCTAAGGGTACCTTTGATTGCACCCACCTGTTTATTGAAATGCCCACGTCTCGTACCTAACAAAATGATTTATTGCATCTCATCATATGATCGAGATAGTTTTTCATCCTGATATTTTACATAATAGATCTTGAGATCATGGCGCATCTATCAGATGGTCAGTTTATGATTACATGTGTCACATATTCCAAAAAAATGCCATAAACTCACGTTTGAGCATGATGTGTCATATGACTCAAGCGGTATTTTTAGGGATATGTAGCACATAGAATAAAAAATAACCGTCGGATAGGTGAGCTATTATCTCAAGATCTATTGTGTGGATGATCTGGGTGAAACACGATCTCCATCATCTAATCCAAAGCATTCACTCATTTTCAGGGGTTTGGGTGAAACACGATCTCCATCATCTAAATTGAGGGGCGAGCAGGTCAATTGACCTGCTCAATTTATCCCAAATTTGGAAAAACTTGAAATGGGGAAATGTTACTGGCACACCCTTTTTTGTTATAGCAACATCGCCTAAAACAAAGAAAACACTTCCGACTTCTTTAAATCTGATAATGAAGATTGTTTTTTGTCCCAATCTTCCAAAGAGGAGATCTTGTGATTGCTGACATAACATCAAACGGTTAGATATTGATTCCAACATCCCATGGCACACATGCCAAAATGTCAATGTGAAACATGTTTGATAGTACTAAATGATCACATTTACTTTTTAGGATGTATGCCACATGGAATCAACAATTGATCGTTTGATAATATGCCTATGATCCCAAGATCAGTTGTGTGAAAGATTAGAACGAAAAACGATTGCCATCGTTTAATTCAAAGCAAATAATGGTTTTAAGTTGGACTTAATAGGGGACATTTAGTAGTTGGTGGGGGTTAGTAGCATCCCCTTTATTAAAGAGGGTTGCTATAGACAGAAACGCTTCCTGCACACTAAACACAAAACTATACTACACCAAAATCATAAGACATAAGAACGCGTCTTGCATGCATCTTGTTCAACAATCTTAAGCTCTTCCCGCTTGATGCTAGTAACCTCTCTCTCTCTCTTGTGCACCGCACGTGCAACTCATTAGTTAAATTTTCAATCAATATCATTTGTCCACCGCCTCTCTCTATCTCCCGCTTATGACAACTCCTAGAGATCTCAACAAGCTGAAGTTCGAGCTGAGCCAAGGTTAAGTTGAGATCGACTCTTTTATTGTCACGACCCGAAATTCTACCCCATCCCGAGGGCCTAGAATTTCGAGTTATAACCTGCACATATCTCGGATATGCTAAGCGGACATACACCTAATCAGAGTTCTCGCGCAATAATGGTTCCACGAAATCCGTGAAAGCCAACACATAAAGGTGGAAATAAAAGCAGTCATAAATAATGAATAAATGCGATAGAATCAACAAATCTACCAATAAAACATAATTCGAAGTTGAAGACAAATCCGATAAAGGAAATCATAAAATTAATTATAATAATAGGAATCCAATCTACTACCAAGTCTGCAGCGATCAATATCCAGCACTCGGATCGAAATCAGCACCGTAGCCCTCCTGGTACTCAACACTCGCGGGATCAATGAAATCAGCGTCAGCCGGATCTGGATGACCGACATCTACTCCACTAGCGTAATCACCTGCAACTGTTAGATTATCGTGGGATGAGTTTACTCAGTCACATAAACTCAGTGGGATACACCACCAATTCACCCCATACTACTCAGGTGCATTGTAGGTGTATCTTGTGAGTGATAAATATAATATGTCAAAGCAGATAGCAAAAGAATGACAAAATCACATGCATATTGTAAAACTCATATCATAAATGCAAGACTATGATCTAAACACTCATATCCTAACGTACCTTACCATATCTCATAACATATCCTACCATGTCTTATTATTATTCTCGCACATACGTCTGCACATCGCATGAGCGTAACTAACATACTCGTGAAATCCTAAACAACCTGTGCCAGAGTCGCTGCTCAAGCTACCATGGGAGGGTCAACATAGTATTATACCACCATATCATAACGCCCTCGTGTCATACTCATACTCCACCATCCAGCCAATGGGGAGACATAATGGCCAAACTCACTCATAACATACTCATACTCATAATCTCTCCCAGAGATCCGTCTTGACTGAAAGACGTTATTGCCCTTACGGTGGCTACGTAAGGAACAGCACGTACAGAGACTTAAGTTCTTTATCTTTTGCTGGCCTACACAATATGTCTTTATTATCGCATCAGATTATCATAACTTATCTTATCTCATACTCATATCTTATCATACTCTTATACTTAATCTTATGGCAACTATAGTGAGGCAACCTTCCTAATTCACGCTTCCCAAGAAAAAGGTTCTGTAGTAACCTGGATGTACTTCGTGTGACAGCCGATACTATCATAGAGGCGTTGCATCCGTACATGGACGCCAATATTCCGAGTTTTACGTGATCGTAGAGGAAACTTCACCACAACCAAAGCCTATGGTCGAACCTCATAACTTAACTCATAACTCATACTATCATATTTGAACTCGGGGTGATCGGGTCGCCGTATATGCCACCGTATACGAGGTTACACTGAATTCACACTCACCCGACTCGTCATGGGTCCCATTCCACCATGAGTTATAAGGCATGTGAATACGGTGTATTTCTCGCTTCGATACCATCTCAGCGAACCACCACGCCCAAGCATAGGCATGATCTCATACACTCTCGTACTCATGATATAACATATCCTAACTCGTATAAATTGCTTAAATTATAAATACAAAAGTATCACACATACAGAATGGTTTACACTTAGATTTTGGTTATATTTATGTTTATATTTATTTACATACCACACCAATATAATTATAGAATAGGGTTATAAGTATGATTTCGATAATCGTAAAGGTCAGAGTTCGGTTTCATAAAGACATCGAAGTTCTAACACTTTATATTATCGAAGTGGTTGCGTTGAAGCGATAAAAGCGAGACTTTTATATATTATTATTTATCATTATTAAATGCCTAAATTAAATATTAATATTTTTAAAGTTAAGTACATCACGACCATCGATCGCAAAGTGCAAGTGCACTAAATTTTTTGGTCGTGTAAAAGTGAAATTTTGGTGTGAATCAGGTCGTCTATTCGGATGAGAATCAATCGATTGAAAAAATGAAATCGATAGATCAGATTTAATAATGTGTAAGTTGTCGTTTGGCTCATGATTGATTGGTCGATTTTAATAGGTCAATCCATCGATAAAAAAGAAACTAATTGGGCTCTGACAGGGGATACTACTACTCATATATCTTATAAGATAATTTTATAATATTAAAATAATGTAGTAACCAAGTACATTTATTTTATATGATAATAAAATATAAGTATATAATATTTATTAATTTTATATTACTATCTAAAATTACTTTCTCTTTAAATATATCATAATATATTATTGTAAAAGATATTTTAACTAATTTAATACCATCCTATGAAATGAAATCAGATGGGTTGATCTAAATCAGATGGGCCAAAGTCCGACATCGAATGGGTCAAAGTCCAACATCAGATGGGTCACGATCCACGTCAGATGGGTCACGGTCCAACATTAGATGGGTCACGATCCACGTCAGATGGGTCACGGTCCAACATCAGATGGGTCACGATCCACGTCAGATGGGTCAAGATCCAACATCAGATGGGTCAAAGTCTGACATCAGATGGGTGACGGACCAACACTAGATGGGTCGCAGTCCGACATCAGATGGGTCACGGTCCAATATTTGATGGGTCACGATCCACGTCAGATGGGTCAAGATCCAACATCAAATGGGTCACGGTCCGACATCAGATGGGTTATGGGCCAACACCAGATCGGTTGCAGTCCAACATCAGATGGGTCACGGTCCAACATAAGATGGGTCACGATCCACGTCAGATGCGTCAAGATCCAACATCAAATGGGTCAAGGTCCGACATCAGATGGGTCATGGACCAACACCAGATCGGTCGCAATCCAACATCAGATGGGTCACGGTCCAACATAAGATGGGTCACAGACCTCCAACATCAGAATCCCACGTGGCAACCTAAGTATAAAGTTGTCTAACGCTTAAGTTGCTTATTTAGTGCTAACTCATCCTCTCTATCGACCATATATATATATATATATATATACCCATGGGAGAAAATTCAAGCTCCATCGTTGGGCATTATAAGGTGATCCCGTGGTAGGCTCTCTAGTTTTAGAGTCAATACTCCATTGAGACCTCATGATATTAATAATAATATTACTTATTAAAATTTGATCACGCCTATATGATTTATATCGTTTGAAAATTATAGCCTTGGGAAATAATTATATATGTATATTTTTTTTGTTTTGATAAGTAACCGCAAGATTTATTGTTGTCTGCTAATATAAATGTAGTCACTTCTTGATTTTTATTGTATAGAGTCTTATGTTAAAATAATCTATGTAATATCTCTTTCCTTAAAACAAGGTCTTAGATACTACATGGGACCTTTTGTAAACGCTGGACTTGGAAATATGTTTAAAATAGGTCATGGGTCTATATATATATACAAATGCTTAGTTTCTAGAAAATATAAAATATTATAAAAATTTTAAGGAAATTATAAGTTTAAATCATGGTTGCGTAGATTTTTAGTTTGAACTCAGATTCACGTTTTTATAATGTCTATAAAATGTCTTTTACCAGAGGGATGATGGAATAGAGTATTAATCATATGTGTTATCTTTAATTGTTAAAATAACAAAGTATAAAAAAAAATAATAACATTAACAATTAGGAAAATAATTATGACTAAATTACAAGCAATCACATCTAGGGCAAAATCAATAAGATTAGATTATAAGCAATCACATTTAGGGCAAAATAAATAGGACTAGATTATAAGCAATCACATCTAGGACAAAATCAATAAGATTAGATTATAAGCAATCATATTTATGCTAACCACTTTACTCATTTTAAAATAATATTATAAAGAGTGAAATAAAGTTTATTTTATTTAGTCCGTCGATACGCGATCGAACGTATCCTACGCGACGGGATCTGAGAAGAATGAGATGGATGGATGGATACCCACCTCTTGAAGCGTGACCGACAGATCGACGACGATTAGGGCGATAGAGATCGGCGTCAACACGATGATCCGTCCATGATTACGCCGCCTTCTTCCACCACGATTTGACGACAGAAAAACACCACGGTGTTCTTTGTGGAAGAATACACAAGAAATTTAAAAGAGATTTTGGTGTTTTTAAAGAAGGGTGGCTAGAGAAGAAGATGGAGTGACGGCTAGGGTTTTTAAGAAGAATTCTTATAATAATGATTTAGGGTTCTCCGTAACTTTCTTATTTATAACATATGGGCATTAATTCAGTGCTAAGCGGTCGCACCAAATAAGGGTGTATAGGCTTTTAATTCAAAGTTTAAAATAAAGGTTTAAAACTCACGTAGCAAGGTTTGATCCTTAGACCTCTTATCTATATCCAAAGCCTTTCAACCACTAGGCTACAACACAAATTGTGTAAAATAAAAACAATTTTAAATATAATACCTCTTTAAAAATCAAAATGTGTATTTTCTCAACTAGGGTAGGTTCCGGTGTTGAGCACTAACACCATGTAAGGTATAAAACACAATCTAACACCAATAAAAGAAAGTTCAAAAATCCAGGTTATTACATTTATATTCGAGGGGAGCTTGAGCCGAGCTCTTTTATATTCGAGCCTAAAATTATTCAGCTCTAGGTTGGCTTTATCGAGTTTGATGTCACGTCCCGCGCTCAACACAAGATCATTTCCACCATATTTGTACAATAGTGTATATATGTGATATGTGCTGAAATATGACTATATTTCGCACCCTAATACCAACATTTAGTTATCCGATAAAAGCTATCTGACAGTTGTTGTGTAGTTTTAGTGGTTTCAGGTATTCTTGACCGTTGGATCTTGCAGGAGCATAATTGAGCATGATTAAGGACTACATAGGAGCATTGGACCATGAAGCCAATGAAAACACCAAAATCCGTGGAGAAAACTGAATAGTCCAACCATAGCTATGAGAATGAAGATCTCACATGTCATCATCAATCGATTGATTTTCAGAATTCAATCGATTGAACTGGATGACAACTATTTACCTCTTAAACTTGAATTTGAACTCAATCGATTGATTTCAAATTCAAATGAATCCACCAAAATTCAGATTTTGAAATCAATCAATTGAATTCTGCAATTCAATCGATTGACTCTTATATGGAAGATTTCTTATCCCCACCCTATATAAAACAATGTTATGTTTAGGGTTGAAAGGACTCTTCCTTGGTGGATTTTCTTAGTTTTCTTTTTAGTTTTTCTCCATTAATTTTAGTGTTTAGTTTTAGCTTTCAATTAGTAGTTTGTAACTAGGAATCAAGGCTTTGTAAGGTTCCGTTTTTTTCCTAAAGATCTAAACATTGATAAATAAAAGAACGTGTTTAATGGCTTCGGATTTGTGCATTGCGTACGGATCGAGGTTAGCGGACTCCTTGATTATCTTATCATTGTGTTTGATTATTTAGTTGTTATTTTTTATTATAATAAAAAAATTCGCCTTTGGTACTTCCTTAGGTTGTTGCATTCTCTTAAAATTAATCGAATTACGTGCTTCCATGTGAGTACGACACCCTTTTTACTCGCTCTCGCTCATCGAACTTGTACACTTGCAAGGGTACTACTCTAAATCTGATCAAGTTTTTGGCGCCGCTGCCGGGAAAGCGACGAAATTTTGTTAATTTGTAGGAGAGTTTTATTTTGTTTGAAAAAATAAAAAAATATTTTTTTTTTTTCTTGTGACTACTGAAATTTTCACTTTGCTCGGACTATGGATTTTTGTTCACAGTTTTGCCAGTCAATCGATTGATTTCTGAGATTCAATCGATCGACTGACAAACAAGGTTAGGTTAATATTTGGTTCACTGTGACAAATCAATCGATTGACTAAGCATAGAACTGATTCAATAATTTGTGCTCTCGGATTCAACTTAATCGATTGATCTATCTCAATCGATCGATTGAATCTAAATTGTGTTCATTCTAGTTTGTTAAAAAAATATATAAATTTTTTATTTGCTCGGGCAATAGATATTGTTTGTTCTCAATCGATCAATTATTCAAAGTCAATCGATCGACTGGGAAGCTAAGATTTGTGTGAACTTTGCTTACTGATTCTATTTCAATCGATCGATTCTCACAAATCAATCGATTGATTCTGAATTATAGCAGTCTTTGAATTCATTTTGGTTCTTTAATCCTTGTCTTGGTTGGCTGGTGTATGAGCTTTACCCGATCTCATCGCCCAAATCTACAACCTTTGAGTCGTGAGATCAAAAGATCTTACAAAACAAATCGTAGAAATTGAAGGCTTCGGTGTGATAACATCGAGACCATGGCTGAAAAAAGACGAGGTGGAAGAAATGAGAACAACAATAATAATGGAGGAGAAGATGAGGTTCATACGGAAGTGCCACCAGTTGGCCCAAGGACGTTGGAGCAATACAATGTTCATGGTCCTTACGAGGATCAAGATAGTATCACTCATGCTCCCATTCCTAGGAGTCACTTCCAATTTAAATTGGCAATGATTCAAATGTTGCCTACTTTCAATGGATTAAGTAATGAAAATACGCACGCACATCTGACCGATTTCATCGGAGTTCGCAAGATGTTTAGGATACACAATGTGACTGATGAGTTGGCCATGTTGAGAGGCCTAATCTCTTCTTATGAGTAAAGATATATTTCCATTAAAAAGAAGGAAAATAGATCAGGGACAAAAAGCGGGCGAGCAGCTCGACAAAAGAAGCACAAAAACACAAAAAATTAACAGCAGCTAGAGAGGATCCCCTAGCTAACGAACAACTACGACAAAGAAATCTATCCCAGCGACGATCATTTCATAATCTCCTGGACACTTCCGAAATGTTATTGGCGCTGATCTTGATTTGACCTTCAAAGATCCGCCGGTTCCGCTCCCCTCCAAGGACCCAGAAGATTATTAAGGTTGTGTTTGATATTGTTCTTTGGAAGAGTAGAAAAGAGCAGTCACCACTCTTTGTTGGTGCAAATGAATATGGGATGAGAGAGAAAAATGGAAGAAAAAAGGGGAGGCTGCTCTTTGAAACATGAAAAATATGCCTCTTTAAAAGAGCATTAAAAACCATCTTTTAAAGAGGTCTAGGCATTGAAAACCATGCTCTTTTAAAGAGGGCTGTTTTTCATATTTCAAAGACTAGCCTCCCTTTTATTTTCTTCCAATCCTTATCTCTCTCCCTACGTTTCTTTGTAATAACAAAGAGCAGCTGCTGCTCATTTCTACTATCCCAAAAAGCAATGCCAAACATAGCTTAAAGGAAGCAGTTTGATCAAAGGATGTCTGCCAGAGCTGCTACAATGGCAGAATTCGGTGATAATCTCTTTGCAAGAACCCGCCATGCAACCAGAAAGACTAAGGAGATTACAAAAAGCAAAATCGGTTGATTAATAGCTCAACTGGTATCCTCTTGTGGAAGCAACAGGTTGTGGGGTGTAGGTCTCCTCTCCTCCCAGTGTGTTGCGTCCCAAAAAAAAAAAAAAAAAAAATTATAGAAAAGCATCCCAAATGTTAGAACCGAAGGGACAATGAATAACGATGTGATCGACCATCCCAAAATCATTACCGCACAAAATGTCAACAATTTTGAGACCTCTACGACGGAAGTGTCAACAATTTTGATTCGTCTGAGCGTAGAACTCCAGGAGGACAGAATTGCCGGAGGAGGGGCTTTGACCTTCCACAGAACTGTCCATGGCTGAGTGTCAAACGGAAAATCTTATCAGCACTCAGTTCTCAACATAGTTATCTAATTCGCCGATTCAATCGATTCAAATTCGGATTCGCAATTAGCTACTTTCAAGCAAATCGAATTCACTGGATGAGTTTCACTAATGATTTATTAATGTTATAGTATAAATTTAAATTCTTTAATAAATGAAATGCAAATGATCACTCGATTAACTTTAAAACATATAAATCATAAAATCTTACATTAAATTATCTCTTTATGCTTTTAAAACTTTAAAATAAACAAAATATTCAGTATTAATCGGCAATTCGCTTATCATACTGAATCAGATTCGGTGTACTCAATTTACATTTCGCTAGGTCAATGTGCGAATTAAGTAACATAGGTTCTAAATGCCTGTAACATAGGATCTGAATTCCAGCTGTTGTGCCTGGTCAATTTATTTAAAAAATGCAATCAACAAAGTTATCATAAATATGAGATATCAAATGCCAAAATCATGCTAATTGAAGAATTTCGACAACTTGATTGAACAACACTTTATGCAATGGTGTGGATCGCTGCTGATTCAATCTTTCACCATCGATTTGGAGGCTATTAATTAAATGGTCCTGAGCAGATTCTTGAGATCGTCTAGAGTGTCACTTTTGGGGGTAAGAAAGGAAGCAACAGAATGCTGAATACCTTGCATAAATCACAGCTGAAAATTATTGATTGGTTTGAATCAGAGATGGAGATAGCATTTTCGTCCCAATCTTTCACACAGGATATTTAGATCATTGGGCGTGCCATCAAACTGTCAGATTTTGATTCCACATGCTCATTTTTTGGAATGTGTGATACATGAAATCAAAATGTGACCGTCTGATGGTCATCATCTCAAGATCTGTTGTGTGAAAGATTAGAACGAAAAACTATCTCCATTGTCTGATTCAAAGCAGTTTTCAATTATGGTTAGTGGGGGATTAGTATGAAGCCCCACGGGATATGGAAGTTTCCCCACTTCCATATCATTTTATCCCCTCGCTTCATTTTCTTCTCCTCCTACTGCCATTAGGAAACTACCTGTTTCCTACTTTATTTCCATGGCTAAGATGGTTTTAATGGCAGAATAAAGTGGGTTTCATGGCTGATATGATGATTTTGTTGGCAGATTAAAGTGGGTATTACTGACATGGTGGTTTTAATGGCAGATTCAACACACAAAACCCAATAAACTGAATATCAGAAAATGATTCCATACTAGAAGTCATATATATAACTACATAAGGATAGGTACTCATACAAACTATGCATCCCAACCCCGTCACTCGCAGGGATTTATTCCTACTGACTGGTACGTGCGATGTGCGGGTAATTGGGTGCTTTAAGAGGCCGGATACCCCATTATTAAAAACATACACTATGGTTAGAAAGAAGAAACTACAGCTTTTAGGTTCAAGAAGCAAAACAACACATACTGTAGGAACAGAAACCGGTGATATTTCATTTTCCTTTCCACGAAGAGAGCGGGGGAGTATCCGAATTGACATAACTGAACTGCTTATGGGCCTCTCCAAGTCTATGACCCTTTACAGCATCTCCAGAAACTATGGACTCGAGTTCGGACATTTCTTCTGGGCTGAGCTTCACTGATAAACCCCCAATGTTCTGGTCGAAATTCTCGATCTTGGTAGTGCCTGGTATCGGACACACATCATCGCCTTGGTGATGAACCCAAGCCAATGCAAGCTGTCCAGGGGTGCATCCCTTCTTCTTAGCCATTTCAGTAACCCGCTCGAAGATACGCATGTTGTGCTCTATATTCTCAGCTTGAAACCTTGGAAAATTCTATAGATGGAATACATGTTCAATGAGAAACCACATCGATATGAGGAATGGCTCAATGAGACTGCTATCACTATATTTAGATACCGACTCTGTTGATAGCAATTAAATGTATAGAGACATGACTGCCCACTTATGCGCCAAGTGGTGTTCAGGGTGCGCAGTTCAGCTAGTTCAAATCTCCCAATCAAGGAGACTATTGGGAGGCCCATGATAGTTCCCAATATGAGGTACTACTTTAATGACTTTTGTTTTTTCCTTTTATCAGTAAAGACGTCATATTTCCATTAATACAATAAAAATAAAATGTTGATAAACCCAGCAGAGGAGCTCAGGAAGGAGGATAAAATGAAAAATAAAAAGCTAAAAGAAAAATCAGGTGAAAAATGGGTTGCAGACCAAAGAACATCTAATGACTTGGATTGGGGGAAATTATTGCCACGTGACCTACAAAAAATGCAGAGTAAAATTCCAAACTTCTCAGTGAAGCCATGAAAACCTCACAAAATACAATGCAAGCACAACAAACCACTATGTTGGCAGTACAGTGCATTGTATGAAGGAACAACTACCCGTAAAATTTTGTACCACCTCCATAGCAAAAAAATGTCTTTTCCATAGATTCTATGAGGATACAACACATATCTCAAGGTCATGGTTCAAAATCTCAGTAAAATGAAATATATCGGAAAACCCCCAAACCGATACGTATTGGCCAAATTATCAGCCGGTACTCTCAGATTATCGGGCGATGCTTTCAAATTATTGAAATTAGCTTTCAAATTTTAAACCGTTTCTGGAACTATACAAAAATTTTCAGATTATCAAAATTATTGGCTAATGATTTTGATTGAATGGAAGTATCGGCCAAAATGAGTGACAATTTGAAAGTATCGGCCAATAATTTGGCCAATACCTTGGGGAGACGATACATTTTAATGTATCCACCCGGTAACCTCCAAAACCGATACATATCGGTTTCATCCAAGATTTTCAACCAGGCTCAAGGTTAAACAAGTTATTTGTTCAGCCTCAAAATCACATAAGAGTTGATCTTTCATATGCAGCTTCATCTTAGGAAGTTTACTCTGCTTTCATAATAGAGTACCAAATACCTCAACAGCCCATTGTATTAAACTCAATGTCTTTCTTGCATTCTATGCATATAAATTTAAGAAGGTACCTTCCGGACGTCTTGATTTGAATCTTTGTCAATAGCCTTGGACCCTGCTGACAAGAAGCCCTGACCCAGAGGACTGTAAGCAACAATGCCGATACCAAGTTCTCTGGATGGTTTACGAGTGATCATATTAGAGCTCAGAATCAAATACTGATTTCTTGTAACCAACGGAAATTTGATTAGGTGTAGGAGATCCAACTCACCTGCATGTGGGAACTATTTCTTGCTCTACGTCTCTTGTCCACAACGACCACTCCAATTGCACTGCCGTTATTGGGTGGACAGCATGTGCCCTCCTGATGGTCGAAGCACAGGCCTCAGAAAGCCCTATGTATTTTATCTTTCCTTCTTCAACCAATTTTTTGAGTTCTCCCACCTACGAAGAAGAGGAAAAGATTAGGAAAAAGTCATTAACAGTCTTGCTGGGATCTTTGGATGATAACTAAAGATCATAACATCCTTGGTTTCTTGTTGAGATCTCAAGATGATATATCAACAGAAAAGGAAAGCATATGAGTTTTTCAGCTAAAAGGAAAGACTCTCCTTAGAGTCTTACTTTGTTTACTTTGTTCTTTTCTATCAGAAAGAATCACCTTAAGAGTCTTACTCTGCTTTAGAAAAGGAGAATGCTTACTTCTCTTAGGATGATGAAAACCATTTCAGATCTCAAGGCTGAACAATTAATTTGCTACGCTTTGATATCCGTGAAAGTCTAATAGTTGCAGTATTTTTTCACTAAACCAAGTTTACTCCCTCAAGTGAGACAACAGTAAAACCTGATTCACCTTCTACTACCATACATCATATGTCAGCAATTCAGCATATCAGATATTTGAGTATACATTATGATATCAAATGAAAAATTTATAAACTCTAACTACAATCAAAAGTTAGGGTTGTTTTCAGGTTCAACCGGCTTTAAAACCCTTGGATACAAGAGATTCTGAAGAGAAAAGCATTTGAAAAGACTACAGTATAGCCTTTAACATTAATGACTAGATTTTTTAAGTCTGTTTTTGAGAACATATTGGTTACTTCATAAATATTTGAGGTTTTCATTTTATATGACTTTAAGACCCACCGATTATTTTGAATATTTATTTTGTACAACCTGATGTTGGTATGCATCCACGAGAAATTTCAAAAGAAAATCCTATGTAAAACCATGAAAAATGTTCTTTATCCACTGATTTCTGTGTATGACTTTGAGCAGGATCATGCATTCAAATCATAAGAATGTGATCAAGACCACTACATATCTTGTAGTTTTCTTTGAAAAGTCAGTTGTATTTTTAAGCCTAATCTTGGTTCTTAGCACTTCGAGTTTCAACAGTATGTTTCAAGTGCTGTTTTAGCAATCCCATTTTATGAACTTTGTACCGCACAAAAATATGCCTCTGAAGGATCAAATGCACTTCAATAGGAACCCTACATTTGATATGAACAACCACTACAGAAAAGAGGACTTTTGGATACAGATTTTAGAGACGGCTTTGGAAGCCGTCTCCAATAATGAGGTTATTGGAGACGGCCTTTCTAAAAACGGTCTCTATTGTTATTATTGGAGACGGCCAAAGCTGTCTCCCAATATATTAGAGACGGCTTTGATCTATGGAGCTGTCTCCATAAGTTTTAGTGATCCGGTAGTGAGTGAAAACTTTTGAGACTACATAGAAAACTATCTCTAGAAGTCTGTTTTCACACCAATAGAGACGGCTTAAAGCCTTTAAGCCGTCTCTAAAAGATTGCAAATGAACTCAGCCAGCCAACATCTCGAGCAAAGTTACATCCCAAAGCCAAGGCGCTAAGAAAAATCTATTTATTCTCTGGTAAGCTGTGAAGACTGAAGACTTCAAAAACTAAAAAACATGATTTGAGTTTGGAGACGATGGTTGGGTTTCGGACGATCGAAATGGTTGGAGCTAAGGTTTGAGACGGTCGAAATACGTTTGCGCTAGGGTTTGAGACGATCAAAATCGGTTTGAGCTAGGGTTTGAGAGGATCAAAATCGGTGTGAGCTAGGGTTTGAGACGATCGAAATCGGTTTGAGCTAAATCGATCGGGTTTGCAATGAAGCGGTTTGAGCCCAAAACCCTAGCTACTCATGCATCAGAGATCACCATCACGCATCTCTCCCTCTCTCTCTCTCTCTATCTCTCTCTCTTCAAAGCCCTAGCTACTCTAAATGCATCAGATCTGATGTGATTCATCTTCGATCTCGCACTAACACTAGATTTGTGTGGCGATTCATCTTCATTTTCCATTTGCTTAGGTTAATAGACTAAGTCTCAGCTATCAGGTTTGGTTTGGTTTTGCTTCGTCTGATTTGTTTTTGCAGGAAGAAGCGAGATCTGTCGGCCAACTTTGAAGCGAGAGGTTGGCGAATCTTATTAGTTGTTGCTGCGAAGGTGATGATAGATTGCTTGTGGCCGAGTTCATGCCGAACGAAACCCTCGCAAAGCACCTCTTTCACCGTAAGCCATGCAATCCTGAGTTCTTCTTTCGTAATTTTGTTCTTGTGTTTTGATTACTCACGTATTATGTTTCTGATATAATGCTTATGCACAAAATGGCAATTGATTAATATAATTTAACTTATATTATTGGAAACCTTAATTTATAATAAGCAATAATCAAGCCCATTACATTCGCTTGCTATTAATCGACATGGTTTAGGGGAATCGCAACCTATGAAATGGGCGATGAGATTGAGAGTCGCTCTGTATTTAGTGCAAGCCTTGGACTATTATAGCAGCAAAGGTAGGACACTATATCATGACCTCAATGCTTATAGAGTTTTGTTTGATCAGGTCAAATTCTTCTAAAGTGGCTTTGTTTCTGTTGCCTTTATCTGTCATCGATCCCTTATCGTGTGTCAGTTTTTGATCATAGGATGGTAATCCCAGGCTCTCACGCTTTGGTCTGTTGAAGAATAGCATAGACGGAAAAAGCTATAGTGCAAACATGGTTTTCACTCCTCCAGAGTACTTGAGAAGTGGTAAACTAAATACTTACATAAATTGTATACAAAATTTTATTTTATGTCTATGGAATTAGGACCAGTCTTTTTTCTTTCATAGATCCATCCGTAGAGATATGTCAGTGCTGAGAGTTAATGTTTTTTTGGTCGTGAACTGAGAGTTGATGCCTCAGTTCTGATGTTTATATATGCTAATTTTTTGCTTTGGTTGTTAGTCATATAAATTTGGTACTTAAGGGGATCTCATGCTTCTTATTTATTTCTTTGGCAACAAATAATGCACTAGAAATGGAGTTGTGTGTGTGTGTGTGTGTGTGTCTATATATATACTTTTTTTTTCTTCTGATTTTCAACATGATGATTTGAAGTCTATTATATTTTCAGAAGAATGTGTGTGTGTGTGTGTGTGTGTGTATATATATATATATATATATATATTTTTTTTTTTTTTTTTTTTTCAACATGATGATTTGAAGTCTACTATATTTTCAGAAGAATGAATAAAAATTTTCAATGAAGTTAGTCAATTCTCAAATTAATTATGTTTAATTACGATTTTGACTTTTATTTTTATTTTTCTGTCCTTTCCTTTCCTACTTGTAAATCTTAATGAATCTAAAATTAATCCTTTGAGGTTTGGAAGAAAAGATTCAAGGCTTTTTTTTTAAATGTTGTGTGTTGCAACAGGTGAGTTTTAATCTACATGTTTTAAGAAGTCCTTATGGCACTCCTACTGTAATGGATTGTATCAACAAATGA
This sequence comes from Chloranthus sessilifolius, assembly GCA_021018995.1. Taxonomy (NCBI): domain Eukaryota; kingdom Viridiplantae; phylum Streptophyta; class Magnoliopsida; order Chloranthales; family Chloranthaceae; genus Chloranthus; species Chloranthus sessilifolius. The sequence goes on from CM037584.1 coordinate 169,946,528, forward strand.
ATTGGTTGTAGGAGAAGCCGAGCTTGTTGATGTGGACAGCCCCTTTGTAAAGCTTAGTCTTAGAGGTTGGTTTTGGCATGAACGTGCTTTAGTTTTAGCGAAGCTTGGTAAGACCCAACACTAAGGGAAAGAAATTTTGGGGATCTTGAAGGTATAGTACTTCGCGAAGCAGCAAAACTGAAGCCTATGGCTCATCGAGCATTTGTGTCTCCCAAAGCAGATCTAGAGATCCCTGTAAGGCGCTACTACACAGTATCTAGTTTGAACAAATTAATTTACATTTATTTTGAACCATTTCCCAGCTTTAATGAAAATAGAGCATCAAAATCATCATCGGTGGTCTTAAAAAACATTGTATATCTCAAATATTGGCTTTCCTTCAAGAACCAACAATAGGAGAGCTAAGCTCTACTTACATATCCTTAGCTTCTTACTCTGTTGTATTTGTTCATAAATATCTTTAGCAACTGGACATGATTTCTGACCTGCTTCCCAATTAAGTAATTTGTCAACCACTGGCTTTCAGCTATCGCTTGCATGTGTTTGGTTTAACAGGTTCATAACCATTATAACTTTGGACCTTTGAGTGCTTATTTATCTATAAATTGCTTGGATAGGTTTCTTTCAGCTTATGACATCCCTGTAAGTTGTTGAACTAGACCCAATACCTCTAAGATTTTGCTTTAATATTATAATCTTATTTGTCTTGACCTTTCATGATTGAAGGGTTGTTTTTTTTTTTTTTTTTTTCATAAAAAATGTGTGGGGTTGTGTTCTTGTTTCTCTAATTGTCAAAAGTAATGTCAATTTAATAGGTTGGTGAGTCAAAGTTTGTGTTTGAAGCTAGGACCATTCAAAGAATGGAGCTTCTAGTGCTGAGCACATTGAGGTGGAGAATGCAAGCTGTTACTCTTTTCTCCTACATCGATTGCTTTCTTCAAAGGATTAATGAGGATCAATCTCCGCCCAAACCATCCATTTCTCGATCGATCGAAATCATTCTAAGCACAATTAAAGGTTTGTTTCTTGTTCAAATCTTATGGTTTAAACTTTGAAGTTCAAAGAGTAGTTACAGAATTTGCTATAGTCCCCTATTGAACCCTGTACTGATTTAGAACACTTACATGTTAATTTAGATTATTTCTTTCTTAATTTTGCTAGAAATGAGCAAAACTGTGGGCCATCCTGCCGAATTCACCCAATATAAATGCAACTCCATTGAGTCATCATATTGGTCCCCCCATTGAATCGTGAACTAATTTAGCATAGTTTTTACTTAATTTAAACTTTCTTTCGTTATTTCACAACAAATGTAGTGAACTGTGGACCATACCTACTAAACTCATCCACCCAATATAATGCAACTTGAGCGACTGACGCGGGACGGAAACCCTAGAATGCGTGAATATGATTTTTAATGCGATTTGCCGAGATTAAATAAAATTAATTCAAGAGTAATCTCAAAACTATCATGATACCTTCGGGTTCGTAGAATTTCGGTAAGTAAATCACGCGAGATCCGAATAGGGTGTCCAATCCGAAGCGCAAGTCCTATTAGATTTGAGGTGGGATCGAGCCTAGAGATAGGACTCTAGCTTTTCCAGGTTTAGGCGCTCGTCTTCGATCCAATGTAGATTCACGGCTCGAACCAGGGTTGAGGAATTAGATTATGGGTTTGTAATAGGTTTTGGTTTTGTAACAGGTTTAGGGTTTTCGGATCGGTTTATGGTTTGGAAAATGGGTGTTGGCTATGTTTGATTTAGGGTTTCAAAAGGGTTTAGGTTTTGGAAAAGCAAGGAAATAATTAGGCTAAGGTTTTAGAAAGCAATCACAGATCGAGAAACAACAGATAGAATAGAGAAGATGACAATGGCTTTGGGAATCACTCCCTTGGCCTCACACCAAACCCATCTCAGGCAAAGAATATTCAAGCATAAAAGCATTCAAAATATTCAATAACTAATTAAAAGGTGTTTACAAGCCTCTATATATAGGCCATCAATAATTAATTCGAAATAAAAAAGAGTCCTAATAGAAATAAAACGAAAAAAGACAGTTTTCTCATAAAATTAAAATTCTGCCAGCTGAAATAGTCGTTGACGGCGCGCTGCAGGATGTCACAGCGCGCTGCTGCGACTCTCTCCTCCGAGCTTCCTCTACGCTTCTTCCGTCGCAGATAAAATTGATGTGGTCCGAATCCAATGTCCATATATGTAGCGTCCCCGTCAATTCCCCTGGACCAAAAAGGTTTCATCATTGATGAAACGCGCTCGTGGTAGAAGTTAATCCAATCGGGGTTCAATCGGCGAACTTCATTCTCGTGGATCCAAGTATTTTCGGACTCCGGTTTTCCGACCCATTTAACCAAGTACTTCTGGAATCTCCCGTCATATGTAGAGACGGCATGATCGTTGATTATATCATCTATCTCATCTGATCTCTGTCTGCTTGGGGAAGGAAGAGGTATAGGTTGCAAAGTTGGATTAGGGCTGGGACTAGGAGGTGGCTGGAGTGGGTTTTCAGGAGGTGGGGTGAAACCCAAGGAACCAAGTCCTCCACATTGAACGTTGAACTAACCCCCGTACTTGGAGGAAGTTCGAGCACGTATGCATTAGGACAACTCTTAGCCACAATTCTAAAAGGTCCAGCACCTCGAGATTGTAGTTTCCTTGCGGATCCCGATGGGAACCGCTCAGGCCTAACTCGGACCATCACATAATCACCCACGTTAAATTCTTTAGAACGCCTGTAAGCATCTGTAGATAATTTATATTGATTGTTGCTTGAATTAATTTTCTATTTAATTTCGGCATGCAAGCTATGAATCTGTTGTGCAAATGCATCGGCAGACTCTGACACTCTATGGGATGCAGACATGGGGATCAAATCTAATGGGGTCCTAGGCCTATGACCATGTACTACCTCAAAAGGACTCATGCCTATGGATCTATTGACAGAATTATTATAGGCAAACTCAGTTGTGGGTAAGATGGTATCCCAGGTCCTAACATGATCACCGACAAGACTATGAAAGAGATTCCCAACGCTCCTATTGGTGCTTTCGGTCTGGCTATCCGTTTGAGGGTGGTAAGCTGTAGAGAATTGGAGCAATGTGCCCATCATGTGCCAAAGGGTTTTCCAAAAGTAATTCGTAAATTTAACATCCCTATCAGACAAAATGGTTTTGGGCAACCCATAAAGACGCACTACCTCCGCGAAAAATAGTTTAGCAATATGAGATGCATCGGAGGTTTTGGAACAAGGAATGAAGTGGGCCATCTTGGAAAATCGGTCCACTACGACATTAGAGGGAATCGTGCTTCCTAGGGGTCTTAGGAAGTCCAAGCACAAAATCCATTGAGAGGTCTTGCTACGGTGTGTGTGGCACGGGTAACGGAGTGTACAAGTCGGTATTTTGTTTGATCTGTTTTGACACTTGGCAAGTACGACAATGTTTAACTACCCGGGCGACATCTCTCATTAGGCTAGGCCAAAATAACCCATCCTCTACGAGCGCAACAATTTTATTACGTCCAAAATGCCCGGCCATCCCTCCAGCATGTAACTCCCAAATGAGAAAGTCACGCAATGAAGTGCGAGGGATGCAAAGGCGATTGCCTTTGAACAAGTACCCATCGTGGATGGTGTACATGAGGTGTGTGCTGGTCGGGTCACTAAGGAGAGCAATGTACTCAACCCCAAAATCTGGGCACTCGGGGTACTCATCCTTTAACTTTTCGAACCCGACGACCTCGGTGCTCATTGTGCGCAAAGTCACCACTCGCCGACTAAGTGCATCAGCGGCCCTATTTTTAGCACCGACCTTATGCTTTAACACGAACGTGAACCCTTGAAGGTACTCAACCCACTTTGCGTGCCTTGGGTTCAACTTCTTCTGTGAAGCAAGAAAGCGTACGGCTTCATGGTCAGAGAACAACACAAATTCCTGCGGTCAAAGGTAATGTTTCCAATACCAAAGAGATCGAACGACCGCATAGAACTCCTTGTCATAGGTGGAGTATTTTTGTGTTGCCTCATTAAGTTTTTCACTAAAATAGGCCACGGGGTGACCCTCTTGGCTAAGCACTCCTATGCCTACAGCCGATGCGTCGCATGCGACTTTAAAGACTTTGGAAAAGTCTGGCAATCGCATGACGAGTGCACTACTCATTCTTTGTTTGATCTCAGCAAAGGCTTTTGTCGCCACTTTGCCCCATTTAAAGTCCCCCTTTTTCATGCAATCAGTAATTGAGGCCATAATGGTGCTAAAGCTTCTGATAAGCGATGATAGAAAGTAGCGAAGCCATGAAAGCTGTGGACATCGTGTATGTTCTTAGGCTCGAGCCACTCCACAATAGCTTTAACCTTTTCGGGGTCCGCGACCATTCCATCGGTCGAGATAATAAATCCCAAGAAAACAACAGAACGTTGCATGAAGGTGCATTTCTTGAGATTTGCAAACAACTTCTCGCCCTTGAGAGTTTCACAAACCAACCTAAGGTGGGTCAAGTGTTGTTCCTTGTCATGACAGTAGATCAAGATGTCATCGAAATAAACAACAAGGAATTTGCCGAGAAACGGTCTCAACACTTGGGTCATGAGTCGCATGAAAGTACTCGGGACATTAGAAAGCCCAAATGGCATGACCATCCACTCATAAAGATCATCCTTAATCTTAAAAGCGGTTTTCCACTCATCACCGGGGCGGATGCGGACTTGATAGTAGCCACTCTTAAGGTCTATCTTAGAAAAGATAGTGGCACCAACCATCATGTCAAGCATGTTATCGAGCCTTGGTATGGGAAACCGATACATAAAGGTAATCTTGTTAATTGTACGGCTATCCACACACATGCGCCACGCACCATCTTTCTTAGGAGTGAGTAGGACAGGTACGGCACACGGGCTCAGACTCTCTTGGATGAACCCCTTCTGAAGGAGCTCATTGACTTACCGAGTCAACTCGGCAAGTCAATGAGCTCGGTTCTCTTCACCACCGTAATTTTCAAATACCGTTCAAGATCTTGCACAACAACATAGCATCTTTTAAGAGTTTCAACGAGGTGAGAAATCAACTCTTTCTGCAAATCAAGTCGCAATCCAGTGCAAAATCTAGAGAGAGTGATTTCAGGGTCTTCCGATACTTTTGCCCTCATCATGAACTCTTCGAATTTGGCAATGTAATCGATCACGGGCATACCAACTTGGCGTAAATTTTGCCACTAGTCGAGGAGGCGTTGGTAGTATGATAAAGGAACATACTTCTCAATAAGTCGTTCCTTCATGTCGTCCCAACGGGTAATGGGAGGATAACCCGCGTTCACCCTAATGCGCTCAACATTGAACCAGAAAAGTCGAGCTTGACCAACCAATTTCATTTTCGCAAGTCTAACGCAACGGTCGTGTCATTCATGGCATACCAATCAAAGTGTTGGTCCATGTTAGAAAGTCAATCGAGGAAGACGGTAGGGTCCACTCTTCCACCGAAAGTCAGAATCTCAACTCGGACGTTCTTAAGGAGTTGAACTTCGGGGTCAGTCATCTCTACGATGATCCCTACGGTTTCGATTGTCTTAGCGACCATTACGTTCAAAGTGAGGACATTCACGCTCTTAGTGCTGATTTTTCAGCCCACCCATCGCTTCCAGTTGGTTGATTCGATCACGTAATCTATCATTACCACCTCCTAGGGATGTTTGGGCTTTCTCTATGGTACTCAAACGTGCACTAATCGCACTTAATTCTTCTCGCATACCGTTGAGGGCATTGAGAATCGTACTCGAGTCCATGGTGATCACAAGGTCTATTAGGGTTCTAATATGGAATGCAATATGGACCCACAAAACAATGCAATAAAATAAATATGACAAGCAAAGATGCGAACCTAGAAAACCTAGGGCTTTAATACCAAAACTGACGCGGGACGGAAACCCTAGAATGCGTGAATATGATTTTTAATGCGATTTGCCGAAATTAAATAAAATTAATTCAAGAGTAATCTCAAAACTATCACGATACCTTCGGGTTCGTAGAATTTCGGTAAGTAAATCACACGAGATCCGAATAGGGTGTCTAATCCGAAGCGCAAGTCTCATTAGATTTGAGGCGGGATCGGGCCTAGAGATAGGACTCTAGCTTTTCCAGGTTTAGGCGCTCGTCTTCGATTCGATGTAGATTCACGGATCGAACCAGGGTTGAGGAATTAGATTATGGGTTTGTAATAGGTTTTGGTTTTGTAACAGGTTTAGGGGTTTCGGATCGGTTTATGGTTTAGAAAAGGGGTGTTGGCTATGTTTGATTTAGGGTTTCAAAAGGGTTTAGGTTTTGGGAAAGCAAGGAAATAATTAGGCTAAGGTTTTAGAAAGCAATCACAGATCAAGAAACAACAGATAGAATAGAGAAGATGACAATGGCTTTGGGAATCACTCCCTTGGCCTCACACCAAACCCGTCTCAGGTATAGAATATTCAAGCATAAAAGCATTCAAAATATTCAATAACTAATTAAAAGGTGTTTACAAGCCTCTATATATAGGTCATCAATAATTAATTCGAAATAAAAAAGAGTCTTAATAGAAATAAAACGAAAAAAGGCAGTTTTCCCATAAAATTAAAATTCTGCCAGCTGAAATCATCGTTGGCGCCACACGGATGTCACAAGTATCATGCGCCAGAGATGTCATCACATGCTATTGTGATCAAGGCCAGTCAGCATTACGTTTCTTTATGTCCTTTTCTTCCCTCTCTCCTCCCAGCTTCCTCTACGCTTCTTCCGTCGCAGATAAAATTGATGTGGTCTGAATCCAATGTCCATATATGTGGCGTCCCCGTAAATTCCCCTGGACCAAAAAGGTTTCATCATCGATGAAGGGCGCTCGTGGTAGAAGTTAATCAAATCGGGGTTCAATCGGCGGACTTCATTCTCGTGGATCCAAGGGTTTTCGGACTCCGGTTTTCCGACCCATTTAACCAAGTACTTCTGGAATCTCCTGTCATGTGTAGAGACGGCATGATCGTTGATTATATCATCTATCTCATCTGATCTCAGTCTGCTTGGGGAAGGAAGAGGTATAGGTTGCAAAGTTGTATTGGGGCTGGGACTAGGAGGTGGCTGGAGTGGGTTTTCAGGAGGTGAGGTGAAACCCAAGGAACCAAGTCCTCCACATTGAACATTGAACTAACCCCCGTACCTGGAGGAAGTTCGAGCACGTATGCATTAGGACCACTCTTAGCCACAATTCTAAAAGGTCCAGCACCTCGAGATTGTAGTTTCCTTGCAGATCCCGATGGGAACCGCTCAGGCCTAACTCGGACCATCACATAATCACCCATGTGAAATTCTTTAGAATGCCTGTAAGCATTTGCAGATAATTAATATTGATTGTTGCTTGAATTAATTTTCTGTTTAATTTCGACATGCAAGCTATGAATATGTTGTGCAAATGCATCGGCAGACTCTGACACTCTATGGGATGCAGACATGGGGATCAAATCTAATGGGGTCCTAGGCCTATGACCATGTACTACCTCAAAAGGACTCATGCCTATGGACCTATTGACAGAATTATTATAGGCAAACTCAGCTGTGGGTAAGATGGTATCCCAGGTCCTAACATGATCACCGACAAGACTATGAAAGAGATTCCCAAGGCTCCTATTGGTGCTTTCGGTTTGGCTATCCGTTTGAGGGTGGTAAGATGTAGAGAATTGGAGCAATGTGCTAATCATGTGCCAAAGGGTTTTCTAAAAGTAACTCGTAAATTTAACATCCCTATCAGACACAATGGTTTTGGGCAACCCATAAAGACGCACTACCTCCGCGAAAAATAGTTTAGTAATATGAGATGCATCGGAGGTTTTGGAACAAGGAATGAAGTGGGCCATCTTGGAAAATCGGTCCACTACAACATTAGATGGAATCGTGCTTCCTAGGGGTCGGAAGTCCAAGCACAAAATCCATTGAGAGGTCTTGCCACGGTGTGTGTGGCACGGGTAACAGAGTGTACAAGTAGGTATTTTGTTTGATCTGTTTTGACACTTGGCAAGTACGACAATGTTTAACTACTCGGGCGACATCTCTCATTAGGCTAGGCCAAAATAACCTATCCTCTACGAGCGCAACAGTTTTATTACGCTCGAAATGCCCGGCCATCCCTCCTGCATGTAACTCCCAAATGAGAAAGTCACGCAATGAAGTGCGAGGGATGCAAAGGCAATTGCCTTTGAACAAGTACCCATCGTGGATGGTGTACATGAGGTGTGTGCTGGTCGGGTCACTAAGGAGAGCAGTGTACTCAACCCCAAAATCTGGGCACTCGGGGTACTCATCCTTTAACTTTTTGAACCCGACGACCTCGGTGATCATTGTGCGCAAAGTCACCACTCGCCGACTAAGTGCATCATCGGCCCTATTTTCAGCACCGACCTTATGCTTTAACACGAATGTGAACCCTTGAAGGTACTCAACCCACTTCGCGTGCCTTGGGTTCAACTTCTTCTGTGAAGCAAGAAAGCGTAAGGCTTCATGGTCAAAGAACAACACAAATTCCTACGGTCTAAGGTAATGTTTCCAATACCAAAGAGATCGAACGACCGCATAGAACTCCTTGTCTTAGGTGGAGTATTTTTGTTTTGCCTCATTAAGTTTTTCACTAAAATAGGCCACGGGATGACCCTCTTGCTAAGCACTCCTTCTATGCCTACACCCGATGCGTCGCATGCGATTTCAAAGACTTTGGAAAAGTTCGACAATCGCATGACGAGTGCACTACTCATTCTTTGTTTGATCTCAGCAAAGGCTTTTATTGCCACTTTGCCCCATTTAAAGTCCCCCTTTTTCATGCAATCAGTAATTGAGGCCATAATGGTGCTAAAGCTTCTGATGAAGCGATGATAGAAAGTAGCCAAGCTATGAAAGCTGCAGACATCGTATATGTTCTTAGGCTCGGGCCACTCCACAATAGCTTTAACCTTTTCGGAGTCCATGACCATTCCATCGGTCGAGATAATAAATCCCAAGAAAACAACAAAACGTTGCATGAAGGTGCATTTCTTGAAATTTGCAAACAACTTCTCACCCTTGAGAGTTTCACAAACCAACCTAAGGTGGGTCAAGTGTTGTTCCTTGTCATGACAATAGATCAGGATGTCATCGAAATAAACAATAAGGAATTTGCCGAGAAACGGTCTCAACACTTGAGTCATGAGTCGCATGAAAGTACTCGGGACATTAGAAAGCCCAAATGGCATGACCATCCATTCATAAAGACCATCATTAGTCTTAAAAGCGATTTTTCACTCATCACCGGGGCGGATGCGAACTTGATGGTAGCCACTCTTAAGGTCTACCTTAGAAAAGATAGTGGCACCAACCATCATGTCAAGCATGTCATTGAGCCTTGGTATGGGAAACCGATACTTAAAGGTAATCTTGTTAATTGCACGACTATCCACACACATGCGCCACGCACCATCTTTCTTAGGAGTGAGTAGAACAGGTACGGCACACGGGCTCAGACTCTCTTGGATGAACCCCTTCTGAAGGAGCTCATTGACTTACCGAGTCAACTTGGCAAGTCAATGAGCTCGGTTCTCTTCACCACCGTAATTTTCAAATACCGTTCAAGATCTTACACAACGGCATAGCATCTTTCAAGAGTTTCTACGAGGTGAGAAATCAACTCTTTCTGCAAATCAAGTTGCAATCCAGTGCGGAATCTAGAGAGAGTGATTTCAGGGTCTTCCGATACTTTTGCCCTCCTCATGAACTCTTCGAATTTGGCAATGTAATCGATCACGGGCATACCACCTTGGCGTAAATTTTGCCACTGGTCGAGGAGGCGTTGGTAGTATGATAAAGGAACATACTTCTCAGTAAGTCGTTCCTTCATGTCGTCCCAACGGGTAATGGGAGGACAACCCGCGTTCACCCTAATGCGCTCAACATTGAGCCAGAAAAGTCGAGCCTGACCAACCAATTTCATTTTCGCAAGTCTAACGCAACGATCGTCATTCATGGCATACCAATCAAAGTGTTGGTCCATGTTAGAAAGTCAATCGAGGAAGACGATAGGGTCCACTCTTCCATCGAAAGTCAGAATCTCAACTCGGACGTTCTTAAGGAGTTGAACTTCGGGGTCAGTCATCTCTACGATGATCCCTACGGTTTCGATTGTCTTGGCGACCATTACGTTCAAAGTGAGGGCATTCACGCTCTTAGTGCTGATTTTTCAGCCCACCCATCGCTTCCAGTTGGTTGATTCGATCACGTAATCTATCATTACCAACTCCTAGGGATGTTTGGGCTTGCTCTATGGTACTCAAACGTGCACTAATCGCACTCAATTCTTCTCGCATACCGTTAAGGGCATTGAGAATCGTACTCGAGTCCATGGTGATCACAAGGTCTATTAGGGTTCTAATATGGAATGCAATATGGACCCACAAAACAATGCAATAAAATAAATATGATAAGCAAAGATGTCCTAACCTAGAAAACTAGGGCTTTAATACCAAAACTGACGCGGGACAGAAACCCTAGAATGCGTGAATATGATTTTTAATGCGACTTGCCGAAATTAAATAAAATTAATTCAAGAGTAATCTAAAAATTATCACGATACCTTCAGGTTCGTAGAATTTCGGTAAGTAAATCACACGAGATTCGAATAGGGTGTCCAATCCGAAGCGCAAGTCCCGTTAGATTTGAGGCGGGATCGGGCCTAGAGATAGGACTAGCTTTTCCAGGTTTAGGCGCTCGTCTTCAATCCGATGTAGATTTACGGCTCGAACCAGGGTTGCGGAATTAGATTATGGGTTGTAATAGGTTTTGGTTTTATAACAGGTTTAGGGTTTTGGGATCGGTTTATGGTTTGGAAAAGGGGTGTTGGCTATGTTTGATTTAGGGTTTCAAAAGGGTTTAGGTTTTGGAAAAGCAAGGAAACAATTAGGGTAAGGTTTTAGAAAGCAATCACAAATCGAGAAACAACAGATAGAATAGAGAAGATGACAATGGCTTTGGGAATCACTCCCTTGGCCTCACACCAAACCCATCTCAGGCAAAGAATATTCAAGCATAAAAGCATTCAAAATATTCAATAACTAATTAAAAGGTGTTTACAAGCCTCTATATATAGGCCATCAATAATTAATTCGAAATAAAAAAGAGTCCTAATAAAAATAAAACGAAAAAAGGCAGTTTTCCCATAAAATGAAAATTCTGAAATCGTCTTGGCAAATCGTCATGTAATGACGCGCTGCGGGATGTCACAACCCGCTTCTTTATGACAGTCTTTTCTTCCCTCTCTCCTCCGAGCTTCCTCTACGCTTCTTCCGTCGCAGGTAAAAGTGATGTGGTCCGAATCCAATGTCCATGTATGTAGCGTCCCCGTCAGCGAGCCATTATATTGGTCCCCTGTTGAATCATTGATTAATTTTGCCCCACCCTTTAGCTTGTTTAGACTACTTCTTTCTTAATTTTACTGTAATGCAGGCAACTGGGAGCCATACCCGCCGAACTCATTCACCCAATATCCTGCAACTCAATTCAGCCATATTGGTGCCCTGTTGAAATGTGGATTGATTTATCACACCCACTATTTAATTTAGGCTTTCTCAATTTCACTAGAAATGCAGCCAATTGTATACCATACCTCTCAAACTCATACAACATAATGCAACCCAATTGAGTCGCTTTGGTCCCCCAGTTGAATTGTGGTCTAATTTATCACACCCACTAGTCAATTTAGTTTATTTCTTTCTTGATTTCACTAGAAATGCGGCCACTCACCCAACATAATGCACTCAACTGAGTCAATAAATTTGACCATGTGGTTTGTTATTTGGCCTAATGTATAGAAATCCACATTAGAATATTAGTACTATGTTTTTCATTTTATTAGAAATTTGACCATGTGGTTTTTGATTCATGCTCAACTTCAGATCATCAAAGATTCAGAGGAAGAAGTCAGGAAAAAGACTTCAAATTTGATGTCTATCCACTTGGTTCGCTTTCGATCAATAAGATATGATGCTTTGATTTGCAATGCATTTTCATGTCTTGGTTCTCAAATGACATATGGATGATTCGATCAGTAGATTGTAATTTCTATTATTTTTTAGGGGCCAATTTGGACATAAAATCAATTTGATGATTTTTTTATGGGTCTATTTTTTCAGCTTTATACTCTGGTTTAGCCGAGAGCCACTCAACCATCTTCGCCATCAACTCCTTCCAAATTTGATGCTTGACCCCAAAAATCTCCAATGTCAAAAGCTCCTCTACGAGGTATTCTTCAAACCTTATTTTTCTTATGCTTTGGATGGAAGCCAATTTAATCCAGGTCTATGTGAATCGTTTCCAAACAACATATGACAAGCTGTTGTCTCACTTGCATATTGCGCCACTCGTATAGGTTATTGGAATTATCATTAACCCACCAAATCCATTTGCCCGAATTTGACTATAGATGAGCACCTATGAAAAGGATGCTACAACCTACAATCCATAGAGTACGGAATTATGCTTTTATTGTCTCAGTTTCTTATTTTTGTTTGTTTATTATTTATAATTGGGTGGTAAAAATTACTGTATATTTTTTATTTGTTTATTATTTATTTTTATTTGTAGGTTATGGATGTGTACTGCTGGGTAATATGGTGCCCGGGGTGAAAAAAGTCTTATATGAAATTTATTTGTCTGTAGTTTTGTCAAACTCAATAATCCAATTCTGTGAAGTTATCTATGTTCATTGAAGTTATGGTTTCGGTTTTACCATCAAGCTTTTTCTCTTTTAGGTGGAGTATTTTTTCTCTTTTAGGTGAAGTATGGATTCAAAGCTGTTGATTCTATGCTGGTAAAGGGTAGTTTGGGGCTGTTGGTTGCGACTTGCGAGTCTATCATTGAGGAATTTCTTGAAGGCAAGGAAGCTTCTTTCTTTGCTTTGGCAGATAGTGAGAAAGTTTTCTCTTTGCAGGACTATAAATGAGTCGAGATGGTGATATAAGTCCGAATACAGGTAGAATGGGGCATATCAAAAAAGTTTTCGGTGATGAAAAAAATTACCAAACTAGAATATGCTATGCATACTTCTTTTGTAACACAGTAGCAAGAAAAAATGGGAGTCGTTACTTATACACATAAATTTGTTGTAAATGAAATTGCGGTGTTGTGAATTAAAATTTACTTTTTTGAATGAACTTTGAGCATGGTAATGTGTTTTTGCTAATGTTAATGAAAATTTGAGTATGTAAATGCAGGTTATGATTTTCATAAAAAAAATGCAGGTTATAGATGTGTACTGCTAGGTAATATGGTCCTTGGAGCAAAAAAATTAAATAGCATTCAAAAAAAAAATTATTGGAGACGGCCAAAAGCCGTCTCCAATAACAAAGAGATGACTTATTAGAGACGGCTTTAAGCTGTCTCCAACATATCTTTGGAGACGGCTTATGGCCGTCTCCAATAACCTTGACTATTAGGGGCGGCTCCCATTTGGTCTCCAAAGACAATAGAGACAGGATTATTTGAGACTACATGGAAGCCGTCTCCAATACTTTTGGAGACGGCTTAGACATCTTTGGAGACGGCCAGAAGCCGTCTCCAATAAACATATTTCTTGTAGTGAACAGCCCATAGTAAACTTCCCAGATTCAATATTTGAGACCTGTGATGAGGCTGGGTGGCCTTGATAGGATGTTTAACCACTTAGACAATTTGGATTCACCAAAAAATTCGGTATGGGACATACAGTGTTATCTTAGGTATGATGTGGGCTCCCATTAACCCATAATTTTATGTTTTCAAGATCATGTCATGACAATAAGGGTGCAAATAGGTCGGATTCGGTTGGGTTGGTGGTCAACCCATTTATCCAAATCCTCAACCCCAACCCAACCGGTTTATTGAAACCCTCAGCCTGAAACCGACCCAACCCAATTAGCAAAAATTTAGTCAGGTTTTAAAACATAGGTTAAATTTTAAGGGAGGGAGTCAGATGAAGTTGCAATAAAAAAAACCTCAACTTGAAGTTGACCCCATGGATCAAAATTTCGGCCAAATTCAGTTTCGGTAGGGACTGAAACCGAAACCGAGAACCTAACATTCGGTTCTCAAATGTACTAAAGGGCAGATTTCGGCCGAAATTTCGGTTAAAAATTTTGGTTTCAGTCATGACCGAAACTGAAACGAAATCCAATATTTTGATCCTTGGTTGACCCTTGAATAAAGAGGCTAGAATTTTCCACCCGCCATGACCTGTCGGGTCAGAACCCGTTGGGTTGAGCCAACCCATTGGCACCCCTAAATGACAACCACAAAAACTCTGCTCTAACATGATGTACACAAATAAAGAGTACATTTAATTTTGAAACCTCATTTTGAAACTAAGCAGATGTTTTTTTTAAAACTCCGAAAATGGGTTTTTTGAAAATTTTCCACGCATTTTAAACCATATATTTCCCGTTTAAAACCAGTATTTGGTCAAAACATATATATTTTTTTAGTTTTTATAATTATTAATATTTTTTTTCATTTTCATTATTTTCCCGCTTTTTTCCTGAAATTACAGAAATTTACTTTTTTTTTTGTATATTTCGGGAGCCGTTTTATTCCCGTACCTATACTCGGTCACTACGATTAGGAACAATTAAATGCATCCAAAGTTAATGAGCAAAATAAACCAGATTTCACCTAGCTATTTCCTCAGACAGAAATAGAAATAAAAAATCAATAATAGAAATAGAAACAATCGATTAATTTGAAAGCAGAGGACTAAAAAACTCATAAAATATAGAACCAATTAAATGGACAGTATCAATCAAAATTTAAAAGCAAATTAAAAAGACAAGCAAAAATCAGCCCACTTACCGTAACCTCTATAGGAACTTTGATATCTATACGGTGTTGGAAATAGAGATCAATAGAATCGATATCGAGTCTCTTCAAACTCGCCTCGCAAGCAGATCTAACATACTCAGGATGGCCTGAAATACCACCTTTCCCGCCTTCAAATCTGGCCCCAAACTTAGTAGCCAACTCTACCTCCCCTCTGATCCCTTTCAAAGCCTGAAAATTTAATACAAAAAATCAGTCTAAGTCGCAAAAAAAGTGGAACCCAGATCATAAATCTCAGTAAAGTAGGTAAACAAACCTTTCCGATAAGGATTTCGTTAGTGTGAGGGCCGTAGATGTCGGAGGTGTCGAGGAAGGTGACTCCGCTGCGGACAGCGTGGTGAATGAGAGCGATCATGTCTGGTTCTGGCTTTGGTGGGCCGTAGAAAGCAGACATGCCCATGCACCCAAGGCCTTGCTTCGACACCTCTAAGCCCTGTGACCCCAACTTCATTCTTCCAACACTCGCCATCATATCCTGGATGCGAAGGGGAGTTGGTTTCTGGTGTTTCAATAGAGAGAGAGTTGGTATCTGGTACTTACATACAGAAGAAGGAGAGAGAGAAAGAGACAGTTGAAATAAGTTGGAATCCCCGTCGCGTGACAAATCCCTCCGAAATTCCTCGAAATTTACCGAAACAGGGTCGGGCAAAACTTTTCATGAAATTTCAACGAAATTAATAAAATTTTGACGAAATTATCAAATTTTTTCTAATTTTAATTATTTTTTAAATAATAAATAAAAATTTTATGAATTTTAAATATAATTTATATTTAATATTTTTTATACTCCTTAAAATTTTATCCAAACTTTTCTCCAAATTTATCAAAAATGACCTCCTATCAAAATCTTTTCGAGAACAAAATTTGCCATTATAATCGGATAAGATATGGTACATGAGTGTCATATGGAAGACGGATGTTATACCGGACAAAGCCGTACAAAGACATGCCGCCACTATTGTGGGGCGATGCAATTGGCTGTAAAAAATAATGGGCCCGTACAACTAGTCACATCAGGTAATAGATACTTACATTTGCGCAGATATTAGAGATGGTTAGATGGTAGAGATTATTTTTATTTCACATCTCACATGTGACGACCCAACTTTTCTAATCCCTCAGGTATAGGAATGGCCGATTCGCCAATCTATCGAATAAACGATAAGTCGGCCAAACAGAGCACATATCAGAGTAAAGCGTAATAAAAATCCATAGCTAAAATAAATGCGGAAGCAATTAAAAGTAAAGAACCACCGATGATGGCCGACCATCATCGAAACATGGCTCATAACAGAAATCAACGTCAAGTATAAAACTATGATATCCAACTAAAATAGGCCCACAAATTCAAGTCTAACTCTCACCACAAATAAGAAAATCAGTAAGTTCTATACTGGGAAAAACTCCTCAGGAGGAACCTCAAGCTCTTCCTCAGGCACATAGTCAGGATCAGTCTCACAGCCCTGAATAGCCACGTCAGTACCTGAACCTGTGACGTATAGTCGGAGTGAGCTAACCAACAAAGCTCAGTAGAAGAAAGACATCTACGACATTTTACTTTAACTAATATGGTTTCAAAACAAATATCGGAATATAGCTTGTCAAACATATAAGCAGATAATAAATCAATTTAGAAGTAAATCATATGTAAGATTTATTTTAAATGTGTGAAAAGCAAATAACAGATGCAGATTTCGTTTTAGTTTCTCTAACTTCTATATGCAAAGTTCAGTAATTTATGACTTAATCCTCAACTTAAAATACCTCCCGAGTAAACTATATCTCGAGAGCAGGAATATAGCCGATGGGAACCCCTACCTACTATCGTCGTTCATGAACCCTTTTTCAGGATGCAACAAGCCCCTGCGTGATGAGGGAAACTTGTGCCAGGAAGTTGTTCAGGAATTTTTGAGGGGTCGTTCAGGTCAATTATAAAATAAATGCAGATACTAATATAAATCAGATGCAAGTTTCTTATACATAGTTCAGGTTCTTGATTTCAGATTTTCAGAGCTTAAGCAGATTCAGGTTTCAGGATTCAGGTAGATTTAGATTTTCAGTCAATCATTTCAATTTCAGTTTACAGATGTGATTTCAATGGCATATGCAAGTTCAAAGATTTTAATTCAAAATATCCATGCGAATTAAAATAAAATACTGTAAAGATGAGATTCTCCTACCAAAACTCGGAGTTATGCGAAGTCAAGCAAAGTCCGATTGATGGCCTCTCGCCCTCAATCTACATCACAATATACGTTCATGCTTTAAGATTAACTCTAATTACTAATAATATAGACCTATTTAAGTGTTTCCTCAAAAACAAGTCAAAACAGGCAAGTTGCACAAATCCTAGAATTTGACGTAACATTCTCATATATTTTTAACCATCACGATGATTTATTCATGAGTTGGTCAAAACATGAAAGTTGTAGATTTTTCTATTAGCTTTCCAACGCAAAAAGAATCGTCTCAATCAGAGTTCGGGATAAAACGTTATGACTAAAATACTAAGGTAATATCGGAGTTCGGTGATACCTCGGTCGAGCGATGATAATAGCTCGCTCGAGCGATTTGACGTAACATTCTCATATATTTTTTACCATCAATACGATTGATTCATGAGTTGATCAAAACATGAAAGTTGTAGATTTTTCTATTAGCTTTCCAACGCAAAAAGAATCGTCTCAATCGGAATTCGGGATAAAACGTTATGATTAAAATACTAAGGTAATATCGGAGTTCGGTGATACCTCGCTCGAGCGATGATAATAGCTCGCTCGAGCGAGCTACAGCGACGCGATTTCGCTGGTTTTCACCCGAATCGAAACCCATACATCCCACAGCAAAACCCATGGCTAATCTAATGATTTAATCAAAAAGTTTAATTAAAACGTACCTTTAATCTAAGGATTTTTAGATTAGAAATGAGTCACGCGAATGGAGCTTCGGAACGAAACCGACGGGTTTCCTCAACGATTCGCGCCGCGATCGATCCCACGAGTTCACAGAGACAACTCCAACACGCCCCCAATGATCTCAACCTCTCCCAATAGCCAACTACGAATCCAAGGTTGATTCAAGTTCTTTCTAAGGTTTAAGTGTTTTCAGCAAAGAGGGTTCTAGAGAAGGAGGTTTTCTAAACCGATCTCCTACGATGATTGAAGAAGAGAGAAGACGGAGTTTCACACGGTTGGGTAACTATCAAACGACTACGGTTCTTCACGGCACTCACGTCTCTTCCTCTCTTAACAAAACCTAGTATAATACGGGAATGTAATTCCTTCTTATAATAGGATTGCTCACAAAGTTAAACACACACACACATCTTATGTATTATACACTTCTAATTTTAAAACTCAAGTCCGGTGTTGAGCGGCCACACCGAGGTCGGTGCACAACTTTCGCACGAGGGTCTAAATGGGCTCTAAATTAAAATATGTCCGCACAATCACATCTAGATAAAAATCTAAAACAAATGGTGACGTCGGTTGCCGAGCCGAATACACACACAGGGTCAGTCTAACTCGGGTTCAAAATACGGATCTTTACATCACAAGTATCAAAAAGTGATCCGTAGACCTTCGAAGATGATGTGTAACATATGGCCAATTTTAAAGAACCTATGTCACATAAGATTGAAAAACTGACGCATGATTTTGAATCACTGAGAAGAAAATAATATTTTGATTGATCTTATTTAGTTACAATAGGAGTTGGATCCTACACCATAAGAGAATATCTCACTGTTGTTTAATATTTAGATTAAGGAGCATTTAGATAAAATAAGTTTTTATGTATTAGGATTTTTTTAATTTATGAGATTTAGACCGTGTTTGATACCAATAAAACTCTAAAGAGGAATGAAATCTCACATGTGAGGACCCGACTTTTCTAATCCCTTAGGTATAGGAAAGGCCGATTCGCCAACCTATCAAATAAACGATAAGTCGGACAAACAGGGCATATATCAGAGTAAAGCGTAATAAAAATCTATAGCTAAAATAAATGCGGAAGCAATTAAAAGTAAAGAATCACCGATGATAGCCGACCATCATCGAAACATGGCTCATAACAGAAATCAACGTCAAGTATAAAACTATGATATCCAACTAAAATGGGCCCACAAATTCAAGTATAACTCTCACCACAAATAAGAAAATCAGTAAGTTCTATATTGGGAAAAACTCCTCAGGAGGAACCTCAAGCTCTTCCTCAGGCACATAGTCAGGATCAGTCTCACAGCCCTGAATAGCCACGTCAATACCTGAACCTGTGACGTATAGTCGGAGTGAGCTAACCAACAAAGCTCAGTAGAAGAAAGACATCTACGGCATTTTACTTTAACTAATATGGTTTCAAAACAAATATCGGAATATAGCTTGTTAAACATATAAGCAGATAATAAACTGAATTTAGATGCAGAAATCATATGTAAGATTTATTTCTAACGAATACAAGATGATTTCAAAGGTGTCTTAGTTTCTCTAACTTCTATATGCAAAGTTCAGTAATTTATGACTTAATCCTCAACTTAAAATACCTCCCAAGTAAACTATATCTCGAGAGCAGGAATATAGCCGATGGGAACCCCTACCTACTATCGTCGTTCATGAACCCTTTTTCAGGATGCAACAAGCCCCTGTGTGATGAGGGAAACTTGTGCCAGGAAGTTGTTCAGGAATTTTTGAGGGGTCGTTCAGGTCAATTATAAAACAAATGCAGATACTAATATAAATCAGATGCAAGTTTCTTATACATAGTTCAGGTTCTTGATTTCAGATTTTCAGAGCTTAAGCAGATTCAGATTTCAGGATTCAGGTAGATTTAGATTTTCAGTCATTCATATCAATTTCAGTTTACAGATGTGATTTCAATGACATATGCAAGTTCAAAGATTTTAATTCAAAATATCCATGCGAATTAAAATAAAATACTGTAAAGATGAGATTATCCTACCAAAACTCGGAGTTATGCGAAGTCAAGCAAAGTTCGATTGATGGCCTCTCGCCCTCAATCTACATCACAATATACGTTCATGCGTTAAGATTAACTCTAATTACTAATAATATAGACCTATTTAAGTGTTTCCTCAAAAACAAGTCAAAACAGGCAAGTTGCGCAAATCCTAGAATTTGACGTAACATTCTCATATATTTTTGACCATCACGATGATTTATTCATGAGTTGGTCAAAACATGAAAGTTGTAGATTTTTCTATTAGCTTTCCAACGCAAAAAAAATTGTCTCAATCGGAGTTCGGGATAAAACTTTATGACTAAAATACTAAGGCAATATCGGAGTTCAGTGATACCTCGCTCGAGCGATGATAATAGCTCGCTCGAGCGATTTGACGTAATATTCTCATATATTTTTGACCATCAAGAAGATTGATTCATGAGTTGATCAAAACATGAAAGTTATAGATTTTTCTATTAGCTTTCCAACGCAAAAAGAATCGTCTCAATCGGAATTTGGGATAAAAAGTTATGATTAAAATACTAAGGTAATATCGGAGTTCGGTGATACCTCGCTCGAGCGATGATAATAGCTCGCTCGAGCGAGCTACAGCGACGCGATTTCGCTAGTTTTCACCCGAATCGAAACCCATACATCCCACAGCAAAACCCATGGCTAATCTAATGATTTAATCAAAAAGTTTAATTAAAACGTACCTTTAATCTAAGGATTCCTAGATTAGAAATGAGTCACGCGAATGGAGCTTCGGAACGAAACCGACGGGTTTCCTCAACGATTCGCGTCGCGATCGATCCCACGAGTTCACAGAGACAACTCCAACACGCCCCCAATGATCTCAACCTCTCCCAATAGCCAACTACGAATTCAAGGTTGATTCAAGTTCTTTCTAAGGTTTAAGTGTTTTCAACAAAGAGGGTTCTAGAGAATGAGGTTTTCTAAACCGATCTCCTACGATGATTGAAGAAGAGAGAAGACGGAGTTTCACACGGTTGGGTAACTATCAAACGACTACGGTTCTTCACGACACTCACGTCTCTTCGTCTCTTAACAAAACCTAGTATAATACGGGAATGCAATTCCTTCTTATAATAGGATTGCTCACAAAGTTAAACACACACATACATCTTATGTATTATACACTTCTAATTTTAAAACTCAAGTCCGGTGTTGAGCGGCCACACCGAGGTCGGTGCACAACTTTCGCACGAGGGTCCAAATGGGCTCTAAATTAAAATCTGTCCGCACAATCACATCTAGATAAAAATCCAAAACAAATGGTGACGTCAGTTGCCGAGCCGAATACACACACAGGGTCAGTCTAACTCGGGTTCAAAATACGGATCTTTACATCACAAGTATCAAAAAGTGATCCGTAGACCTTCGAAGATGATGTGTAACATATGGCCAATTTTAAAGAACCTATGTCACATAAGATTGAAAAACTGACGCATGATTTTGAATCACTAAGAAGAACATAATATTTTGATTGATCTTATTTAGTTACAATAGGAGTTGGATCCTACACCATAAGAGAATATCTCACTGTTGTTTAATATTTAGATTAAGGAGCATTTAGATAAAATAAGTTTTTATGTATTAGGATTTTTTTAATTTATGAGATTTAGACCGTGTTTGATACCAATAAAACTCTAAAGAGGAAATGAAATTAATTTCTTAATTGATTTTTTAGGAAATGATTTTCTCTAAAAATTGATTTTCCACTGTTTGATTAGTGTATTTAATAAATGAATTTTATTGGAAATTGATTTCTCTTATTTGATTAGTATCTTTAAAAATGAATTTTTAAATTTTGATCATTTATTATTAATATTAACCAATAATTTTTTTAATTATATTCTATTATGTTACAAACTAATACCATCGTAATCACTATTTATTACTAAGTTACATAAGTTAGAGTATGAAAAGTCAAACTCAAATAAAGTCAAATTTTGACCAAACTTAAAATTTTGATTAAAAAAAAATGTAAAGCTAAATAACAAAGTTATAAATTCTAGTATCTACTTTAAGTTTATACGTTGAAATGAAATTAAATTTCTATAAAAGTCAAACTTTGACTAAAATTTTAATTTTGATCAAAAGAAAATTTTGCAATGTACCAACAAGTTATAAAAGTCCAATTGTAAATTAATATAACAATATTCATGTATATCTTTAGGTTACACTAGTCAAAATTTGATCAAATATTCACTTCTAATAAAAGTCAAACTTTGACTAAATGTAAAACTTTGATTAATAAATTTTTTTAAGACTAAAGTACAAAGTTATATAATAAATACTAGTATGTATTATATATTGAAACAAAATTTAATTTTTAAACTTAAAAGAAAATTCAATTTTTTTTAAAAGTCAAACTTTGACTAAATTTTTAAACTTTGATTAATAAAAAATTCGACAATCTACCGCCAACCTGCAAATTAACATAACAGTATTCGTAACCATCGCTAGGTTACACTAATAAAAACTTGGACTAAATATCAACTTTTAAAAAAGTCAAACTTGGACTAAATATAAAAAAAAAAAGTAAAATAAAGTTTGGTAATGTACTAGAAAGTAATAAATTAAAAAAATGATAATCTCATTGGGGATACAGAAGTTCAAAAAAATTAAATTGTGTTTAAAAGTCAAAGTTTGACCAAATATCAAACTTTGACTGATTAAAATTTATATTACCAAAATATAAATAACAATGGTAATAATCACTATCTACTGTTAAGATACACTTCTCAACTTTTGACTAAAGTCAATATTTGAATAAAAGTCAAATTTTATCTACAAGTCAAACTTTGACCAATAAAAATGAGGCAATGTATTTTCAAATTATAAATGAAAATAATGATAGATATTTGTAATTATAATATTTCACTAATAAAAATTTATAATATTTTATGAAAAATCGAACTTTGACCAAAAGCCAAACTTTGACCAAGAAAAAATTGTACTGATACGATATAAATTTGTGTAGTAGTAGACTCTATCTATAAGCAGGTTTCAAGTTTGATTAAAAATAAAATTTGTGTAAAAGTCAAAGTTTGACTAAAGGTCAAACTATTGACTAATACAATTGAGAATCTAGTATGAAATAATACATCAACACGACAGTATCTTTTTTTCGTCATCAAATTATTTGAGTCTAAGTTTAATAAAAAATAAATTTTAATTAAAAGCCAAAGTTTGACTTTAAGTCAACCTTTGATCCTTAAAATTTTGATAATATATTACTAACTTACAACTTATTATCATGTTTCAGTAGTCAAAGTTTCATCAAAAGTCAAAACTTTATATAGCTTATAAATCTAATTAAAGTTTGATTAAAATTTAAGCTTTGACGAAAGTCAAATATTAGCTGAAAAGAGTATGATCTAGATAACGTAGTGGTTATAGTGATCGGACTGGTATGATGGCCATAGAAATTAAAATTACTTTTTAATAGTTAATTTTTCTTTTTTTTTTTACTTTTAGGTTTTTTACAAGTAACTTTAGATTTCCAATAACAAAACATTATTATTTTATTAGTAGGAAACTCAATTTCAACCATTTGAAGCGTTGAAATGATTTCTTCCTAAAATAATTTGGTGTATAGAAATTTAATTTCCATGCGGGATGACTTCATTTCATTTCCATCTCCTTAAATAGCTATCAAATAACAACAATTGGAAACTAAGTTTCATTTCCACAATGAAATTATATTTTCATGTTATCAAACAAGGCCTTAGAAAAGATAGTTTCGGAGGAGATTTTATAAATTTTCCCTTCTTTTTAAAGCATTTGCAAGGGAAAAATCTCATGACCGTTGAATTGGATGGTGGTCCTTTTCAAACCCACTATTTCACAAGAGACAGTAGGAGTATCATCATGGTTTGAAATTTTGATGGAGATTATACTCTCCGGCCTTGATAAGACAAATTAGGTTGTAATTTCATAAAAGCAACATAAAAAATATTAGTTTTATATTTTAGTTTATATAAGGTGTTAAGCCTATACACTATTAAAAGTGTACTATTCATTCTATTTATATGCATGACACTATTTTATCTTACCTTGTCCTATCTATGTGAAGATTTTGAAAATGGCTATCATGGTGTGCCCAAATTTGCGCACACTAATATCACTATCATTTTTAATTTTAAACGATAAATATTAACATAACAAAATAACAAATTTTTTTTGCTGGCAAAAACCGGCCACTATTAACAAAAAACCTATTAAAGACTTTTAGCGGCAAGGATAAAAGCGGCAGTTTTTTGTTAATAGTGGCAGTTTTTGGCTGCCGCTAATAGTCTTGTCTTTTGTAGTGTAAAAATCTTTGATCGGACGGTATATAATTGATTAAGGGGTGATTCTTTTACTAAAATGTGTTTCAATCATGACCAGCCATTTGAAGTGCACGCCTATGACATGTACTCCACGTTTTATATGTACGCCTATGATCATGTTTAATTTTAGGATGTGTGTCATTGTGAATCAAAATCTAATGTCACGACTCAAAATTCTATCACATCCCGATAGCTTAGAATTTCGAGTTATTACCCACACGCATCCCAGATATGCTAAGTGGACACACACATAAACAAAGTTATCGCTTAAATCTGGTTCTACGAAATCCGTAAAAGCTCACAAATAAGAGTGGAATATAAAAACAATCATAAATACTCGAATAAATGCTATAAAATCCCGATAAACCACCAATAAAAGGAAATAACAGTCGGAGACAAATTCGATAAAATGAAATCAAAGAGTCAACAACAAAAATATCAAACGAAACACAATACCGAGTCTATAACAATCAATAACCGACACTCGAATCAAAATTAGCACCGAAGTCCTCCTGATAACCAACGTCGTCGCCCTCCCAAGGCTCTTGATATTCAGCGGTCACGAAGTCAACAAAATCAATGTCCGTAGGGTCTGGATATCCAGTGAAAATAACTCGGAATAATATTTTGATTGATCTTATAGGGGTTTGATCCTAGACCATCAAAGAAGAATACCTCAATGTTATTCCATAGGGAGCCATTACTTGCACACACTTTTCAAGTGATTGCACCGAATTTAAAAGAAAGACTTGCAAGTTTGGCGACCCCTACCATGTGAAAACACCATCTAAGCCGTGATTTAAAGATACCAATTGCAAAAGATTAGAACAAAATATAATTTTTATCATTTGATTAAATGAAGTCAAAGGCTATTTATAATTCAACAGTTGCTTACAATAGATCATATGACAAGTATCGTGTTTTGCTCCAATTTTATGTACCAGAGATCTATTGATCATGAACTTCAATCAGACGACCCATATTGCATTTTTATATATCATATGTCCCTTAAATACCAAGTCTTTCTTTAAATTCAGTGCAATCACTTGAAACACGTGTGCAAGTAATGGTTCCTTATTCCAAATTTCGATTAAGGAGCATTTAGACAAAATAAGTTTTATATTTAGAAAAGAAAGTTTCAGAGGACATTTTAAAAAATTTCCCTTCTTTTTAAAGAATTTGCAAGGAAAAAATCTCGTGACTGTTGAATTGGATGGTGATCGTTTTTCAACCCACTATTTCACACGAGACCATGGGAGTACCATCATGGTTTGAAATCTCACGGGAGATTAGATTCTCAGGCCTCAATAAGATGAGATTAGGTTGTGATTCTTTCCTAGAAGCAATATAAAAAATATTAGTTTTATATTTTAGTTTATATAAGGTGTTAAGCCTGTACACTATTGAAAATGTACTATTCATCCTATTTGTATACGTGACACTATTTTATCTTATTGTGTCTTATCTATATGATGATTTTGTGAATGGCTATCATGTTCAAATCTGTGGACACTAATATTGCTATTTTCATTTTTTTTTTAAATGACATTAATATCGCTATTATTCTTATTTTTAAACGGTAAATATTAAAGATCTTTGATCGGAAGGTATACAATTGATTAAGAGGTGTGATTCTTTTACTAAAATGTGTTCCAATCATGAACAACCATTTAAAGTGCACGCCCATGATATGTACACCAAGTTTTATATGTACCCATGATCATGTTCAATTTTTGGGACGTGTGAAATTCCGTCGATCTACGGAATATAATGAGTATTCGATTAATTTTGATTAATCTAGTGATTACATAAAAGTACGCCAACAATCACCACAACACAAGAAAATACATGAAAACCCAATCTCTGGGAAAAATCATAGGACCTAAGTCCATAAGTCAAATCCACTATGAAGATGAAGAAAATTACAATGAGTTCGAATGATATACCGACAAATGCGCATGCCTTATCAAACCTCAATGCAAAACCACATCCCTTCTCGGGTCACTTCGATAGCTTCAGATTTGGACGCTTGTCTTTCTCGTTGATGATCACATAGCGAACCACCTTGAAACCTACAAGGTTATCTAACACATACCCTAATCTTTAGGGATGAAAAACGCTCAAAACACCTGAGTAAGATGAGTTAAAATGATGGTGAAGAAAGAATAGATCTCTTTGAGTAAAAGTCTTTTTGCATAACATTCAAAAGGATTCAAAGAGAAAGGAAGAAGATGATCAAAGGTTTTGGCTCAAAGGAGGGAAGAAGCTCTAGCTAGCTTTCCTCATTTCTATTTTTTTTCAAAAATAGCCTTTTATATTAAAACCACAAAACCCTAGAAAAATCAAAAGGAAAGACAAAAAACACATTTTAGCAAAACGTTCGAAAACCACGGATGCATGTCATATGATGGCAACGCTGATATACGTCACAAATAAGACGTTCTGCATGGTGACACACATGTATCACAATATGTTGTCAGTGTAGGACAACACACAACAGCAGCAAGGTTCAATCTTGTTTTTATGATTTTTTCAACTCAGTTTTAAGGGCAGGTCAAAACTAAAGATAGATAACCTTGATCCAAGTAAGAAGTACACCACCATCTTGGCGCACACATATCCTAAGGAGATCAACACGGAGTTTGGAGTAGAGTGTGACAAATAGGTTCTTACAATCTCCCCCTTTGTCACATTCTTCGACAAAAACGTGTTTACGTCAAGACAAATTACAACTCATCAAATAAGCCCCACTAACCTATACATTGATCTATATGCGATAAAGAAATAAGCAATAATACATGGATACACAATCTCCCCCTAACTCTATGCCTATCCTAAGCCAAGATGGGTCATCAATCATCACAAACTATCACCTACAAAATAGATAAACCAATACCATGCATCCACAAATAAATAAACATGGCCACCACATTAGACCACATTAGATGAAACTTTCTCCTCCTTTTTGTCAGAATGGACAAAGGGAGACACAACCACCACACACATCGACACGTCATGGCCCACCAAATCAGTAAAACAATGACAGAGCATATTCGCCAACAAGGCAATCAACCGAAAGACAGTTATGAACAAGAATAAACTAACCACCAATCCAAAATACTACATGCCAAAAGATCCATAAAAAATAAACCAACTAGCCAAAAAAATAAAAAAAATAACCATCATAGTATCCAAACAATCCAAACTAAACTGACAAGAGATAAAAAATACTTCCCTGATCATTGGAGTGGTGCACCACCAGGCCCAACATCTTCCTCATCATCCGTAGCCATGCTAGCCCGCAAAAGATTAAACTCATACGCCAAAGTATCCATCGACGATCGCAAAATACCCAAATAAGCCTGAATCACCAGAATAGACCGATCGACAAAGTCGAACCGAGTGATAACCAACTTTTGAAAGTCAAGGGTCGAGAGAGCCCAATCATGCACCGGAGCCGACGAGGATGCAGCCGCGGCGGAAGAAGGCACAAAAGGAGGAGAAACGGCTGGGTCATTGTGATTCTTTCATGTAGTCTCAAGAGTGTTAAGATAAGTTTTCAGAAAATCGGTGCATTGAAGGGTGATAGGAGAATGAACCAGAACACTCATGAAGGAATCAAGAATTTTGGACACAATGATGGAGAACGGAATGGCAGTTGCCAGACCAAATCAGAGGGCGAGACGGGGGCAGTCGTCAGGTCACGGGGAAAAAGAATCGTGTTAGGAACGAGTGGGATTCTGAGAATGCGAAAAATAAGCGCAGAGGTGACCGTGACCTTCACGCCATTAACAAAAGACACCAATCGTTGCTCATCGTCGGAGGAAACACTAGAGGCGGGATCATAGTTGGAGTAGAAAAATGGAACCAAATCCTTGTAAGCCGAACTACGAATGGTGAAGAGAGGGCCCCAACCACGAGAAAAGATCTTACCGTAGAAGGAGTATTCGTCAAGGCAACTAAGATCAAAGTGTCTCTCCGTAGCCAATGGGCGGCCCTGAAGAAAGGTGAAGTTTTGCTCAGCATCCTGCGACCGAAAGAGATCCGAGAGAACGGTACTAGAAGAGGAGCCCTTAGTCTTTTGCTTCTTTGAGGGAGTCATGCACGATGAGAGGATCAAGAATAAAAACAAAGAGCCGAAGAGTGGAGAGAAGGAAAGGAGGGAGACGAACCAGGAAGGATGGGAAAAAAGGAGAGGAGAAAAGAAAGAAGAAAAAAACATTTTTAAAAATAAAATAAGACCCACGGCGCGCCGTGGACAAGATGATAGCGCGCTGTCATGAATGGAGTAACTACTCCCACTGGAAAATGGTTCGAAAATGGCCTCGAAAAGTGAAACTGTCACTAGCGGCGCGCTGTGAGGAGAACCATGGCGCGCTGCCAAATTGGCACTCATACAAAGCGACAAAGCCAACGACAAGCTGTGGACAAGACAACGGCGCGCTGTCATAGTGAAACCAGATACACAGGCGACATAACAGGAAATATTGACAGCGCGCTGTGGTATGTGCACGACGCGTTGTCGAAAAGTACACATCAAGACCATGTGGCGCGCTGTGTCAGATCCACAACGTGCCCCCAAGGAGACCAAAAAAAAATGAAAAAGGAAAAAAACTCAAACCCAGCACTTAGGCGGCGTGTCGCACCAGAACTGCGGCATGCTGTCATAGGGAAAAGATTTTGCAGTCGCGGCAATATAGACGCGAAAGAAAAAATAGTGCTAGACAAAAACAAAGGTAGCGCGTTGTGGGATAACCACGACGCGCTGTCACCTTTAAAAATAAAAAAACAATCACAAAAGATGCCCATATAAAGAAATCCGAATGAGAGGTTATGCCACTATTACACCACTTATTCACAACCAAGGAGCATCTAGAGTCAGAAACAGAGCAGAATCAGTAAGAGGGTCACAAAGCTACAAGCATGATTGTGGAAACCAAAAACATATCTCATGAAGAACCAACAAACTCCTATTATCACACATGCAAGTTTAGCCGTAGACAAACACTAAGAAGGAACACTAACCGAAGCATTGCTCAAAGGTGGATTAAGGACGAAAGACAAAACAGCCAGATACATGTTGCCCTTGCCTCTCCTACGAGATGCGAATGTAGGCACAGTGCTTACGTGGGTAAGATGCTCGGCAAGGCCGTCCATCCTGCTCGCAGTCTCAGAATGTAAGACAAAAAAAACACACAGGGAGTGTACCCCTTAAGTTATCTTCACCACTTGACAACCATAAACCAGTAGTTCCAAAGCAAGAAGACCACAATTGGGACAAGAGAAATAAATTCACAACATACTTCTTTATAATTTTTAACTCGTCCTGACCAATGGAAGTTATCTCGCACAACCTGCGGAGTAATACGCCAACTTACACTAATTAGGTGCGTATTGTGACCACCACACAGTAAGGAGAGCTTTACATATCCACATTAGATACAAGGGCCAGGAAGTCACCCTAAGTGCAGGCGAACAGAGAAACTGAACAAAAGTAGACAATGAGAGAACAAGTTTTTATGAGACACCAATAACAAGAATACACAATCATGTGCAGTAAAACAACCAAAAACATCAACAACGAGGTCCAGACAATAAAGACAACTCGCAAGTCATTAAAGGTAATGTAACAAGAGCATAACATCTAACACAAATTCTAACAAAAGTAATGAAGAAAATAGGCAATAACAAGAAAAGAAAAATCAGTAAAGCAATATAGAGAAACTAAAGAAAAAAATAACAGAAGAAAAGAAATAGCACACAGGCCCTATTCTAGATAGCACAGACCAATAGATTTACGAAGATATTCAAAACGAGCAACATCTAGAGGTTTGGTAAGAATATCAGCAAGTTGGCGGTCAGTGTCAACATGAGTCAGGGAGATCACCTTATCCTCAACAAGCTCGCGAATGAAATAAAACCGAATGTCGATATGCTTAATGCGAGAATGTTGAACCGGATTTTCAGAAATGCAAATGGCACTAGTATTATCACAATGGAGAGTAATCACATCTTGATCAATCCCATAATCTTGAAGCATTTGCTTCATCCATAGAATCTGAGTACAGTAGCTTCCAGCGAAAATATACTCGGCCTCAGCAGTAGATAGAGAGATGGAGGATTGTTTCTTGCTAAACCAAGACACAAAGTAATTTCCAATGTAAAAGTAACTGCCACTGGTGCTCTTACGATCATCCGCATTTCCAGCCAAATCAGCATCCGAAAAGCAGGCAACAAAAGATGAAGTATCAAAAGGGTACCAAAGACCCAAACCAGAAGATCCGTTCACATAACGGATGACACGCTTAACACACTTCAAATGAGACTCACGAGGAGAAGCCTGATAACGCGCACACAACCCAACATTAAATGCAATATTAGGACGAGTGGCACTCAGATAGAGCAGACTCCCGATCATACTCTGATACAAAGTGTTGTTATATTTCCACTCCCACAACATCTTTAGAGAGTTTAGAGGTAGTGCTCATGGGAGTCCGAACATGCTTACAATGCATAAGACCAAATTTCTTAACCAGCTCACATGCATACTTGGATTGAGAGATGAAAATGTCGGAAGAATATTGCTTAATTTGCAACCCAAGAAAGCATATAAGCTCGCCAAGAAGACTCATTTCAAACTCAGATTTTATCAAGTTGGAAAACCATTCAGTTTTGAGCTCCTGTGTGGATCCAAACACAATATCATCTACATAAATTTGTGCCACAGTAAGAGCACCATCCTCTCTTAGGATGGAAAGAGTTTTACCTATCAAAGCCATTTGATACAAGGAATGTCGTCAAACGTTCGTACCAAGCACGAGGCGCTTGCTTTAACCCATATAGGGCCTTCTTCAACTTATAGACATGAAGGGGAAAGTGAGGGTCCTCAAAACCTTTTGGTTGCTCAACGTACACTTCCTCCTTCAACAAGTCATTTAAAAAGGCACTTTTAATATCCATTTGAAAAAGTTTAAAACCAAGATTACAAGCAATAGACAGCATCATTCTAATTGATTTAAATCTAGCAACAGGGGCAAAAGTTTCATGAAAATTAATACCCTCAACTTGGGTATAGCCTTGGGCAACCAACCTAGCCTTATTTTTAATGACACTCCCTTTTTCATTTGTCTTGTTCTTAAAGACCCACTTTATCTCAATAACAAGAGTGTTAGACGGGCGAAGAACAAGATCCCAGACATCATTTCTGGCAAATTGAAGTAACTCATCTTGCATGGCCAAAATCCATTTTTCATCAAGAAGGACTTCCTTCACATTTTTTGGCTCAATTTGGGAAGTGTAGCAAACATTGCAAATTGCGTTAACAACTTTCTTCAAACTATGACGGGTTTGAAGGTCAGCACTTGGATCGCCCAAAATATCACTAGAGGAGTGACTTTTTATATCCCTAGCATAAGACGGGTGCGTCCTCTTAACACTAAGGGGCTCCTCCACACTAGAAGTCGGGGTGTCATTGTTCACAATGGTAGGAGGACCCTCGTCAACAGGAGTAGAAGGAGGATTAGAGTCAGAAGAGAGGTGACGAACCAGACTATCTTCACCATTATCAATAGCATGACTAGAACAAGTAAGATCATCAATGACTACATTGTAAGATTCTATCATGGATTGAGTCCTCAAATTGAAGACACAAAAGGGCCGACTATTTTGAGCATAGCCAATAAATATTCCAAGGTCACTCTTAGGATCAAATTTTCCTAAATTGTCCCGATCATTCAAGATATAGCATTGACTCCCAAACGTCCTAAAATGACTCACTTTAGGCTTCTTCTCATTCCAAATCTTATAGGGTGTCTATATAGTATCACGACGCACAAACACGCTATTGAAAATATGACAAGCGGTCGAGACGGCTTTAGCCCAAAAGTGTTGGGCCAAATCCTTGGCATTTAACATGGCACGAGCCATTTTTTGAAGCATACGATTTTTTTTTTTTCAGTAATACCATTTTGCTGAGGAGTGTGAGGTGAGGAGAACTCTTGCATAATTTCCAGAGAGTGACAAAAATCATCAAATTTGGAGTTACTAAACTCACCACCCCTATCACTCCTGATACGTTTAATATTAAAACCTTTTTTTACTTGGCATCGTCTAACAATAATGACAAATTCATCGAAGGCATTTGACTTTTCTCTCAAAAAGGCGATCCAAGCATATCGAGAAAAGTCATTAATCATAACTAAGATATATCGCTTGCCTCCAATACTACTAACTTTCATAGGTCCGATAAGATCAAAGTGAATAAGATCAAGCACCTTGGAAGTAGAAGTAGTGGAGAGTTTCTTATGAGGCGCTCGAGTCTGCTTGCCCAACTGACAGGCACCACAGATCAATTCAGATATCTTTCTTAGTTTGGGAAGGCCCTTGACAATATCATCATTTACAATTTTCACGAGGTCCTTAGTATTCATGTGACCAAGACGACGATGCCACAACTCAAGATCACCACTCGAGGTCAATAAGCAAGTGGGTTCAGATAGCACATGAAAAGTATAGCAATTATTAGACGATCTAACTCCACTTAAGAAATTTTTTCCAGATTTATCAAAAATAGAACATCTAGACTTAGTGAAGGTGATATTCATTCCTTCATCACATAATTGAGTGACACTCATAAGATTTTCTTTTAACCCATCAACATATAAAATATCAGAGAGTTTAGGACACCCAGGAGCATCAACCACTCCTTTTCCAATAATTTTTGAGCAACCCCCATTTCCAAAAGTGACAGAACCAGAATCACACTTTTCAAGTGAAGAAAAATAAGACTTCTTTCCAGTCATGTGTTTTGAACAGCCATTGTCAAGAAACCACTTAGGTGGCTCAAAAGCTTGCAGAGTAGTGTGTGCAACCAACACATTTTCAGATAGTTTCTTCACCCATTTCCACTGCATCAAAATTTCAAGACTCCTCAATTGATAGAGTCCAATTGTGCCATTTTTTTCCACTAGCTAATCTACCATGGGAAGGAGTAGGCAAGAGAGGAGGTAGAGTAGATGAAGAACCATAGTTAAAACTACTTTAAACTTTGGGAACAAAAATCATTTTTTTCTTCTTTTTTATATTTTACAGGATAGGAGTGATTTAATTCCATAAAACCCAAACCAGTTTTATCACCCCAACTCCTGTAAGCCTCCCAGGCTTTTTGAGAATCAACCCTTGCATTTTGTAACTTTCCTAAAATAATTTTTTCATTAGAGAGTTCATTCCTCAGTCTATCATTTTCAACAATTAAACCATTGTATTTTGAACAATACTTGGCTCCTTCAAATTTCAAAAACTTAATTTTATCCCTTAAGTTTTTTATCTCATCTTTCATATACTTAAAATTTTCAATCAAAAAAATATTCTCAACATCTTTAACAGCACATAATGACGTAAGAGATGACATATCATTGACTAGCATCATCTTCTCCTTATTAAATTTAACACTCACAAGATAGAGGTCATCATAAACTTCAAAAATGTCGACATCATCCTCCTCTTCATCCAAGTCAATAGAATAGGCGTGAGAAACACCATGAGCATCCTCATGGACAGAGGCAACAAATGCTCAAAAATCATGAGAGGCATAAGACTCATCAGAGGAGTTTCCATCACTTGTGTCATCCTCTTTTATAGCAGCCATGGCTTTAGATTTCCCAAAATTTTTCTTCTTGTTGGGACATTCATGAGCAAAGTGCCCATAATCGCGATATTTAAAGCATTGAGTTTCTTCAGATGACTCCATGTGAGGCTTTGATGTGGCAGTCTTATGTTTCTCATAGGACTTGCCACCACTTTGTTTATTTTTGAAGAATTTTTTAAATTTCTTTGCAAACAAGGCAAGATCCTTATCATCACTGCTTTCCCCATTCTCATCATCAATCTTTTTCTTAAAGGACCAGAAAGCCACACTTTTCTGTTTCTGGTTGACCTGAATCTCAGATTTATAAGTTTAAAGAGATCTCACAAGTTCACCAATATTGATCTTGTCAATGTTCTTACTCTCAGAGATAGCAGTCACCTTAGGTCTAAACCTTTCAGGTAAGGATCTCAGAACCTTCCTGACAATTTTATAAGATGGTATCTCTTCACCAAGGTAGAAAGACCCATTGACAATATTATTCAATTTAGTATAGAAGTCCGTAAACTTCTCATCATCATTCATCCTACGATTTTTAAACTGCGTTGTTAACATTTACAGTTTGTTAATCTTTACTTGTGGAGTCCCTTCAAAAGTAGTCTCAAGGATCAACCAGGCATCCCTAGCCACCTCATAATTACACACTCTTTTAAACTCAGAAGCCGTTACAGCTCCAAAAATTACATACAAAGCCCTAGAATGATCATTAGCAGTATATTTTTCTTTATCACTGTAATGATTTGCGGGTTTAATGATTATTTTTTCGATTCCACCTAGATGGACCATTTCATTAGGCGGAGACCAACCAGTCTCAACAGTAGACCAGACCATGATATCCATGGATCTGAAAAAGGCCCTCATTCGAGCCTTTCAATAAGGATAATTAGAACCATCAAACAACGGAGGTCGTATTGTGGAAATGCCCTCCCTAGGTAAATCAGAACTTCCCGAATACGCCATAGACGTTCAATTCAGAAAGAATCAGTACGAGCGAACCTTCCTCTGATACCAATTGAAATTCTGTCGATCTACGGAATATAATGGGTATTCGATTAATTCTGATTAATATAGTAATTACATAAAAGTACGCCAACAATTACCACAACACAAGAAAATACGTGGAAACCCAATCTCTGGGAAAAACCACGGGACCTAAGTCCACAAGCCAAATCCACTATGAAGATGAATAAAATTACAATGAGTTCGAATGATATACCGACAAATGCGCATACCCTATCAAACCCCAATGCAAAACCACATCCCTTATCGGGCCACCTCGATAGCTTCAAATTCGGACGCTTGTCTTTCTCGTTAATGATCACACAACGAACCACCTTGAAACCCACAAGGTTATCTAACACATACCCTAATCTCTAGGGATGAAAAACACTCAAAACACTTGAGCAAGATGAGTTAAAATGATGGTGAAGAAAGAATAGATCTCTTTGAGTAAAAGTCTTTTTGCATAACGTTCAAAAGGATTCAAAGAGAGAGGAAGAAGATGATCAAAGGTTTTGGCTCAAAGGCGGGAAGAAGCTCTAGCTAGCTTTCTTCATTTCTATTTTTTTTCAAAAATAACCGTTTATATTAAAACCACAAAACCCTAGAAAAATCAGAAGGAAAGACAAAAAACACCTTTTAGCAAAAAACATGAAGTGTTGTCCCGAAAACCACGGCCGCTGTGACATGTATCACAGTGCACTGTCAGTGTAGGGCAACACACAGTAGCAGCAAGGTTCAATCTTGTTTTTATGATTTTTTCAACTTAGTTTTAAGGGCAGGTCAAAACTAAAGATAGATAACTTTGATCCAAGTAAGAAGTACACCACCATCTTGGCACACCCATATCCTAAAGAGATCGACATGAAGTTTGGAGTAGAGTGTGACAAATAGGTTCTTACAACGTGTGCCATTGTGAATCAAAATCTAATCATATGATGGTAGACCCATGATCTCAAGATCCATTGTGTCAAAGATTGGGGTGAAAAATGGTGTCCATCGTCTGATTCAAAGCCGTCAACAATTTAAGCAAGTGAAACTCATATTGGAAAGGACAAATCTATTGTTGTAAATAAAGGCACCCATATTGAGAATCTA
Organism: Chloranthus sessilifolius; assembly: GCA_021018995.1. Lineage (NCBI taxonomy): Eukaryota > Viridiplantae > Streptophyta > Magnoliopsida > Chloranthales > Chloranthaceae > Chloranthus > Chloranthus sessilifolius. The sequence continues at coordinate 169,982,474 of CM037584.1, forward strand.
CCTAGTTGAATCTTCACTTGAAACACAAAGGGTAGCAATTTTGCCAACGAAAGATTTTTGTGGCAAAACTGATGTTGAGGCCCCTCATATAGTTGATTGTCTTGAATCAGACACTAGTGGTAGTTTTTTATCTTACACACATTAGATCTTAAGATAATGGCTCATATAAGATGTTCATATGTTGATTCCACGTGTCCCATGTGATCACAGTGCACCATGGTATGCCAAGATCATGATCACTTTGGTATGTGTGATATGTGTAATCAACATTTAGCCATCTGATATGTGGACCATTGTCTTAAGATTTAATATGTAAAAGATTGGAACGAAAAACGACCTCTATCATCATATTTAAGATCGTCAACTCTGAGAGGTGAACCATCAGTTCCGCAAAAATTGCTACCCAAACCTAGTGAACAAACACAAAATCTCCAATGCAGATTTTGTTAATGAAATAGAAATGGAAAATGATAGGAATATTTTTTAAGGAAAATTGTAAAAAAATCTCTAAATTGTCATCCCGATATCACTAATACACCTAAACTATTGATATTGTCGAATTAGCACCCAAGAAATCATAAGTTCATCCACTAAACCCTTGTCGTCAACTCTCATTCCCATTAATGTTGTTGTTTAGCAGCGCTCCTCTATGCAACTATTGTTCAACTTACAAACAATTTATTATTTATTGGAGATCTAAAATTTATGCAGTAATAATAATTAATTTTAAAATTTATCAAATTGTTTTTTATTTTTATTTAAAACTCATCCTACCCCTAGCAGGTTCATTTGGAATTAGCGAATCACGAATTATGAACCCGAATTTGAATCGAGCTGGCAAAATCAGGTAACATCGGGGAGGACGTTTTTATTTAATGATGTGAAACAGCAGTAGATTGAACTTTACTTGCTTAAACGTCAACATCATCTCTTCCATCCTCCACTCATTTTTACTGAACGGGGAGGGCATATCTAAGTTTTGGGGAATGGGGTTTTGGGCATGTAAGGTGCCTCAAGTGTAGTGCCTGCCTGCTCAACTGATGGATTGAGGAAGGAACTGCTGCCTTCTGAGGGTGATCTAACAACTCCTCTCTGAGCTGTTGGGGCCATCACCCACAGGTCAGCTTCTCTTCACTTGTTCAATCTTCTCTCTCCCAACCTCACCAACCTTATTATTGATCTCTCGTCCACTCCATAGGATCATAATGGCTTGGACATGCATAGTGGTAGAGGAGAGGTCCCTTCTACCACATGTTAGACCCTTAAGATTATTTACTGGTTGGCTTGACAACTTACCCTCTTCTCTCTTAATGATAGCAGTAGCCAATTGTCCTAACTGAATCTAAATTTTTGCAATAGACCGAGTGTTAAAGTGGAGTAATTGAGAATGAGATTGGAGTTCTTCCAACGCATTTAAAGTTTTTTCTATAAATCTGGAATCCTAGAGGGCTATGAATATTGTGGGTGGAATTGGGGTTGCTAAAAACTTGACGGTTTGAGTTGGAAGTTTAGGTTTGGGAGGTTGATTGTATGTTGGACCTTGATTTCGTGCATGCCAAGCACAATTAGGTTGATTTTTCTAGCCAGAGTTTAGGGATTCGAAAGGGATCGGTTTCTGGTTGTTGGAAGGATTGATTGACATTAACGTGCTTTGAACAAATTCAGGGTATTGAGGAGTGGAATGGCATTCGTTAATAGAATGGGCTCGGTTTGAATACAAAGAACAAGCCTCCTGAACGAGTGGTACCGATGGTTGCCCAATCGACATCAATTGGTCTTAACTTTCTACTCAAAGTGTCGGCCTTTGTAGCCAACTCTGCTGTCTGGTTCACCTCATAATCACCACCTCTCTTTGTGGCATTTGTAGGTTCCTCAACCTCATTGCGATTCAGTGCAATATGCTGCAAACAATTTACACTCAAGTTTTCAAATAACACCCACTCAATTTACACTCACTTTTTTATAAAAAAAGTTTCACCACAACACGCGTCAACCTTCTGTCAGTTGAGCTCAGTTAATCCCTCATAGAAGCTCTGCCCCAACTGCCATTTGGGTACCGCATGGTGTGGACACTTAGGAATAAATTCCTAAGTCTCTCCCAACTTTTAGAGAATTGCTCACCTTGAATCTGAGCGATGTAGGTACTGGCATTTCGCATCTGATTCGTCTTTCCAATGGGAGAATATTTTTTTAGGAATTCATGTTGCATCTTTTCCCATGTGGTAATCTACCTAGCTGCTAAGGAATGGAGCCACTCTTCTGCTCTGTCCTTGAGAGAAAGTGGGTAAAGTCTCAGTTTCAAGGCAGGCATATTCTGTAAGATGTAGTTTAAAAGTGGTACAAATCTTTACAAACTCATTCAGATGCCGATACGGATTTGGTACAAATCTTTACAAACTCATTCAGATGCCGATACGGATTCGATATACTTCGCCAATAGAAAGATGGTAACATTTGAATCGTAGTGGGCTTGATTTCAAAGTAGTCTGCGGCTACTAATGGCAAGCGGATACATGAGGGTGTTGTGTTCTAACTCGGTATCTAGAGGTTTGCGTTCAAGATTTAAGGACCTTCTACCAAGCATGCAAATCACAAAACACTCTTAAATTTATTTATTTTTCAAATAACAAATAAAATAATAAATGCAAGAAGAAAAATTAAACAAAAAATTAAATTGAAATATACTATTCTAATCTAAACTGATCTCTTGCAATTTAAAGTTACATAGATTGAAATAAATTTTTTATTTGTTGGATCCATAACCTCTAACGTGTACTTTGATCTGGAAGGAAAAAAAAGGGGCACTTTAGAAAAACGACCTTATAAAAGAAACGTTTTAGATTATTATACAAGCTTCAAAAGTTTTAGAGGAAAAGGTATTTGCTGTTTTTTAAACCTCTAATTTACGTGAGATTTGCAAAAACGTCGCACGTGTGACTAATTTAATCAGGAGAAATATACTAAACTACCCTTCTATAAAGGGTACTTTAGAATGGGTTTTTTTCCGGATCGAATTCCTCCGCAGCCTCTTCTCTTAAGCCCAGGGGTCGTTTCAGAAGAAGAAAGAAAGATCTGAAAAAGAAGGTTAGATCTGAAGCCAATGTTCTCATTCCAGCCCTGCGCAGCTTCTTCTCTTAGCCCTAGGATCGTTTCAGAAGAAGAAGGTTAGATCTGAAGGAAAAAAACCCATTCCCGCTTCCACTTGGTCATTCTGTTGAATAATTAATTGCCAGTTTGATCGGATTGGCGATGAGGCTCGAGAAAAATAACGAGCTGAAGGAGAAGAAGACATAGAAAGCGACGAGGTCTTCCACGATTTTTTTACCCGCGAATGCAGCTCGGATCTTTGACAAGGGTGTTGGTACCGTGAGTAAGGTTCAAAAATAGGCCGATTAAGACGAGTAGAGTAAACAGCGATTTGATCTTAAGAATGGCTCGTCGAGGACCGTGATTTAGACAACATTCCTCCATTTCCGATCGATGATTCAAATGATCCATGAAAATTATGTGTTACAGATAAAACAAATAAAATTAGATCTGTTCTGCTGATTGACAAAAAAAATGCCCATTCCCACTTTTAAACTACCTTTTATAGAAGGGTAGTTTAGTATATTTCTCTTGATTAAATTGTACGTTTTTGCAAATCTCACGTAAAATAGAGGTTCAAAAAATAGCAAATGCCTTTTCCTCTAAAACGTTTGCAGCATGTATAATAGGCTAAAACGTTTCTTTTATAAGGTTGTTTTTCTAATTATCCCAAAAAAAATTACAATAAGTTAGAGAAACTAAACTAGAAATAAAAAGTGCAAATACAAATTAAAAGGAAAACATGCAAAAATTTTGTATTCCAATTGCCAATCCCCGGCAACAACGCTAAAAACCTGACCGGTTATAGTAAAATCATTGCAAGAGCACAAGTGTGTAGAATAGGGTTTCGTACAATGGATATCCTATCCATAGGGACTGTTCTATGTAAATACCTAATTCCAGTATATTTTCTTAATTAATTGAAAATGTGCAATTAGTTAAAACTAAATTAAATTAAAAAGATAAACTAAATCTATGAGGTGGGAGCTAGGATTCAAAATCCACCACTAGCCTCATAATATCATCCCTTATGATTAATTCAAATTATTATTCTCATAAATGAGTGAATGATTAGCAGGTTACAAGTCCAAATGATTAAGGAAATATGTCAAAACTTCATTATAGCATGAATTATCTTTCTCCCAAATCGAGTCATCTAAACTAAACTAAGGTATACCTTATTTTATCTTAGCATAACTCATCTAATCACAAATATCTAATACTATCAATAAAAATCATTGGACGATCATCGGTTCTAAACCATGGGTATTGGATTCTATGCAAATATTAATCACACATTATTGAATTTATCTAGAAGACGAACTAAAACATACATGTAATCAAATAAAATCATAAAAGCATAATCCTCTCATACCATGCAATCATCATTCACCGATTACAACAATAATAAATAAAAATCAAAAGAATAATATTATAAAACTAGGGTTTCATTGAAACCCTAAACTTAGGAAGTTAGCGATCATTAAAATCTGAAACCTTGAAGTGCACAAGTTCGTGGAACTAGGGCAAGTACTAAGGTATCGTATCACAGAGACTCTCTGTTTATCTAAATTAAAGTCTCGATTAGAAAAGAGTTTTTAGAAGTAAATCTAACTATGATTATCTCACTAAAAAAAATAAGACTATTAGCGGCAACCAAAAACTGCCGCTATTAACAAAAAAATTGTCGCTAATACCCTTGCCGCTAATAGTTTTAATAGCCTTTAATAGTTTTTTTTTTAATAGCGACATTTTTTTATTGCCAAAAACTGTCGCCAATAGTCTTATTTTTTGTAGTGTCTAGAGGAAGCAATAAAAATAGATTTGGAAGTAATAGAGAAAGCAGTCTAAGATCCATCTTAATCGCAAATTTGTAATAATTTGCAATCCAATTCTTAATCTAATTTTAATTCCGGGTAATAACCTTCTCTTCACCACAAGCTAACTTTGGATAAAATAATTTGATCCTATTAATAGTCATGGACTAGTCGGGATGATATAGTTCATCTCATCTCTAGCGATTTAATCCGTAAGCACCATTGGATGAAACCAATCAAACTAGACTACAAGTACTAATTCGATGGTGAATCTTCTATCCATTCTAATCCTAATCTCCTGTCTATTCTAACAAAAATAAAACCTTTTAGAATTATTCACAACAAGTCACAAACAAGAGTGAATCACAATCATGCAATTATTAACATAAACAATTTCAAATTATAGAAGAAAATAAAACTTTGAATTAAAACTTATCTTTGATTTACAAGAGATCCCAAACTTCGGAGACTAGCCACGCATCATTGTTATGATCTTCATCATCAGAGTACAACTCTCTGATTCGACAATATAACGATGGTTTACAATTCCCTCAATCTAAAAAACTCTCAAAATTTGGAAAAATATAAAAACTTTGAAACTATCTTTATGGAAACTCTATAAAAACTCAAGCAAACTATCTCTATAAAACCTAAATCTAGGGTCCTTATTTATAAATTCACAAGGCCCTAGTACAATGAGATAAACTAGGAAAGAAACCCTAAAACAACTCTCAACTTTTTCATCTATTTTCTCGAATTTCTCATTTTATGCCCTTTTACCTAGATTAAACATAATTTTCATTAATTCAATGTTGTAGAATAGGCCTCGAGGGTCCTAGTAAGTATAGTTTAGAGGTCTAATATATGCAATAAATTCGACTGAGCAACGAGAAAATAGGCATAGAATATAACACGCCTTTATCCACTTCGTCTAAACGGCTCCAAAACCCATTCATCTAAGAATATGGTCTAAGAGTACCTATTTCACCCAATCGTAGGTCTTCTCCATGCTGAGTTGCATATGACTTTTAGTTCCATAACTCGATAACAAGAATCAATGCGCTCTGAATCGTAGAGATAATCCCTCCCATAGTGACTTTCATCTGGATGACAAGGACGTTTGCAATGAGTTCGTACAGATAGAGGTCTCAACAGGCGTGTATGGTCTAAGGTAGGTAGGCCCAATATAGAAATGGGTTGGTCGGCCCGATCCAATTAGTAAGTCGGGCCGGGTCTAGGCTAGTTACGAAAGCCCGATTAAAAAATAGGCACATATATTTTAGTTTGCCCTGAACACAATCCTATTTTGATCAATTGAGACTCTTTATACAACAATTGCTGGGATGGCTGTTTTTCTGTGACTCGGCCCAACCAGCGATGGGCCTTTTATGGGTTAAGATAGGTAGGCCCGATTCTAAAATGATTATGGCCTGATTAGTAATTATGTTTATGGCTCGACTTCGCCCATGAGTCCTATACCTAATAAGCTTATCGGTCTAATGCCGACCAAACAATCAACTCCTTTCCTCTTTTAGATCACGATATTGAAGGTGAAATTTAACACCCTCCCTAGTCCCTAGTGTCCTTTCAAGTGAAAAAGTGCCAGGGCCGGCCCAGAGATTTTAGGGGCCCACATCGAGTTCTTAAAATGGGGCCCCTCTTTCATATTACTTTGAAAAGAAAAATTGCAACAATTATTTTTTGACATTAAATAATACTCATTACTAAATTAGATATATCTGTATATTCCATTCAACTACGTATAATTTGAAAATGCAACTAACAATATAATGAAAGTATATATTAAAAGAAAATGTAAGACAAAAGGAGTAAAGCTAAATACACTACAAAAAAGCATCTTTTAGCTGGCAGATATTCAGGGCGGTATCAAAAACCGCCAACAGCAAGTTAATATAATTGGGCCAACAGATCCCCTTAACCCACGACCCACTCTACTTGGCGTCTATATATATATATATATATATATATATATATATCTCATTTTCCGTTTCATGGCCCGTCTTCTCTCCATCACTCTCGCTCAACTTCTCTCAAACCCTAAATATATCTCCGCACAACCAAAGCTCTTGTTCAAACCCTAATATGATCCATCAATTTGGCATTCAAATCCCTCTCGCTCTCGCTCAAACCATCATATAATCGATCAGGTTAATGTTCAAAGCTCAAAATCCCTCTCGCTCTCGATCAGGTTGAGGGTCCTTCCTCTCGCTCACCCCATCCTCTCGCTCCACCCATAAATCCCTCCAATTCTGATTTGAGTTCCAATTTTCAATCAGCAGGACCTCAGACCCATACGCATTGATTCACTTGTTATTGTGAATGATCTGATCACCCCTATTGATGTGTTAGGGTTTTGACCTAAGATTGAACCATACTTGATCGCAGATTAAGCTTGCTTCGAATCCATCGATAAACGTAAGTATGAGAACTACATCTAGCTCAATTCTAGTTTTCTACATTTGATTTTACATTTCAATAGCTTTTGAGATATTATGCTCAGATCCATAATTTTAATTTTTTATTCAACAGGACATTTTTGTCGACGAATCAGAGCAGCATCTTAAGGACGAAGGTTAGTATATCGCTAATCTCAATAAGTCACCACTCCTCAGTTCCCTCACATTGCTACCAACGTTTTTACTGATGTTACCTGTGGTACAACTTTAATTTCATCATATATATATATATATATATATATATATTGTTATGTATATTTTTGTTATATTTTTGTTCTTTATTTGGGGGTTTTGTTATATTTTTGTTTTCTGTTTATTGTCGTCTTAGCATGATCTTCAATTTTTCACTGTACTATTTTTTGTGGTTCAATTGATTTCAGTTCATTTCTCTTGCTTACATGTTCTTGGAATTTCCTGTGAAGTTTCTTGACAGGTAGTCATACATATAATATTGATACAAAATTATCTAATTAAATGACTTGGTTGCGATCCTTTTAACTTGTGCACCTGAGCGTTCAATACAATTGTTGGTGAGTACCATCAAGCATAAACTATGGAAATAAATCATAAGTAGGAGAAATTGGGAATTGTTTTCCAACAAAAAGAAATAAAGATTGTCTTTGGTACAATGCAGATATATTGTACGATTCTCTCTGTTATACCTTAAAATGTAAATAATAAAATCAGTATCCTTCACTAAATCTGATCATGGTCGCTTTTGTGCACCTGAGTGCTCTGGAAGAGGACTAATGATACTTGTAAAAAGTGAAAATCAATACAAATGAGACAATAACTATGCACAACACTTGTAGACATACAACAAAGTATAAATATGTTATAGAACATATGACTACAACTCAATAAAACAAGGACTCTACACAGTACCTTGTAGACATGCCGCCAATTTTTACCAGTATCATTAATCCTCTTCCAGAGCACCGACATGTTCATTTGGTATTCATGACTGTAGATAAATAGACTCCAAAGTAACTATGATTATAAGTATCATTTAGTCCTAAATGAAAATTTGCAAGCAATAACTTACCTTCTGCTCTATTCCAGTCACCTTAAGAACTTTCTTGTTAACCTCGCGCTTGTTGCAAGATATCAAACAACCCAATATGATGTAGGCATAATCTGATTGCCAAAATATTTCCAAACAACTTACGGGTTTGGACACATTCCAATGTCATCTATATTGTATCTATTTTCAATCTTTTGGCACACATTGAAGATTTGGTATCAATGCTTGGCCCATTTAAGAGTGAAAATCAGTTGAGTCAAATACTACTTAGCCGATTCTAGTACTCCCCAAATGTTAATTTTTGTCCATTTACATATGATTTTGTTGAGTCGTATGTCTGGGAGACTCTTTTTGTCTCTACTCATATTGACTCTGTAAAACTTGTTTGACCTAAACAATCCAATAGTCTGGTTACCTCTTGAAGGATCCATGGTTAAAAGATCAAAACAGATGGAAGGTCAAAACCATTGGATTGATCAGCTAATTTGGAAGTCTGGATGGCCTTCAAAGTTATCAGTAACAGTACATGAAAATATGGGTTGATTCTAACCTAGATTTTGGTTCTCAAGCGTTGATTTAAGGCAATTAGAGGGAAAACAGACAGTATAAGCTCATGATGGAATAATTACATTTTTTACCAGGCAACCTTACTTTCAAATTTTAAAAATAGACTTTAATCGGTATGGTCAATTATGACCATCTATGAGTGTTTTTACTTTTAACACGAGATTTTTTTTAATGGTTGACACATTTTTCTTTTCCTTCAACATAGACAAGTTTTCCTGGGATAACAGATAGGTTTACTTAATAATTTCATATAGATATATAATTATATTTGTTTGTTATGGATATTACCTTGTTGAAATATAATTATAAATTTTAATACTCAAGGTAACATATCTTTGTCTTTGTAGCCTTTCCATACAAGGAGTCAGCTATTCATTAAGGTATTTCTGGAAGCCCTTTTTCATTTTGAGATTCTTACTAATTATACAAGTAAAATGTATAGTAGATGAAAGAATTCTCTTAGCCTTGGTGAATATAATGTTGTTGAATCAATTTATTAATGTAACTCACTAGGATGATGACCAAACAAAAGTGATATAGTTTACAGTAAAGGACAAATTTGCAAGATCTATGGTAAGCTAGACGCTAGAGTCTAGACATAGAAAACCTAGTCCCAACAGTTTCTACCAATTATTAGTTAACAAAACATTGATTATTCTGCCCTTATTTATTTACGATTTCAAAGTAATTCCTGCTTTAGAAAAGAAATTCTTGCTTTTAAAGGAATTATAACTTTTTTCCTAAACCAAACCTTTAAAATGTGTCCAAATTTTCGAAAGGATGAGAAAAGAGAATAGTGTAAACAGCCTCTTAATAAAGGTATCTCTCCCAATATTACTTGTAAACTTCTATTGAATGTCTCTAAAGGCTAATTCCTTATTTGTTATCTCTTACTTGTAATCTTTTTACATGATTTCTAGAGATTAACAACAAAGAAGTTGGAGATTGTATATCTAGTCTCCCACATGATGGATAAAAGTTGGATTCAGAAGACTAGGTATTTTATATTCCTTTATGTTCACGTGTTTTGAGTAGCTCGAATGCTGGTATATTGTTTAAATACGAATGCTATTTTTGTATCTGGATGGAGTAGAATTTCTCCAGAGTATCTTCAAGGCGCGAAAGGATTCATCGAGCTTGCAATAGCTCGAGGAGAAACTGTAAATGGGAAGTTGAAGTATCCATGTGTCAGATGCAACAACAGATTATATCAAGATAGAGAAACGACATACGATCATATGGTATACAACGGGTTTGTTCAAAATTACACCAAATGGTTTTTTTATGGGGAAGACATATCTCAGACAAGCTCAATGAGAATTGATTTGGTTGATAGTGGACCGGATGAGCATGAGATGGGTGACAATATGAGTACTTTGTTGTGTGATGCGTTTGGGATCGAGAATCCAAAAGGAGGTTCGGATGGTATGACACAGAAAATCAATGATCTACCTAATGCAGATGCTGCTAAATTCCACAAGTTAGTGCAAGATGCCGAAAAAGATTTATTCCCAGGGTGTAAATCACATACAAAGTTATTGTTCATTGTTAGGTTATGGAATATTAAATGCATTATGGATGGAGTAACAAATCATTTACAATGCTGCTTGATTTGTTAAGAGAGGTACTCCCTGAGGGTTCAACGTTGCCTAGTTCTTTTTGGCAAATAAAAAAAATTATTTTTGATATAAGACTTGATTACAATAAATTTGACACATGCCCAAATGATTGTATGCTATATTGGAAAGAGTCCGTTGACAAACAATCATGTGATGTTTGTGGTACTTCACGATGGAAGGCTCATGATGATCATTTAGAAGGCGATAGAAAGAATAGACCGACAAAGATTTTGCGTCACTTCCCTTTGAAACCACGATTACAAAGGTTGTATATGTCGTCAAAAATTGCATCTGACATGAGATGGCATGCCGAATGTTGCACTAGAGATGAGCTTTTAAGACATCTCGCTGATTCTCTTGCATGGAAGCATTTTGACATCATCAATCCAACCTTCGCATCTGATTCTCGCAATGTTAGACTTGGGTTAGCAAGCGATAACTTCAATCCATTAATAGAATTGAGCAACTTCTTTCGTGAGTTATGTTCGAAAGTTTGCCGGATTGAGGATTTGAGACATCTTGAGAATCACATTACAGTAGTGCTTTGTCAATTAGAGCAAATTTTTTCACCTGCATTTTTTGACGTTATGGTGCACTTGCCCATACATTTGACATCAAAGGCACAGTTGGGTGGACCTGTCCATTATCGATGGATGTATCCTATCGAAAGGCATGACCCATTTTACCTGAAGTTATTTATGAATTTAAAATTAATTATAATTTCATTCATGTAAATAAAACATTTTTCAATGTAGATACTTGTTAATGTTGAAGTCATATGTGCGTAATAAGGCTCAACCCGAGAGGTCTATTGCTGAAAGATATGTCGCAGAAGAATGTATAACATTTTGCTCGAGATACTTAAACGACATTGAAACAAGGTTAAACCGACCTGCAAGAAATCGTGACATAAATGAGATCAGGGGTGTTGTGCCATTTAAACTTAGTGAAATAGAATGGACCCAGACACATCGTTATGTGTTGTTCAACGATGTTAAGGTTAAAGATTATCTAGAGTAAGCCTTTAAATTATTAAAATTTTAAATATGATTAACAATTTTATTCAGTGTTGGAGTTTCATATGACATGAAATTCATGTAGGCAACACAATCAGATACTTTGGTTGAAGCACCTCAAAGTAACTCCCCATGAAAGACAAAAAATGCACCACAACCAATTCATTGACTGGTTTAAGGATTATGTAAGTTACGAGAGTTTGCATTTTAGGTACCTTTTTAGTTGACGAATCTTGGTTAGTTATTTAACCTATTATTTAACCTTCTTGCAAATGTCAAATATGTTCGAATGTTGAGCAATTCAAATAGTACATTGGTGGAAGGAATTGCTTTCCTTGCGAAAGGACCACGTTCCCTTGCTAACAGATTGACCGCTTACACCAATAATGGTTATAAATTTCAAACTATTGATAAGGAAAATGGTGCTAAAACTCAAAATAGTAGTGTTGCGGTCACTGCAACTACTACGAGCTATTCCAATGCAAGAGATAAAAGCCTCGTGGCATGAGAGATGACCTATTATGGTCGCTTAACAGACATAATTGAGTTGACATATTCTGAGCAACTCAAGTACGTATTGTTCAAGTGTGATTGGATTGATGTAACAACACAAGGCAGAGGTATTATGACCGACGAATTAGGATTCACATTGGTAAAATTTTCAAGATTATTGTTCCCTGAAAATCAAGCAATCTATGAACCGTATGTGTTGACATCTCAAGCTAAACAAGTTTTCTATGTACAAGATCTAACTGAACCGGATTGGCATGTCGTCGTCAACAATAGACCTAGGGACTTATATGAGATGAGTGCACAACATGATTCATTATTAGATAGAGACCCTTATGGACATCAACTACCAAATGACATTGAGAATGGCGATAATGATGTTGTCAATTGGGTGAGGGAAAATGTTCTTGGTGTAATTGTTAATGCACCTCCGCATACTCAAGTTGTGCATGACAAGCTCCTTCAGTCAATGTCATTGATGATGGAGATGGATCACATTAATGATGCTTTTTTTACCGAAGATGGGAGTGTGTAATTCTTCTTTTGAAAGAAATAATATTGAATCTAATTCGACTTATGGAATGGTGACTGCAACTAAGTATTTTTCTCCCTTTTTTTGTCTTTGAAGTTCTCAACTTTATGATTGTTTTACTGCTTCTCTGTATTGTTGCTCAAGTGATCTAAATTGACATATCTCGCTCATTGACATTTGATGATCTAGTGCACTGGCTTGTATTCTTATCGGATTATTATTGTTGTGGGTTAATGCTATATGATGTGAACATAATATTGGACAGAATGATACATATGTATTGTTGATCATCTATGCTAAAATCTGACCCTACTATTATTATTTCCTACAATTCTTGTTGCTGCTCTTCACTGAATATTATGCAATTGTTGTTGTTGATCCTCATTACACGTATTACGACATTACTGCTGTCTTCTCCAATCTTTGATGTAAGGTGTGTTGATGTGTTACTTTAGTTGTTAAATACTCATGGGAAGAGCTGTTTTGACATAAATAATACACATATATTTATATAATTTTGAGGGCAGGATTACAGCCCTCAAAAAATACAAATCACAAACAATTAATATATAGGGATGGAATCTAACTTATAGAGAGTTTCATGCTGAATATTCCAGTTATATTTACCATTGCTATAATACTATGGTTATAAACCAAGGTTAAGGATTGGTAGGTATGCAAAGAAATTCTGTGCGGATTTGGTTTAGTGTTAGTGTGTGTGTATTTTTGGTAACTAGTGCATCAAAATTTACTGTTGTAATCAACTGCTACGTGGCTTGAACCGTGGCAGCTGAGACGCCTTAAATTTATTTTTTATTTATTTATTTCGGTCACTTTTTACGACGTATTTGTTTTATAAGTTGTGATCTATAACCGTTCAAATTTTCTGGTGTGGGTACTTGTGCTGAAAATCATTGATCGCTTTGAATCAGATGATTGTTTTTTGGGCCTAACCTTTGGCACAATGGGTGGTCATGAGACCAGGGGCGAACCATCAAATGGTCAATTTTTGTTTCGCTTGGAACACATCTCAATAAGTGACTGGAAAATTAGGTCGCTCGCATCACCCTCAAACCAAATTTTCAGGTCACTTTTTGCGACGTGTGACATGAGGATTAAAAATTGATTGTCTAATGGTACACTCATCATTTTCAGTCTCGTGTGTGAAAGCTTGAGTCCCAAAAAAATCTCTATCGTCTGATTGAATACATACTACATGGCTTGATCATCATGTATACTTTGTGATTTGTTTATTGTGATTAAAAGGTTTATGGTGTGGAAGATTGGAAAAATAAAAAAAATATATCTCTATCTTGTGATTCAATGCAACATTTGACTCCTTCGCGTTCAATCATATAATGAAGATAATTTTTTATTTTATTTTTCAATCTTCTCTAGATCTTTAGATTATGGTTTTTAAATCACAATTATACTGGGTGAATCTAAATGTCAAGTGTCCTAAACAGTGACTCAGAGCCCAATTGGATGAAGTTGACCGTAACTTCCAACTTTGCTTCTTTTCCTATCAATATGATCTCAGCTTTATATTTTTATATTTCTCAGTTACTTCTATTCATGTAAACTCTGTTTCTATGCAAATCCTTTGATATTTCCATGTACTTCTATTCATGTAAACTCTGTTTCTTGCGGTTCATTGTTACAAGTGGCTTGGTTACCCTTTTTTATGAGAATTCATATGCTTTTGATTTTTGTTATTCCTTATCTTGCTAGTCACCACAAGTGCTTCTTGATTCTCCTTTATGCAGATTCATACAAATGTTAACTTTATAAAACTTATAAAGTGGTGCTTCTATAGAGCACCAGCAACTAGCCAATACCAATACATGCTGATGTTCTAGGCTACATTTTAAATTGCTTGAAAAAGTCACCAACAGGTGGCAGCCCACCTTTCCATTAATTTAATTGCTTTTTCTTTTTATTGATCATGTTTTAAGATTTTCCTTTTTTCAAATAGATGGCTCCATCAAATAAACCAAGCTCCACACCATCCAAGAAAAAGAAGACTGGCCAAGGTGTTACAAAGTGTCATGCCTTGAATCAGCTTCAGAAGGGAGAAAAGTTTAGTGTATTAGTCAGAAATGGCCAACCAGCTGGAAAACACACCAGTAAATTAGCAAACTGGTGTGGAACTCTAGCAAGAGATGGAATGAAGTTGCACATTGATTGCCCAATGTGGTGTGGCGTTGATAAAGCTGCAAAGGCACACGTATGGGAATGCGTTAAGGTAAATTCATTATTTATTGCTATTAGTTCTTACTTTTTCTTCACATGGTTGACTAAAATTCATACAAATATTTTTTATTTTTTTATGGTGCAAGAGAAGTTCGATGTCAGTGAGGGGTTGCAGTACTTCATAATACAATCTGTCGGGAAGAAGTCGGGGGATTTTAAGAGTGAGCTGAAGTTAACAAATTATGACCCATCCATAACTGATATGAAGCATTACGCTATTCCTCCCGATGGAGTAGTGTCCGCTCAATGACATGCTCTCGTACAATATTGGAATTTAGAAGCGGGGAGGGTATAAATGAGTTTTGAATTACCTTTTATGAAATATATATCACTTAAAAACTTCTAATTTTGACTTAAATTGGTCTAATACAAATTACAAGTAAAAGGAATAAAAGAAATTTTGCTCCCGTCAGACCTTGCCCCATATGGCTGGGTTAAAAAGTTTTGCAAGGATACGAGAGGAGGAGGTATGCATATTTGTTTCTTTTTTTTTTATGTGTATATGACATATCTATCTTGTTTATCTTTAAAAGTATGATTTACTACATCTTTCAACTCTTCAATGGTACAACGTGTAAAGAGCGATACACAGACCTCTCCTACCCGTCTTCAAATATTTGTTAAGACACACACTCGAAAAGATGGCTCAGCAGTGAATGAAGTGGCTGCAAATAAGATGGTAAGATTACTCAAATTTATAATAACATTTTTTATTTAATATGCGTATAAGTGTATATGATCTGTAATTACCAGTCTAAAATATACATACCTTTGACCTATGGGGTCAGATCGGAGTGCACCATCAAATTAGGTTGGGCATATATATACCCTTGACCACTGAGGGAGCAAAAATTTTGTTGAAAATACTTCTATATAAGTAAATCATGGAAATTATGTTGAAAATGCTTTATAAAGTTTTTTATATTATGAAAATATGGTAAATTTATATTATGAAAATATGGAAATCATGGCATACATTATGTGTACTTTTTATATTTTGCGTAAGTAGGTTCCTCAATTTGCTTTCTAAGATCTCCCTTAAGTTGTATTTTACCATATATGTTTTCATTTATATATATATATATATATATATATATATATATATATATATATATATATATATATATATATATATATATATAGCACTGTCTCTGTATTGGAATTTTCAGAAATTATCTTGCGAAACACTTATGAAACTATGACACTTGGCACCCGTGCCATGTGTCTAGGTAACACTAAACAATGCCACTAGTCTATAATCTATATTGTAACTTGTAATTGTAGATTAATATATAGAAAGATTCAAGTAATACTATTAGATTGCTGAACAAGGTTTCTTGCCTCTTTGGAAAAACGTGCAGCCCAGTTCAGAGAAATGAGAAAAATCCCCCTTTATGTGGAGGTCAAATTATTTTCCCAAACCATTCTACTAAAACAGCCTCGACTTAGAGTGCCTACTTAGACAGCAAATGACATGCTTAAAGAAGCAATTTTCAAGTAATGTAAACTATCGAACAACTACATAGCACACAAAGAAACACATGATACCCGTTATGATGATACAACTAACACCCTCAACAATGTAGGTAAAGTAATACAATTTATTATGTAACATG
Source organism: Chloranthus sessilifolius (assembly GCA_021018995.1). Taxonomy (NCBI): domain Eukaryota; kingdom Viridiplantae; phylum Streptophyta; class Magnoliopsida; order Chloranthales; family Chloranthaceae; genus Chloranthus; species Chloranthus sessilifolius. The sequence goes on from CM037584.1 coordinate 169,998,992, forward strand.
CAGTATCAAGGTTTTCATAACCCGAAGGAGACACCAGGCAGCTGATCACCCATGGAGCCTAGGTAGTCACCGATAGTAATTAGTCTGCCCAACCTTAAAGTTCTAAATAAAGTTAGTACAATGTAATTTATAGACTAAATTAAGCGCAACCAAAACTAATAGTGTTAGAACACTAAGGAAAGTAACATCAGGTTAATAAAAAAACATACATTAAGCAATGACTAATTAGAGTGATACCATTTAGAATTGAAAAATATAAACCACTTCTATAGTTATACTGTGAGTGGTAATTCATATAGTTATACTCTATTTACTGAGATGCAACTGTGCAAAGAATAATTATGAAGCATACAAAATATCACTATATTTTTAAGTTAATTACAAGCAAATATAAGTTGGCGTAGAGGTCTTAAGATTCAAGATGCAAAACAAATGTTTGAGGGATCTAAGCGAAAATCTAAGAGTGTGCGTCTGTGTGCAACCTATCCTTTTTCATGGACAATTCAAAATGCCTAACTCATTTTTTAAAAATGATTTCCATTACCCTTTAAGGTGGAAGTCAATGTTCTTTTTATTAGTAAATGATAGAAGTTAATTGATGCAATATGATTATATACACAAAAACATCTGCTTGTTTATGTTGGATATTGACCCTGTATGACTAAAATGAACTGAAATCTTTGAACTTTTGATTTAAAATTAGATCGTAAGTACTTTTGGAGAATTTGCACTTTATACAATCAGGAAGACTTTAGTGGTGTCTTCACATCATATGATATACTTTCGCTTGTCCCTTCCTAATTAAATGATAAAATGCAGAGCCAATTGCAACACATCATCAGCACACAAGAAGGTATGCAGGATGCAAGATCTCAAAATGACCCGATCTCTATAGTCTTTGGAAAGGAAAAGTCTGGCCGTGTCCGAGTCTATGGCTTGGGCATGACCCCCACTAGGCTGTGGGGCTCATCAGAAAATGCCGAGGTGGTAGAGCTTAAGAGCACTGTTCAAATGCTAATTTTGCAGGCATGTATGATTATTTTTTATTACTATAGTTGTAACAAATTTATTACAAATTAAAAATTAAAATATTCATTCTGAAAGAAATTTGTAGTTTTTGTGGCCTTATTAAAAGATTTAATTATTTGTTTCTTTATTCTGCAGGCCCTCGGTAATAATTGAAGTACTGGAAAATCTAGTAGAGCAAATAATTGATGGTAAAAAATATAGTAAATGTTAGTTTTTGATAGTACAGGTCCTGTCTAGTAGGGGTGTTGCCGATATCATGTCCGTTTGGTGTTAAAAATGTTGAATGGTAATAGGATGATACTCATCTCCGTATAGAAATCTGATTATGAGCCTTCTTTTATTTCAGTTTTTTTCTATATAATTTTTTTAAATGATGATTTTATATATTTTTTGGAATGATTTTATAGTGGATTGAAGTGCCCAATGAACCCAATTTCTTACATGGTGCTACAGGTTTAAAATTAAAAAGCTACATGCTAAAAAATTTCAGGTTTGGAATGGGTTTTATAATGGGCTTTTTTGGAATGAAGTGCCCATTGGTGATACAGGTTTAAAATTAAAGGGCTACAGGCTAAAAAAAAGTTGCAGGCTAAAATACTGCTACAGGTTTAAAATTTTTAAAAAAAAAGTGCTACAACTCAGTTCTAGAAAAATGCTACAGGTTTAAAATTAAAAACAAAAGTGCTACAACTCATATATATGGGCTGATTAAAATAAAAACGTGCTACAGCTCAAATCTGGGCTCAAATCTGGCATGCTACAGGTTTAAAATTAAAACAAAAAAGTGCTACAGCTCATATATCTAGGATGAGCCAGTTTAAAAAGCCGGGAATTTTTTTTTTTTCAAATAATCTTTACCGGCGGTTTTAAACTGCCAGGAATTATCGCCATCAGAATTGTTTTACCAGCGGTTTTAAACTGCTAGGAATTATCGCCATCAGAATTGTTTTACCGGCGGTTCGAAATTGCCGCGATCAGCAATTGTTAAGGGCAAATGGGAGTTGAGATTTGACATTTTCCCAGTGGTTTATAACCGCCAGGAAAATATATTTAGTACCGGGAGTTACAAACCGCCGGGAAAACTGCCGGTGAATGCTTTCCCGACGGTTATTTCCTCGGCCGGTTAGTGGCTGCCGGCAAAATATTCAATGGCAGACCTCTCACTTTTCACCGGCGGTTCTAAATTGCCGCTAAAAACTACTTATTTTGTAGTGATAGTAGAACGTACCCGATGGATTGAGTAACCCAAGCAATAACTTTTTGGCATTTCTAAACTTGTTCATCTGTATTAAAAAAGAAAAAAAATAAGGTCTTATGTTCTAGAAAAATATAAACATAAATGTAAAAATATTATTTATATTATACAATTACCTAAAAAATAAAGTCTTATGAAATGCTTGCAATGTGTAATCAACATCTATTGTGTGAAAAACTGGCACATAAACTAATTTTCATCGTCTGATGCAAAGTCATTTTACAATTTTTTTTACTTTAACTAAGTGAGGTGGCTATAACATAAGTTGTGTCACAGTAACATCAGCCATGGTTCAATATTTCGGCCAATAATTGGCTGAATCATTTCAGTTTCAGTACCCGTTGAAACAATAATTTGAACTGAAATTTCGGTCCAAATATCTATGGAGGGGAAATTATCGGCCGAAATTTCGATTCAAATTTTCTGTTTCGGTCATCAGCTAAGATTAAAGGGAGACATAACTTGCGCATGAGAAGTTGGTCCTTGCACAAAACAATAATGTTAAGGGTACCCCTATTTGCGCCAACAGGTTTTCTGGAAGAGCCAATGTGTGCAACCCCTTCTAACCCATTGATCGCTTGGAATCAGGTGATGAAGATCGTTATTCATACCTATCTTCCACACAATGAATCTTGAGACAATGATATTACCATCAGACGGTAAGATTTGAGCATGATGTGTGCCATATGATTTTATGGCCATTTTTGGCTATTCGTGTTACGTGATATCAAAAAACTGATCGTCTGATGGTATTATTATGGTCTCAAGATCCATTGTGTAGAAGATCAGGGCGAAAAATGATCTCCATCGTCTGATTCGAAGTACTCAATGGGTTTCATTTTCAAGAGGTTTCTAATGTTGGCGCTTTCAAAAATGGTGTTGGCACGAATAGAGGTATCCAAGACCAACTATTTATTTGTATGTGCGTAACCAAAAGAACATAAAAAACGGTAAAACAAGGCTTATCTTCTCCAACTTCAATGGCTCCATCTGCAACTCCTTCATCCTATACCCTAAACCCCAAACCCTAGATGGATTCATTGAAAATCCCTTTCCTCTCTATTCTCACTCTATCTCAACCCACAAAACCCATTTCTCCATTCCCCAAATCCCCCAAAGAAAACCCTAAAACCCCCAATAAATTAAAAATATGTCAAGAGAGGGTAATTGCTAATTGATGTCGCTTATATATATATATATATATATATATATATATATATATATATATATATATATATGAAGAGAGAGAAAGAGAAAAATCCCAATTATTAAATAATAAGTTAAAAATCAAATTAATATTTAATTACTAAATTCAATCATCAAGAGAGAGAAAGAGATAGAATCATAGAAAGAAATTAAGGGTTTGTTTGGATAGGGGGAAAGGAAAAGAAATCATAGGAAATAAAAGGAAATATGTCAATTTCCTATGTTTGGCAACAAAATTATTGTTGATTTTAATTGAGTTTTACTCGCAAGCGCACGAATTAAGATGTAGTCAGTGGGTGCGGAGTACTATACTAGATCGTTCCCACAAGGATTAGTTAGAAAATTCAAGTGATGAAGCAACAATTAATAAAAGAATTACCACAGATCTAGCACGGTATTTAAACTAATTTTATGATTCTAAGAGTTTAGCAGATAGGATAAAAACTAGGCAATAAAATAGAATTTAAACAAGTAATAAAATATAAGGATTTAGATACTAAATCCTCACATCGTAGGTTTATCATTCATATAATACAAATCTATGAATTAAGATATGAGATTATCATAAGTTGCACTACATGTACGCATTGGACCTGACCATACATAAATTCTACATTGCCAATCTGAGATCACGGAGATGTATGATTAACATCCCATGAGTGTATGATTAACACTCACAACTCAGATGAAAAGCAAAACCTAATCTCGGAGTAGATTTCACATACAGATCTGAGATCACAGGGATATATGATTAACATCCCATGAATGTATGATTAACATTCACACCTCGAATGATAATAGAACTTAACCCTAAGATGGACAATAATTAGGATAGAATCACTATTGCAGATTTTAGATCATAGGGCATGATTAGCTCTTAGATCTCAAATAGCAATCGAATTATATCCATTAGTGATAATAACATCAGTGCCCTTAAACCTCAAGGGGTTAGGTGAGTTGGCCAGATACTTGCTTCCAAAAGCAGGAGACCTGAGTTCAAATCCCCTCCTCCCCTTGAGGTCACCCTAGGGATTTTTATCCTGTGCTGATCCAGCATGTGCTGAATTTGGGGTGCGCATGTGCCCCTAGGATTAGGAGGGTGCTCTAAGAGGCACAGATACCTAGGTTATAAAAAAAAAATATCAGGGCTCTTAGAAACAAGCTAACATCTCAACCGTAGATTTGTACGATAATAAATAAATACCTCGGATGGAGTTCTTAGATCCCCATCCTCAAAGAAACTAGCCACGCATGCTTGAAATAAATAACATGATTAACATAAAACTAGAAGATGACATTAAAATACTATAAAATACCTCAACAATTTCAACAAAAGCTGTAATCCAACTTTAATCCAGCAGATACAATAGATCTTCAATTTCGAAAAATGAAACTAATCTTAATCTTAGGATTAAGAAAGTGAAGAACAAAAACGGAAGGAAAAACTGAAAAGAAAACTAAAAAGAACCAAAAATAAAATTGAAAAAAGATCCTAACTAATTTTTCCAGATTTGCTTAAATAGCTCTCGGGTTTCTTGAATTCAAATTTGAAATCGATTGATTGAATTTAGTTGGTCGATCAATCGATTTTAAAACTAGAAATTTCCGCTTCTTGAATATTTGTACCTCGATTAATTTATGCTATCTAAGTCGATTGATCGAGTGTACATATGGCAGAGAGCTTTTCTTAGGCTCCTTTTTATGTCGATTGATCGGCATAGTGGTCGATTGATTGACTTATTCATAACAGTTTAAGCTCCACTTTTTCTTTACTCCAGTGTTTCAATGCTAGTTGGTATTATGCCCTTTTATGCTACTTCATGTATCCAATGACCAAATTTGCCTGAAATACTTGAAATCTCATAAAGTTCGTCAGATAGCCTTCATTAGATGGCAAAATGTAGGCCCGGGGGTGAAATATCATCATATTTCACGACTCATAAAAAATTGTGTCATTAGAAATAATAAGAGAATTCAAATTTTTCTTTTCCACTGAAAACCAACAAATCCCTCTAAAATAGGAAGATTTTATGAAAATCTTTTGCCATTATGCACCCTCTCCTCTTTTTGTTGGGTGAGTACTCTCTCTCTTTCTCTCTCTACCATCTCTCTCGCTCTCCTTGAATTCTCTCTTTTACTCTACTCTCTCTCTCTCTCTCTATTAATAATAAATAAAAAACTAAAAAGAAAAAAAGATAAAATAATAAAAAAATAAAGAAAATAAAGAAATAAAAATAAAATAAAATAAAAAGATAAATAATAATAATAATAATAAATAATAAATAAAGAAAATAAAATAAAAATAATAAAATTAAAAATAAGATAAAAATAATAAAAAATAAATTAATTTAAAAATAAATAATAATAATAATAAATAATAAATAAATAATGAAATAAACATATATAAAAATTAAAATTTTAAAAATAAAATAAAATAAAATAAAAATAAAAAATAAAAATCTTTCTCTCTCTCTCTTCAAATCCTCTCTCTCTCTCTCCTCTCTCTTCTCCAATCTCTCTCCCTCTCTCTAATTTTTTATTTGGTCCGTTTTCCTAATCTCTCTCTCTCTAATTTTTATTTGGTGTGTATTGTGTACACAAAAAATGGTGCTCCCCTTTCTCTTTGTTAATCTCTCTATCTAAATTTTTCTCTCATGTTCTCTATTTTTTTAATGTCTCTTTCTCTCTCCTAGTGTGTCTAGGTATCTCTTTTAATTTCTCTGTTTTAATTTTTGGCTTTCTCTCCTAATCACTCTCTTTCTCTCTCCTAATTTTTTTCTCTCTCAATGAATCTCCCTCACAATAGAAACTTGGATGCACTACAAAAAAAAGGCTATTAGCGGTAGCCATAAATTGCCGCTATTAATAAAAAAACTGTCGCTAATAGTGTTAATAGTTTTTTTGTTAATAGCGGCACATTTTGACCGCAAAAAACTGTCGTTAATAGTCTTATTTTTTGTAGTAATGTATTGGATGTGTGAGATGTACACTATCAATGTTGCTCATTTTCTATTTTCTATGTGTAATTATTCAATCCAAACACCGAAAAATAATGAATTCTTTTGAATTTTCAAAGATATGGAATCCATTGGATCTAAAAATTCTTTTCCTATGTTTTCTGGAAAATTACCAAACATACCCTAAGACTAACAGAGAGAGAAAAAATATCTCAAAATCATAAAAATCCTAATTTGGGATTTGTTGGTGAAAGAGCTGAAAAGGGTGGGGCTCGGGGATGTCGGATGCGATATTCCCTCCTGTGTTGGGGCTGATGAAGGGTGGGACCGGCCAATGGAAGGTGGGCTGCGGTAGTGGTGTGGAGCCGAGAGAGAGAGAGAGAGAGAGAGAGAGAGAGAGAGAGAGAGAGGAGTGAGTTTTTTTTCTTTTTTTTCGTTTAAAGGCTTAAGCTTAAATGGGCCCACCCAACTCACTTTGGGGCCCCTCTAAAAGAAATTTCAAATGAAAAAACAACTTGAAAAAACCTTATTCTAGGTTTGGGGGCCCCCAAAATTTCGGGGGCCCAAGGCAGCCTCCTCTTGGGCCTTGGTCCAGGGCGGGTATTGAATAGTGCCATAATATCTCTTTTGAGAATGCCCCAAAAGTATTTAAAAAAATCGTGGTTGTGGTGGTGGTAAGGGAGGTGGAGGAGGTTGTGGTGTTGGTGGTAGAGAGATGGTGGTTGTGGTAATGGCTGATGGTGATGGTGTTAGTAGCTGTGGTAGTGGTGGTGAGGTGGCCAAGTGGTGTGAGGTTAAATTTTATGATAAAGACAAATTTATCTCAAATTTTGATAACAAAAGAATTCTAAGTACTTTGGTGGAAGAAAAAAATCCTCATTTTTAATCAAAATGAGTTTTTTTTTATCAAAGAAAAAAAATTCCCGGACCTTAATTTATACCCAAACACGGTATAGAGTTTTTTTTCGAAGAAGAAAAAGTTCGTAACTTTTTATTCCGGAGATCCAAACGGCCCTAGAGAGATTTTCAGTCATCGTGATCTTGGCAAACCATCAAACGGCCAGATGACGGCCCAGGACACCTTTTCACATTACCGAAAAGGTGTTTATACCCTTATATGCCTAAAATCAGAGGTTGGAACCTGGAAATCCTTTTTCGCTCCGATATTAAAGAAAATAGATCTAATGATGTCACATAATTTCATGTGGCATATATCTTCAAAAAGTAATTGGAATCATGAAGTACCGTCAACTTATTGGATAACTTTTGGTGATGTGTGTCATATGAAATTAAAATCTGACCGTATGATAGGTGAGTTTTGATGTCAAGATCTATTGTGTGAAATATTAATACAGAATATAATCTTTATTGCCATACTCATGAGAGTAAACGGAGTTAACGATGGGCCCAATAGGTTTGGGAGACCAAATCTTAATTTGCAAATACCTCTAACCGTTAAAATAAATCGTCCCATGTCTCAGGGCACATCTTTTCCCTAAAGTCACGTCTTTTAAAGCTCTATAAAATAGATTTTATCGTGCCATTCTTTTTGGCATATTTGTTATTAATAAGAAAATTATAATCAGTCGAACGACAAAACAACGGACCAACAACGAGTCGCTTATGTGGCGATATGCAAACATAGGTTGCCACCAGGCATCATGCCGTGTAAGCAATCCGTTGAATAGTCCACCCTTACGCATCTACCATATCCATATCGGTGTCCTCATTAATAGCCTTCTATTCTTAATTCTTAAAAAAAATATACCTGCTATCAAGGGTCATAACCTTAGGTATCCGATACGATATGCTATCAAGGGTCATAATCTCAGGTATCCGATACGTATTGTGCGAGCTCTAAACCGATACATATCGGAACAATAACTTACCGGACGATACATTGAATGTATCATTCAGGCATTTGTATGTAAATGGCCGATACGGTACATTAAATGTACCGTATCGTCTTGGTCCAATACCGATATGTATCGGTATCGGACGAAATTTTGACCCATGCCTGCTATCCAACACGAGTTATAGGGGTGTTAAAGGAAAAGACGAGGTACTCTTCGCCCATCTCTCTTTGGTTTTTAAATATTTTTCTTAGTAATTGTCTTTGGGTGTAAGCATCTTTAACCGATATGTTCCACAATTAGAAATGTTGACTGCCTTGAATACGTCTATAAATTTAACTTTTTCGTCCTATCTTTAACGCCAAAGATCTTGAGATCATGTCGGAGATATCAGAGAGTAAGATATTAATTCCACTAGAGAACTCTTCTCAAGGAATGCCATGATTATGGTCACTTGTAGGGATGTTTATCATATAAAATTGATATATAACCGTGTGATAGGTGAGCCAAGATGTCAAGATATATCGTGTATAAGATTGTGACAAAAAATGATCACCTTCGTTTGAGTCAAAGCAGCTAACAACGATTAATGGTGCAAACATCAATTATAAAGACCGAATCTTTGGATGCAAATACCTGTTACCTTTTATTTGGTCCCATTCCTGGTATGGTTTTCTTGTCTTCTTTCAAGGTGAACTTTTGTCTATACCTGAAGTGGAATCCCATCCCTCTCCAAGTCCAAGAACATCTCTATCAATCTCTCGCGACCAACCATCAGATATGCCAGCATATTTACGCTAAAGGGTATCGGTATTTGCAGCTGAAGCTTTGGGGCTATCCAGTCAGGGCTCCAACCATTGAAAAAGTTGATTGTGTTAAATAGGACCATTGAGATCATTTTGCATCCCAATCTTCCCATAATAAATCTTGCGATCATGATCCATCTATCATACAGTCCAATTTTTATTTCACATGACACAAATACCCAATAGTGATCATGATAATGGCATATCATGAGAAGGGTTCTCAAGTCCCTTTTGCGGATGTATTCATTCCACGTAGAACTGACATCCAACAACATAGGTCGTCCGATGTCAAGATTTATTGTAGGGAAGATTGGAAAATAATCTCCATTGTCAGATTTAAGGCAGTCAATAATTTTAACACTAAAAAACTTGGGTTGAAGAGACCAAGTCTTCGGTTGCAAATATTGGTACTCTTATTAAATTTCCCATTCAAACAGTGTGCCAATTGAATAATTTCTATCCCTCACCACCTGCCTAGAAGTCTCCAAATGAGAATTTTAAATGCATACACAAGACTCACAACACCTTTGATCAGACCGACATCACGATTAGATAAATTTTGATAGATAATTTTACAGGCAGCTTACGGATTGGCTGCACGCATAGTGAGGCCAAGCAATGTCATGTGGTACCACATAAGCGGCCTGCATAATTATCTATCAAACCACGTGAAATCGCTTACTAGAGGTTACCTTCTCTTCTTAAAAAAATCCCCGCTCTCTATCTATTTAAACATCAGAAATCAACACTTATTTTCCATCCCCTGTTCTTGCCTTTTGGGTTTCTTATTAAGCGTTCGAAGATGGGTAGCATTGGAAGAATGACGCTGGGGTCGCAGGGCCTAGAGGTTTCCAAGCAAGGCCTTGGGTGCATGGGCATGTCTTCTTTCTATGGTGCACCCAAGCCCGAACTCGACATGATTGCTCTCATTCGCCATGCCGTCCGCAGCGGAGTCACCTTCCTCGACACCTCCAACATCTACGGCCCACACACCAACGAAATCCTCCTCGGGAAGGTCCGTCCGTTAGGGGTGCAGATTCGGTTAACCGAACCGAACTGAAACCGAAATTTCAGGTTTCGGTTCAGTTTCTGCGAACACTAACCAAAACATTTCTGTTTCGGTTAACCAAAATTTTCAACCCCCTCAATCCGATTTCGGTTTTGGGCAGTTCAGTTCGGTCTTCGGTTTTTCTTTTTATTTTTTTATTTTTTCGATTTTTTTTTTTTAATTTTCGGTTTTCTCACCCTACCGGGCAATTTTCGCTAGGTTCTTACACCCTACCGGGCAATTTTCGGTTTGTTTTTACACCCTTACTGTACGTCTACGAACTCTTTGCCAAAGCTAGTGAAAAAGCATTACCTAAACAGTAAACAGGCATAAATTTTTGTAGGTAATATTTTTCAAATCAATGCCCTTTTCGGTAATTATAATTTTAATATGTGGGTGTTAAGATGGAGGGAAATTGGGTTTGATTTCAGGCTTTGAAAGGGATGAGGGAGAAGGTGCAGGTGGCTACTAAAGGCGGGGTCATTTTAGGGGAGGTCGGAATAAGTGACGTATGCGGCACTCCTGAGTACATTAGATCTGCTTGTGAGGCCAGCTTGAAGAGACTCGACGTGGATTATATCGATCTTTATTACCTGCATCGCATCGATACCAAAGTTCCTATAGAGGTTTCCGTAAGTGTTTTTTTTTTTTTTTGAATTTTTGATTTTATTATTATAGTTCCAGTCGACAAAACCCATTAGCTTTATTCTTTGATTATGAGGGATTTATATTTTCCCTAAATTAGAAGCATTTGATGATTTTTCCTTAAATCCCTCTCTGATGATGATTATTATTATTATTATCATTATTTATTTATTTTCAAATATCTATTTCCTGTGGGCTTGGTAAATTTGTCATTTATTATATTTGTTAAAATTTTAGAAGAAGTTCGATGATTTTTCAGCTAAATTTTAGAGCAACTGAAATTTTAGCTGGGAGTTGTAGAGTTTCTACACTACACTTAGTAGAACACATATCATGTGGCATATGATCTTTCGATGCACCACAAAATCTGTAGTCAAGAATACAAAAATAATTTATACTATATTAAGGAAACACTATTATTAAGGAAAGTCATAAAGTTTATCTCAAGAGAGGAGTCTTTGGGAAGGAATCAAATATAGGCCGATATCAATACGCATCGGCGATGCTTATTGGTCCCGATACATATACGGTATTGCTGAGTTGCGATTGGTGCTTTAAGTAGATAAGGGGAGTGCAAATAAAGTTACCCCTAATAGATAAGGGGCATTTAAGTCAATAGGCACTGCTCTATCAATAAGCGCTTAGCTGCATTTATGACATTTATTGATAAAGCAGTTACCGTCTTACTGAGTTGGAATGTAATTTGTGGAAGCAGTTACCGTCTTACTGAGTTGGAATGTAATTTGTGGCGATTCACTCAATAGGCACTTATTAGGTACCATCTTACCGAGTTGTATACTTATATCCGTATCGGCCGATACGTATTGGTCTTTCATGAATAAATACTCAAATTTCGATTCCGATTTTGACACCTTGCTCATGAGTCACTACCTCTAAGAACATACCAAGTACACTACAAAAAATCATCCATGTTTTCCCTATTTTTTGTCATATTTATTAGATGCTTGGGACTATACATGCGAGTGTAGCAAAATTGCTACACTCTGATGTTAGATGTATATTCACCATTAAAAATGTGGTCAAAAATATTTAAAATCAATACACTTAGTTAGTTAGGTGTTACCTTATTTTTGATCCATCAAACTGAGATAAAAAAGACATAAATCACATGTCCCATAACTAATCAAATCAAAATTGGTGTTGTTTTGGGTTATTCATGCCACATGGCATGTGATTTGTCACCTCACTAGTGCATTTTTTGCTACACTCGAATGTAAAGTCTCAATACTATATTTATTATACCCTGTGATGGTTTATATATCATCTCTTACTTGGAGATCAAATCGCGACGGAAATGCAATAATTTAGAATTTTCTAATATTTGTCTTTCTTTTGAAGATTGGAGAACTCAAGAAACTAATTAAAGAAGGCAAGATAAAACACATCGGGTTGTCTGAGGCCTCTGCTTCGACCATTAGAAGGGCTCATGCTGTTCACCCAATAACTGCCGTACAATTGGAATGGTCGCTATGGACAAGAGATATAGAGAAAGAAATTATTCCAACTTGCAGGTAAGCAAGATCTGTCACTCCAATTTTTCTTAGATTACAATAAGTTATTACTTAGATTTTATTTCCAATCAATATAAACTTTTTTATGATGTCCAGAGAACTTGGTATAGGCATTGTTGCATACAGCCCTCTCGGTCAAGGTTTCCTTTCATCAGGGCTCAAGTCGTTTAATAAAGACGATGCTCTTGATTTCCGACAGGTATGTTAATTGGCATGATACTTGCGTCGAAATGTATCAGTATCTTGGATCCATACGAATTAGCCGATACAGATACAGTCTCGCAGAAACCCGTATCGGTGGATTTGCTTTTTTGAAAAAGTAAAAAACTTATAACTAATATCGGTCATAATCAGCTAATACCGAGACAGTAGTGGCCAATACAGACCCATATTAGTTTGATACTGATACAGATATCGGTACCACACTAATACTTGCATTGGGGTGGTATCGGTTCTGGAGGAAATCAATACATATCCCTGATATATATACGTATCGGCCCAATTTTCGAACCATGCTTGCATCTTACTGAACTTCTGTATTGCATCTATAGTATCTACCAAAATTTCTACCCGAAAATTTGGAGAAGAACACTCAGATCTTCGAGCGTGTCTGTGAAATTGCTGCGAGGAAGGGGTGCACCCCATCACAACTTGCACTGGCTTGGGTTCATCACCAAGGAGATGATGTGTGTCCAATACCAGGCACTACCAAGATTGAAAATCTCAACCAGAACATTGGAGCTTGGTCTGTGAAGCTCACCCCAAAAGACATGGCCGAACTCGAGTCCTTAGTTCCTGAAGATGTCTCTAAGGGTAATAGATATGGAACTTCACAATTCACCTGGATGGATGCAGATACTCCCCCTCTCTCTTCATAGAAAGGAAAATGAGTTCTCTTTGTTCCAACTCCCTTCAACGCCTGCATGCATGTTAGTTAATAAAATATGAATATATAGTATCAATAAAGTCGGAATACGTATTAGTATGTATGAGTACTATTGTAGGGGTGAGATCATGTATTATGAGTTTGCTTAATGAATTTTTGTTTGGTAACAACTCTCATGGGTTGTGAATAACGGTACCCAAACTTGTTTTGCAATCCTGCTCCATTAGTAATCAATCTCTTGGGAAAGAATTTAACTATTGTTTTGTTCGATCCTTGAGTGAAAAGGGGAACAACGCCAATCTAGTAGCTTCATCCGATAATGCCGTGAGTTTTAAAATAGTGTAAATTTTCATAAAATCGGTCAAGTGTTTATAGGGATCTTCGTTATTAAACCATAAAAATTAGGAAGTATTTGAATGACATTGGACTTAATCTCAAAGGTCTCATTACCCGTGGCAGCAGGAAGCTGAATACATGAGGGAGGAGCAAGGGCTGTTGGAGTACTATACTACTTCCTCAATGTTCGAGTGGCGGGCTGCTCTTCCTCTGCCATATTTGGGATGAGAGGAGGTAGGGGAGGGCGATTAGTATGGATAAAATTAAGTTGAGATTGAGAAGAACGCAATGAAGCACGATTACGTCTTAAAGTCCTCTCAATCTCAAGGTCAAATCGCTCTAGGGTAGAGAATTACGATCTTAACCTTGGCATAAAACAACAAAATAAAAGAAGAACATAATTAAACTTAACTAAATCTGGAAATAAAGATGTGTGCCTTAGCCTCTCGTGAAAATCCTCTTCGAAGCGTTGGTAGACTCGAACCTCGATCTCCAAATCTGAAAATTAAATAAATAAGAATAAAGATTACATAACAAGAACAAAAGATATAACTACCTAAGAGACAATAAATAAATAAATAAAGTCGTAGTCCCCGATAGTGGCGTCAAAAACTTAATCGTTAAAATATTAAAACCTTACATGCGCACAAGTGTTGTAACAACGGTGAGCTATTAAGGGTTGTCGAACCCAAAAGACTACTGATATCTAATTTAAAATCTTGATTAGAAAATTAAATTTTAAAACTAAAAAGGAAATTATCTATGAAAATCTAAGAGTACCTTTAAATCCACTCACAGAATTTTTGAGTTCACCCATGCTGAAACCTATTGACTGCTTTGAATCCGATGATGCAGATCGTTTTTCACCCCAATCTTTCACATGTTGCATCTTGAGATCATAATCGTACCATCACTACAAAAAATAAGACTATTAGAGGCACAAAAAATTGTTGCTATTAATAAAAAAACTGCCGCTACTAGTCCCATCGCCATTGAAGCAACAAATTTTTTGTGCCACTAATAGTCTTATTTTTTATAGTGCATCCACCGTCGATTTTTGATTTTAAATGGTATCCATTCCAAAAAAAGTGACCTTAACATCACATGGAACTCATCACGCTCAAATAAGGTCACTTTTTGGGATGTGTACCACATGAAATAAAAAACATATTGTCTGATGGCACACTCATGATCTCAAGATCCATTATGTGAAAGATTGGAATGAACAATGATCTATATTGTCAGATTCAAATCAATCAATGGGTTTCAGCATAGGTGAACTCAAAGATTCGGTGGTTGGAATTAAAGGTACTCAAAATGTAATTGTTTGCAAAAGAAATAGATTTAGAAAGTAAAGGAGAAAACAGTTTAGGGTTCCCCTTTATCGCCAATTCGTAATAATTCACAACCCTATTCTTATTCCAATTTGAATTCCGGATAATAACCTTCTCTTCACTACAAGCTAAAGTTAGGTAAAATAATCAGATCCTATTCATAGTCATGGATTAGTTTGGACGATATAATCCATATAACCTTTAGCGGTCTAATATGTACGCACCATTATATGAAACCTATCAAAGAAGACTACAAGTATTAATTCGACTGTGAATGTCCTATCAATTCTAATTCTAATCCTTACAAGGTGATTATGATTATCATAAATAGAAATAAAATAATTTAGAATCATTCATAATAAGTTACGAACAAGAGTAGATCTCAATCATGAAATCATTATCATAAACGAATTCAAATTAGAAATAGGAACATAATTTTAAATTAAAACTTAAATCTTTGATTTGCAAGAGGTCCCAAATTTCGTAAACTAGTCACGCATCATTGTTGGGATCTTCATCATCAGAGTATAACTCTATGATTTAATCTTAGAACTATGGTTTACAATCTCTCAAATCTAAAAATTCTCAAAACCTAAAAGAACATAAAACCTAAAGAGCGAAAGATAAGCTATCCTCTATGCTATATATTATCTCTATATACTAAAACCTAATTAAGATCCTTATTTATGAAATCATAAGGTCTTATTACATTACAAGTTAGAGGGAAAGTAAGAAGGAAAGCCCCAAATTGAGCAAGCTTGAAAGAAGAAAAAAGTGTCTCCAACAAATAGGACAATTCCAATTCTTCCTGTTGTGGATTGCTGCTATTTTCACGATCTCGACTGGTCGAGATCCAATCTCGGCCTGTCTAGATGTGAATTTCTTCAATTCTGCAGAATCTGCAGCTGTTTCTCGTGGGGATAATCTCGAACGGTCCAAAGGTTCATCTCGACCTATCGAGATTTCAGTTTTCTTTAGATTTTTGCTTTCTTTTGTTCTTTCTCTTCTACTTTGACACAGCTATCTTTTTTTCCTCAAAACTTCCTATAAACGAAATATAAACTAAAATCAAACATCAAAACACTCTTCAAGGCCTAACAACGTTAAGATCCGGAGTTTTTACATACAGTTTTGAAGACTGATCATGAAGCTACAGTATTAAAGGCCTATTGTAAAACCTATATGTCACGCCCCCAACCCTTGGCCTTGTACGGCGGGCGGCTCTTGCACCCTGCACATTTTGATCTATGAATTGGGTTGGCGCGACATACGCCATTAATTTTGATAAAATCTACTCATTGCAGAAGATTTATCATTATCATTAACTTGAATCAAAACGTTCAAAAGTTTCAAATCTTAAAGCAGAATATTTTCGGTAAGTCTAGGTTAAGGAACAGTGTAAAATATTTAAAAAACCAAATGCTCTTTAAAACAACTCTTCGATAATAGATTTACATAATACAAAGTTGAAACGAAATAACAAAATTCAAATCAAGGGTCATGGAGTCCGTCCACATGTAGGTTGGTGACTCCTGGACAAAAGAGATCTTAGACACTATCTAGCTACTCTTTGCAAAAACATGGATTTCGATCCGGTCTTCCCTGTTCAACCTCGTCCAGAAGATTTCATCCCTGTGTCTGAAATTTTTTGGTCATGAAAGGATCATGAGCGATGAAGCTCAACAGAGTTCCAATATAATCTTGAAAATACTCACATTTAGAGTATAAATTCATAATTTCTTAAATCACTAAGATATTTCAAGTATTAGCTATTCAATTAATTGGAATGAGTTTCGTTAAATCAAGCAGGATGTAAAATTTCATTAGATGACCACAATTAATCCAAATTCTCATGCCATTATTCTCATCATTGATAACACTAATAATTTCAATTTCAACCTATATCACTACAAAAAATAAGACTATTAGCGGCAATTTTTTGCAGCAAAAAACTACCGCCATTAACAAAAAAATTATTAAATGCTATTAAGACTATTAGCGGCAGTCATTAAGACTATTAGCGGTAGTTTTTTACTGCTGCTAATAGTCTTATTTTTTTTGCAGTGTATCAAGATCAAGTGCAATTTCTACCTATGTCGATGGGGGAAGATGCTTCCTCATTTAGCAGTTGTGTGAAGCCCCCTCTTAGAATTTCAATGCTAGGTTCTGCTTCTGCGTTATGAACAATAGGAGTCTGCTCCACAGTTGATGTGATCATGGGTGGAGGAGTAGACTTGGCAAGTATAGGAACCAGGTTAGAAGTAGCCACCGCAGAGGTTTGCTGCTCATAATGTAGAGGGTGGATTTCCTTTGCTTCAGATATAATTGGCCTTACAGGTTCCGGCTCCAGTAGGTTAGGCAGCGTATCTGCCACAGGTGAATGGGGCAAGGCGGGCCTGTAGGTGAATCCAGGGTTAAGTCATAAAGGGTTATTTGTTCTTATCTAGGTGGTGACTCAGCCACTATTTCCGGCTCAACAGATTGATGACAAATTAGGGAACTGTGCTCTAGTCCTTCTTGGGGAATAGTAGAAGTACTACCTCCCTCATTTTCTATTGGCTCCAAGGGAGCATTGGCAATATCAACGTTTTCTCTACGAAGTGCATCCTGGCCTTCAACAATAACTTCATCGGTAGGGGGAGGAATAGAGAATACACTGCCTGTAGAAGGAGAGGCAGGGATCTTCTTTTTGTTTGTTGGATTCAAAGTTCTTTTATAAACCGTAGCAGTGAGGTCTTCATCCCTCTTCCCAAGGACTTTTTCATTTGGTTTCAACTGGTATCCCAAATTTATGAGGATATTGGTGATCAATCCTCCAAAAGGGAGGTCTAATTTATACGTCTCATATTTTGGTTGATTCAATTTATCACGAACCACGTTCATTACCTCCAAGAGGTAAGAGGGTACATCAAACCAATAATGATTGGCCATCAAATATAAGGCCTTCACAAAGAGGTATCTTCTTTCAGTTCCGTGGCAAGTTGGATGGATGGTCTTATAAATAAGGACATCTAAGAAATGAAGAGACAAGTTACTCTCCTCCAGATATTTTCTCATGAATTTGGTCTTGTCTTTAGGAGGCTGACCCAAAAGTTTTGTGGCCATCTGAATAAAATATGGAAGGAGTGAAGGTAGTGGCCTTAATATTGTATCTTCCTCATGATCAGGGGATACTTCTAGCCTCTCCAGAGGTGCTTGCAGGACACCAACAATCATTCCCTTGGTCAATTTAATGGAGAACCCATCAACTATCGTAGAGAGTATCGGGGCTTGACTAGTGCCGGTGTTCGTTTTTCTTTTATAAAACTGCTTCACCAGCCTAGGGTAGACTGGTGTCTGTAACACCCAACCAATTTCGACTAGTAGCTACACTGGTTCGATTATCATGTGTTTGGCAAACAAAATATATCGGTGCAAATAATCGAACTGGACCCTTTGGAACCAAGCCAGTAGATGAATAGACCTTGTGTGTGAGGTCTGATAGATAGCACCAATGATTAGACCCATTAGTCTACGGTCTAGAGTAGAAACCCAGTAGTTGGGGGCATGGTATAAAAAGCCCATGGGCCGGACCAGTTAGGAAATGAACCCGTGACTGAGTGAGGACCAAATCCATGGCCCTTGAGTCAAGTTCATATATCTAAATGAGTGCACGGGTTCCACAATTGAACCAATCCAAGAAATGACCCATTAGTTAAAGACCCAAACATATGGTCCATTAGATCGCAAAGCCCATGCCAAGACCCGTTTGCACTTCTTAGATAATTGGCTCACAACTTATAGGAGACCAGATCTATGGCCTTAAGTTAGGCTAGTGCAACAACAATGGATGTATAAGCTCCACATGAGAGCCAACACAACCCATTTTAAGCCCATGCACGCAAAGCATTTGCATGGAGTTTGTTGTCGGGTAACAGCAACGGAAAGAAGAGCTTCTTCTTCTTCTTCATCATCTCATCTTCACTTTGAAAGCCTCCAAGCCAATGATCTAGGTCCCTCCGATAGATCAAATCGACCATTGCGATGGAGAGATTTCTTCGCAACCACGAACCTTTATAACCGTGAGCTCTTTCGGGCGGGGACCAAAGCGTTCAAGTACATTCTCACGAGAGAAAGCGGGTGTGAAAGCTCAGAAGCCTCGCGTGCGGAGATCGCACTAGGGTAACCCTACGATTCCCAGTTGATAAACTCGTTCTCTTAGTCTCCGAATCGGGAGTTTAGGAGTCGGACATGCAAGTGGTGTTGTAGCCAATCATTGAGGTCTGATGCCTCGAATTTCGAGCATGCATGAGCATGCGAGTGTCCAAAGACTCAATTTGGGAAAATCAGACTCGAGTGAGTTGCATTCTGGCATCGCATGCTTCAAAGTTTCAGAAATTGGGTGTATGAATGACTTAAAACCGACTTAACCAACTTTCGAAGCCTTGGACCATAGTTCTTATAGCCTAAATAGGTTGGGAGTCTAGTTCGGGAAATATCATGGGCACTGTTGTTATAAGCGATCGCTTAATCGATTAAGCGATCTCTTATGCGATCATAACATACAAAATCGCATAAGCCATCATGGCTTATGCGATTTTCGCATTATGTGATCGCATACAAAAGTATGTGATCGCATAATGCTCCAATGGTCATATTTATGACCGTTGGAAATATGACCGTTGGAGCACTTTAATATATATTTTTTTTGTTTTTTGAGGTCTCATTGCCTCTATAAAAGGATGGGTTGGGTCCTCTATTCTTCACACAACTATTTTAGCTTAAACTTCCTCTCTAATCTTATTTCTTTACTCCCAATCTCCTCCCATCTTTCCTATCTAGTTTTTTATTTTATTTTATGCTTTGTAATTTTTTTTTAGTGAATTAAATTGTTGTAAACTTAGTAATATTAGTGTTAGTGTGTTTAAAGCCTCAAAGGGAAAGATTAAGGATCAAGATTCAAGAGTGAAGAAAGCTTATAGTTCTAATCTTCTATCAATCAAGTGGCCTGGATCAAGCAAGCACGACTTTTGGGAGGTTTGAGTTTTATTATTTTTGTTTTAAAAATTTTAAATCTCTAATTTTCTTTTCCTAGTTCCTATTTTCTATCATCATTCACCAATTAATTATGTCTACATCTTCAACCCCGGATCATCTAAGACCTAAATCAAATTATCCGGGTTGGAAATATGGACGGTATAAGAGTCCAACCGAGAAAGCAACCATAGTTTATACCTTGTGTGATTATGAGAGCACGGGTGGCATAGACCGTCATAAACAACATCTTGCTCATGGAGCCGAAGCAAATGCTAGGGCTTGTAAAAAAACTACTTCGGAAATCCGAAAGGAAATAATGGAGTATATGGACAAGCGTTCTAGGAAAAAACATGATGAAGATATTGTTTTAGAAGGCTATATGGAAGGTGATCATGATGATTATGAAGATGATAGATCTATACCATCAACGGCCCAAAGTAGACGACCTCCACAACTACCATCGAAAAAACCACGTGGTCGTGGTCGTGGTACACTAGAAGGGTGGTGTCGACCGCATCCAGAGGATGTGATTAATCAAAGGGAGGGTAAAGGACCCGCCCAAACAACACTAGAGAACCGATTTAAGGGTAAGGATAGACCCACCACATTCCAATATGTGGCTAAGTGGTTCTACCAAGCTGACATTGCTTTCAATACCGTTAAGTTAAAGAGCTTCAAAGTAATGATTGAAGCTCTTGGGAAATTTGGGCCCGGACTTAAACCCCCTTCCTACCATAAAATTCGGGAAACATGTCTCAAAGAAGAGGTAAGAGTGACCAACAATATATTAGCCGAATATAAGGATGCATGGAAAATAAACGGTTGCACATTGATAGCCGATGGATGGACGAATAGAACCAGTCGGACATTTGAACAACTTCTTGATAAATTTTCCTACCGGAACTATGTTCCTAAAGTCAGTAGATGCATCGGCTTATTCTCAGATAGCCGAATATTTATTTATACTTTTAGATAAGACCATCGAGGAAATAGGACCCGAATACGTTGTCCAAGTTGTAACGGACAATGCGGCATCCTACATAGCCGCCGGTCGCCTCCTTATGGAGAAGCGACCTGTCACGGGGTCACTCTCCTAGCAGTGTCAGCCCGTGCGACACTTAACGCCCGCTGCGCTAAGTCAACCTATTTCTGTCAAATGAGGCACGCGATGTGGATTCCCAGATGCTACGAAGGGTGGAAGACTTGTCCTACTCAAGCTTCACCTCAACCTCTACGTTCGGACTTCGCCTTGCGAAGCAACGCAGCAGGTTAGAGCCGGCAACGACGATTGTTAAGGCAACAGGCAACGATTATAGATATAGCGATAGACAGCGACGAGCATATACCGAATCCCCTCTAGGCTAGAACCCGCACCTCGAAGGTGGTTGGGAATCACCAACGCGATGGCCCTAGTACATGACGTAGCTAGGAGCACGCACATAAGCCCACGAGATTAGTGCACGTGTAGGGTCAGGGGATCCCAACTCAAGTCCCCCTAGATAAGGGTAAAACAGTAATTCGAGCGAAATGGCTGGAGGACCTCAAACCCCTTGGTTTGTCATACTTTACCATTCACCTCGCAACGCCCCACAATGCCAGCCCAACTGACCATGTCGCGTCCATGTCGCGACCGTGTCGCGACCAAGTCTTCACCCTCCACCCCAACGTGTCACGACTCCATCGTGGCTCAGCCCAGTACATACGGTGCCTCCCTCATGGCCTTGACGCACCAGTGATACTCACAACTTGGAGAGGAAAAGTGGTCCTACGACTGACCCGGATGGCCACGCCGCATGCTCCCATCACATCCTCCTCCACTCAAAATCGTCAACGTCCTCGTTGACGCGAAGGCACACATTCTAAAGTTCAGTCCTGTATGTCACCTGCCACGGTTCCTCGACAGCACCCTGCCTTCACTCTATGTAGCAAAATTGTACATGCCCAAAACTGCACACTTCAAAATCTGTACACAGTTGGTGTCTGAGTCTTTCCACTACCCACGCCAACAAGACCGCGGTGTAGTCCTTTCTCGACAGTCAATTAGCCGGAGCGCCCCTACTATGGCCAAGGGCTCCTCATCATCAACCTTTTTCTTTCCTTTTTTCATGACCATCGCGTTTAAGGCGGATTTCTCTGGACAACCTCTCACCAGATGTGGCCCATTACACAGGAAGTAACCCTTCTTGCTCGGCCTTTCGTCTCTCTTCTTTTCATACATACTGCCTTTGTCCTGACCAAATCGCATATGTCCTGTATCATTCTGCTTCTTTACCTGCTTGTCAGCATTGTCAGTGGATGCTTGGACTGTCTTCTCTTTCTTAAAGCGGTGTTCGATTAGTCGCTTCGCAGTAGCCAAATTCTCATCTAGGGTCTTTAACCTTCTATAAGTCAACTCCCGCTGCGCCCATGGTGCCAAGCCATCTATAAAGTAGAAGATCTAATCCTTTTCACTCATTTCGTCAATGTCTAACATCAGGCTCGTAAAAATCTTAATGTACTAGTGCAACGGTCCCGTATGCTTCAACGTCGATAATGCCTTTCGTGCTGACCATCCAACGTTGGTAGGTAGAAATTGAGCCCGCAGTTCTTTCTTCAAATCGGCCCAAGAATCGACTGCGCCATTCTCCATGCGCACCTCTGACACTCGGTGCCTCCACCATAACTTGGCATCACCGACCAAGTATCTCGATGTAATTTGTAGCTTAACTTTAGCATCGAGGTCCCCCAGCGATTCAAGGTACTGCTCCACATCCCATATGAAGTTCTCGAGGTCCTTCGCCTCGCGAGAGCCCTTGAACGTCTCTAGTTCAGGAAACTTAAATCGAGGTGTCGGCGTCCCTGCTGGCACCCCAAGTGGCATTGCCAGGATGAACTTTTTCAGCACGCTCATCTCGTCACGTACCTCCTCCAACGTGACCTTTATCTCTCGTACCTCTGCTGTCAAGTGCTCTACGGTCTCAGCCACATCGGCATTGATCCTTTCATGCCTATTCAGTCATTCCCCATGAAGTGTCATTACCGATATCATCGACTAGAGCTGGTCCGATTGAGCTTCCAAACTATCTAGTCATTCCCTTGTTGATCATTCTCTTGTCCGTCGTCTTGCATCCTCACTAGTCCCTTCCATCTCAGCCATCATTGTGGCTCTGATACCAAATGTCACGAGGTCACTCTCCTAGCAGTGTCAGCCCGTGCGGCACTTAAGGCCCCTGCGCTAAGCCAGCCTATTTCTCTCAAATGAGGCACGCGATGTGGATTCCCAGATACTACGAAGGGTGGAAGGCTTATCCTACTCAAGCTTCACCTCAACCTCTACGTTCGGACTTTGCCCTACGAAGCAACGCAGTAGGTTAGAGCCGACAACGACGATTGTTAAGGCAACAAGCAACGACAATAGATATAGCGATAGGCAGCGATAAGCATATACCAAGCCCCCTCTGGGCTAGAACTCGCACCTCGAAGGTGGTTGGGAACCACTAACGCAATGGCCCTAGTACACGACGTAGCTAGGACTACCATGCCTTAAGCGTGGCCCAAATGCACGCACATAAGCCCACGAGGCTAGTGCACGTGTAGGGTCGGGGGATCCCAACTCAAATCCCCCTATATAAGGGTAAAACAGTAATTCAGGCGAAATGGTGGGAGGACCTCAATCCCTTTGGTTTGTCATACGTTACTATTCACCCCGCAACGTCAGCCCAACTGACCATGTCGCGTCCATGTCGCGAAAGTGTTGTGACCAAGTCTTCACCCTCCACCCCAACGTGTCGCGACGCCATCGTGGCTCAGCCCACTACATACGGTGCCGCCCTCATGGCCTTGGCGCACCCGTGATACTCACAACTTGGAGAGGAAAAGTGGTCCTACGGCTAACCCGGATGGCCACGCCGCGTACCCCCGTCACAGACCGCAACTATATTGGACGCCATGTGCGGCCCATTGTTTAGACCTAATCCTAGAGGATATAGGCAAACTACATATTAAAACAATTGCTAAAGCTAAGAGGATAGTTATTTTTATGTATAAACATGCGCTTCTACTTCAAAGAATGCGCAAAGCAATAGGAGGTAATTTATTACGTCCCGTCGTGACTCGATTTGCAACCGCATTTTAAACTTTACAAAGCTTGTATGCGAAAAAAAAAGAGCTTAGAAGTTTTGTAACATCGGCCAGTTGGAACAATGGACCTTGGTCAAAGAAAGCCGATGGTAAACAAGTTGTACAAACATTGCTCCAAAATTAAATTTGGACTAGTATTGCACAAACCCTACGTGACTCCCAACCAATCGTAGAGGTGTTGCGATTGATGGATGGTGACGAGAAACCACCAATGGGATATATATATAGTTTTATGGAGGGTGACCAAGAAAAAATAAAATCTAATAATCAATTCAAGTCAAGATTATATCAACCCGTGTTGGATATAATCAACAAGAGGTGGGGAAGTCAAATGGCATCTCCACTATATTCAGCCGCCTTCATTCTTAATCCGGCGGTGTACTTTGTACATCCGGATCGAGATGATGCGGATGCCACTCACATGGTTGGCTTTCTTGACTGCTTAGAAAGGATGGTCCCTGATAGAGGTGAACAAGATAGAATAACTCATCAGTTAGACCATTACAAGAAGGTGGAAGGATTTTTTGGAAGGGACATAGTAGTCCGACATAGAACTACGAAAATTTCAAGTAAGTATAAACTTTAAAAGTCTCTAAAGTTCAAACTAATTAATATATTTTTATTTCTACTCTAGAAGTTCTAACTTCTAATAATTCTCTTTAATTTACAGCTGACTGGTGGGCAGCTTATGGGGTAGATCCGATAACAAAGGATCCCATTTTGAAAAAATTAGCCATTAGGATACTTGGCCTTGTACCGCTTCCGGATGTGAGCGGAATTGGAGTTCTTTTGAGATGGTAATTGAAGTCTTAAACAATTAAAGTCAATTCATGAATCATGAATATCTTAATTAAATTGAAAGGTTTTAATAGTCCTACTCCTCGTGTTTAACAGATCCGCACAAAAAAAAGGAACCGACTTGAGCAAAAGAAGCTCAATGACTTGGTGTTCGTGCAGTACAATCAAAAATTGCATGAACGATTCCTTGCAAGGCGAGAGAAATCGGAGTTCTATGATCCCATCTGTGTGGATGATGTGCTTGCTGACCATCCATGGATGGTTGATTCTCCAAATGAGCCTGTCTTTTATGGGGAGGATTTGACATGGGCCCAAGTTGAAGCAACGGCTCTTGGTTCGGCACCCACTGATAGGAGGAGGCGAGCTGTTGGTGGAGGTAGTAGCAGCCAAGGCATGCATATTGATGAAGAAGATGAAATAATAGAAGAAGATGATAGACAATCAGATGATATAGATTCCATACTAGTGAGATCGGACGAAAATGAAACAGAGGAAGAAGAAGAGTATGTAGAAGGAGATGATTCTGATGACGACGGCAATGCTAGTGATGATGATGATGGAGGAGATGTACCACAATGGGTTAAAAATGAATGTGTAGAGTACATTGCCGGTACTCAGTATCAAAATTAAAGTTATAAATTTGAATATTAGTAATTTAGTATGTAAAATTTCTTTTTTAAATGTAAGAATGTCTATTTTTCCCTTTTGAGACTTGAATACTTATTGTTAAATTTTTTTTTTTAATTTTTTTTAATTTTTTTAGAAAAAAAAAAAAGTATGCCATGGCTTAAGCGATTAAGCGAATCGCTTAAGCGAAATTGAGCCAAATCGCTTAGCATCGCTTAAGCCATTTGACAACATTGATCATGGGTTATATGTCTTAATTCCTTGCCCCAAGGGGGGAAATTTTAACATCAAGCGGGTTTAGAATCTAGAAGAAACAGAGGAAAAGATGGAGAGCCTCAGAGGTTCGCCACGACGACTTGAAGACTCACCGCGGCGAGAAACCAACCTGAAGCACTCGCTGCGGTGAATGCTACATGATTTTTCTAGGAAAAAGCACCTCGAGTAAATCTCGCAGCATGAGATGGTCTTTCCTTGTGGCACCTGACGAGGTCGCCACCGCGACATGTGAGCTCACCACAGCGAGATGCCTGTAACTTGTGGCACCTGAAGAGGTCGCCACGGTGACATGTGAACTCGCTGCGGTGAGGTGTACTCTGTTGTACACTTGAGTGTGGTTTGTGTCTATGCCTTGGGAGGCCCTGATTTGGCCACGTGTGCCTCGTTAACCATTGTGGGTATGTTGTGCATGATTTAGGGTATACGGGGACCCACTTGCTAGAGCTTTGGCCTTGATTTGCGTGCTTTAACTCGCACGAAT
The DNA here is from genome assembly GCA_021018995.1 of Chloranthus sessilifolius. Taxonomy (NCBI): domain Eukaryota; kingdom Viridiplantae; phylum Streptophyta; class Magnoliopsida; order Chloranthales; family Chloranthaceae; genus Chloranthus; species Chloranthus sessilifolius. The sequence goes on from CM037584.1 coordinate 170,025,196, forward strand.
TTGACACTTGAGGTAGGGAAAATACCCTTGTCAATTGTATGTTTCTAGAAACCATGTTTATGATGCAATTATCAAATGAACCATATTTTTGCAATGACATATATATGTATCTTGAAACTCTTGAATGTTAAGACTTGATTTTTATGCATATGTCTTGATGATTTATGAGCATGCATCTTGAACTCGCATTTTTCGCATGGTCGCGTTTTCGTTCTTGTAGCCTACTCTGTCTATGTGTATTCGATATGTGCCTATGTTATGTGAGATCATGTGCAATAAGGAGTGGAGCCTCCATGAGAGGGGTGGAGTCCCTGGGGTTACAACCTTGTGTCCTAATACGGGCTGCTCAGTTCTCTAATATGGGATGCATTGACATGTGATTTGTTCTGAGTGTGTTAGATGTAAGGGGAGTGGAGTCTCCAAGAGGGGTGGAGTCCTCGGGGTCACGGCCTTGTATCCTAATAGGGACTACTTTGTTCCCTAATACGGGATACTTACTCTAATACCATATGATATGATATGTCTCGATTCATGATATGTGACCTGCCTCGTGTATATTTCCGTCGTTGTTATATGTGTTCATGACTTACTTTGTTCACGTGTTTCAGCTTGTGCTTGAATTCGATCTCTCTCTATGCATTGTTTTAGCACGGCTATTCATTATCATGATTTGACTTGTTGAAGCATTGTATCCATGTTTTGATCTCGCGCTCGATCTATTTTAAATACAATGTAAATTTGTGCAATCGTGAGATTTGTGACGATCTCGTCGCGACGACGCTCTCTAATAAAATATTTAGAGTCGTCACCCAGAGCTTTTGGTGTCTCGGGAAACCTATATCAATTTTATAAGCACCAAAGTGCCACAAATATGACTCTGAATCCGGTATACGCCAAAGGCACTTGGGTAGGGGCTTCGGTTATCGATTGGGAAGGTGTTAGGCACTCAATCAACCCGCTTAATGCGGTCTCTACTTATGGCCAAAACAAAAATAATATAAAAGAAAAGAAAAAGGCTTCCTCTTGCCCAAAGGGTCTTAAAATCTTATTTGTTTCCCTCCGTTTCTACCAAAAATTTGGCGGCGTAACGACACAAATGGGAGGATAGAGGAATAACTGAGAAGGTAGAGGAATAGGGGAGAGAGCAGGAGCTCTCGGGCCCTTATTGTACCGCTGTGGAGCACTGCATTGGCTTATTTTGGTGAGCTTTTGAAGGCTTTTAAGATGAGAAATAGGGTTCTAACTCCTATGACTTGATAGCTAAGAGGTAGAGAGGGAAGGGTAGGGGGTAACACACCTCTAACCTAAAGCTTTTGGGTGAAATGGTAAGGTCTAAAGGGATTTTTGAAATTCTGAAATTTGTATGGGAATGGTGCACTACAGGAGAGAGAGAGAGAGAGAGAGAGAGAGAAGGGATTCCTTAATCTCTTAATTGTAAAAATTTTCAAGCCTTTGTAAAGGGAGGGGTGCTTCTCTATTTATAGGAAACAGAGAGGTTAGAAGGGTGTTTAAAAGCTAATTTGGATTAGCAATTAGGTAATGGGCAATCTAAGATTTCCTACGAGTTTTGGAGCCTTGAAAAATGTGAAGAGTTGCTCTAATGGTGGATGATAGGGTGGGGCTTTAAATCACTTAAGAGGTTGCACATAGATAGTAAATGGGTGCAACAGAACTAGCAAAGCACACCCCAAAGGTCAAGATGGTCAACAAGCCAAACCCCAATCTCGAAATTCGAGGCAAAGAATCAGGGTTACTGTTCATATGCCTGGCGCAACTATTAGTTGTTCCAAACATATGGACAGTAAAACAGTGCTTGAATAGTATTTGGGAAGTTTACTGCCCGCAAGGGGACCCACCTTAATGCTAGCGCAACTATTAGTTGCTCCAAATCCCCAAGGGGGTTTAATTAATTTTACCATTCTGCCCCTGCAATTCGGAATGTAATATCTTTGTGTGTACAACTCCAATTGGGGTGATTCTTGGTCCGTTGAAAAGCTGAGGATTTTTACTTTTCAATGGTATGAGATTCGATTACAGTAGGTCACAGCTAGTCTCAGTGCACCACTCTTCATTCATTACTCAGGAAAGCTCGGTTTAGGTCCGAAATGGGTTCTAAGGGTCGGGATGGGTTTCTAAGAGTTCAGGAAGGTTCTTAAGGGATCTAGGATGCTTTTTAAGGGTTTGGAATGGCTCCTAAGGTTTCGAAACAGTTTCTAAGGGTTTCATATATGTCATCAAAAGCTCAGAGATGCGCCTCTCTCAAAATATATTTCGATCGGGCCTTGGGTCAATTTTTGATGTCTACAGATGCCCCTCTTTGGTATCCGATCACTAATGATCAAATGCCAAAGAAAAGAGACATCCGAAGAGGCACAAGGCATTACTGACGGATCCACTATATTCAGAACAAACTTCAAACATCAGATGAGTAACATGGTGAGAAAATGAAAGCTCAGTATGTCGGGAAAAATGATCGTTTCTCAAGGTAATCGGTCCCCAAGAGCTTAGCGACATTACTAGGCATTATCGAAGTGGTAAATGAGTCACAAAAGTCCAATAGCTGAGAAAAATGGTCGCTTCTCGAGATGATTTGAAGGAGTTTAATATTCAAGATTTATTCTGAATACAACAACTTTTTAAGGAGGGTGATCGACCCAATTCAAAGATAGGCGCGACGCAAGTACGCAAGGTTCCACAGTTTGTGTCCAAATATATGAGGCATTAACCGCCTCATCTGACTGGTCACGGGTGCCCCTGCTTGAAGCAGGGTTCGAGGTCTTTGGGTGAACCCATTGATCCTGAAGTTTATTTAGCACGACTACCCAAACAGAGCGAACAGATGTCGCAACACTTTTTTGGAGTACATGCTGCTTTTCCAACGTGCCCCGAATCATCATGACCCAGAGTATCCAACCTCATATGACACCGAACAGATCCGGCCAAAATCGGGTGCCCACCAAAGGGGACATCCAATCCTGGTCTCTGCCATCAATGATCTTACAAATTGTTTAGCTATGCATAAATATGCACCCATTAGGGGCGATAAGCAACAAAGGCAATGGAAGTCTCGACCCAGATCCTGTCTGAGTATAATTGATGAGAATAAACGACCATCCTACGGATACCCAAACGGTACACTTTACAGGGATACCGTGCCAATACAGGTTTTAAGCTTGTAAAAATAAAGGAAATGAACCCTTCTGCATGCATGTTTACATAGATTTTGATTGATATGTAGTTTCATTTTTAACAAGTTGGTTTCAACCAACGATTGACCTTTTTCATAACGGAGTTATTCGAACCTCAAATCCCGTAAGGCGTACGCCCGGACAGCACAGACCAAGAGTCCATACCTCCAAAATAGCTTGTGATGAATCTGAAGTTAGACACTCACATTCCTATGAATCCACAAACATAGCGTTCATCGCAAAGATTTAGCAGTGGAGTCGACCAAATCAAAACATTGACCTTTTGACCGGGATTGACACCGTTGCTCCTACTTTAAAGTAGGATCCAAAGATCCAAGGCGAACCTTAGATTTAAGATGTTGATATAGCACAGCTGCGTTGCCGATAAAATATTGATATTTTACCGCATCAAAACATGCACGTGTGTATCTGTGCGTCCAATCATATGAGGCATAGACCACCTCATTTAACTAGTCGCGGGTGTCCTTGCTTGAAGCAAGGTCCGAGCTCCTTGGGGTGAACCCACTGATCCAAAGTTTATTGAGCCCGACTACCCGAGCAGAGTGAATAGATGTCGCAGTGCTTTTTGGGAGTACGTGCTATCTTTTTCAAAACTTATGTTTTTGTTATTTTATGTGGGAAATTTTTTTCCTTTTTTGTGTTTATCATTTTATGTGATTTTTATTATTTTATGTGATTTTTTAGATTTTAAGTTATTATTTCATGTAATTTTATCACTTTATTACTTCTATTATTTTATGCGAATTATTTTTTGGGATTTTTTTTATCTTTTTTTTTGTGAATTTTTAGATTTTTAAGCTATCATTTTATGTGATTTTTTTAGATTTTTAGAGCTATCATTTTATGGTATTTTTTCGGTTTTTTAGAACTATCATTTTATATGAATTATTATATAATTTTATGTGAATTATTTTTGGCTTGTTATGTCAGATTTTTCATCATTTTTTAAACTTTTTTACGTTTTTCTATGTAGGATCGAGATGCCTATTAATCTCGATCCATTTTATTCTAGCACGGTTTCTCGGGCAAGTCAAAAGAGGATCGTAATTCCATTTGGGAGCATGTGCATCGGCCGGGAGTAACAAAACGAAGAGAGGGAGGGGCCGGGCTATGCAGGTGACCTGTACCAGGCCCAAAACCCGACTCGGAAGTGGCTGGTGCAACTATTAGTTGTGTCAAGCCAAAAGGGTGCTCAAAATAACCTGGCACAACTATTAGTTGTGCTAGGCATGGCTAGGGTTTGAATTTAAAGCGCCCGAGTTCGGGCAGCAAGGGTATATTTTCAAAAAAAAAAAACTCTCTCTTCAAATCGAAAATCGGCCTCCCCTAGGGTTCCTTTACATAACCTCTACGTGTGCCTCATTGCTGGCATTTGCTTGCGCCTATTGATTGTCTGCACCGCGCTAGATGAAAGTCCCCGAGTATCCATCTTCAAATAAAACTGAACAGATCCGACCCAAATTGGGTGCCTATCAAAGGAGGCACTCAATCTTGGTCTCCATCAACGATGATCTTATTATCGAATAATTATGTAAAAATATGCACTCATCAGGGGTAGATAAAATAAAGGGGAATGGAAGTCCCAATCCAGAACCCGTCCGAATATAATTTACGATAACAAATGACCATCCAACGGATACCCAGACGTAAAGCGTATACATTACAGGGATATCATACAAATACAGGTTTTAAGCCTGCACTCTAAAATGAGCCGTTCAGAATGCATATTTGAACATAGTCATTCGATAGGTAATTTCCTTTTTGACAGGGTGGTTTTAACCAACAACTGACCTTCCTTTGCGAAATCTGAAGTTTAAGACACTTAAGTTCACATGAATCCAAAACAGAGTGCTTAGCTCGAATATTTAGTAGTGGAATCAACCTGATCGAAACATTGATCGTTTGATCGGGATTGACACAGTTGCTCCTACTTTAAAGTAGGATCCAAATATTCAAGGCAAACCTTAAACTTAGGTACCAATTCTCCGTCAGTAGTCTCTTTCATTGTTATCCCAGACTTTTTGGGAACAATTTGAACTGGACTTACCCATTCACTATCAGAGATCACATAGATTATTCCAACATCGAGTAACTTGATGATTTCCTTTAAAACGACTTCTTTTATGTTTTGATTAAGTATACTCTGTGGTTCTCTCAATGGTGTACTATCATCTTTCAGATGTATTTTGTGCATACATACTGACTGATCAATCCCTTTAAGATCAGCTAAGGTCTATCCGATAGTCTTTTTATGATCTTTAAGCACTTTTAATAATTCATACTCTTGCTTTTCCGATAATGTTGATGAGATAATTACCGAAAGAGTTTCTTGAGGTCCCAGAAAAGCATATTTGAGTGACTCAGGCAGTTTGCTTTAATTCAACGGTTGGTGGCTGCTCGATTGATGGAGTCAACTCATCCTTTACCTCAATAGGTAATGGTTCCACCTTAGTCTCAATTTCACATAACTTATCATCTTCACTTGATGAATTCGTCCTCTTCTCTTCTAGTTGTTTTTTTCATATCCTTTCACCTCATAGATGGCTAACAAAGCAGTTTCGAATTCTTCTTTGATAAGTATTGATGGTAAAGCTTCGTCCACCTGATCGATGTAGAAACAATCAACCTCATCCTCATTGGGAAAATGGTTCATCGCATGAAATATATTGAGCCTGACTTTCATGTTTCGAAAAGAAACATCCATGACTCCCGTTCGATAATTGATGTAAGCATTAGCAGTTGCGAGAAACAGACGTCCAAGAATGATCGAGACTTGATTGATGGATTTAACTGGTGGTTCCATGTCCAACACAACAAAGTCCACTGGAAAGATAAATTTGTCTATTCTAATCAAAACATCCTCGATGATACCCCTAAGTCTTCTTTCTGACCTATCAGCAAGTTAGAGTATAACTTTCATGGGTTTCAATTCACCCAGTCCTAATTTCTCGTACACTGAGTATGGGATCAGATTGACACTTGCTCCCAAATCCAGTAATGCCTTACCAATATGTTGCCCACCAATGACACATGGAACAGTTGGGACTCCAGGGTCCTTAAGTTTTTAAGGGGCATCCAATTGCAATATAGAACTAACTTGATTACTCAGAAACACTTTCTTTGAAACTTGAGTATGTGCTTTTCTTTTACGAGTGCATAGATCTTTGAAAAATTTTACGTACTCAGGAACTTGCTTGATTGTTTCAAGTAATGGAAGATTTATCTTTACCTGCTTGAATATTTCAAAGATTTCTTTCATTTTTTACGCTCCTTTCTCCATTCTAGATGGAGGTGTTAGGCACTCAGGGAATGGTGCCTTTGGGGTATAGGATTGGGGTTCATTTTCTGTTTCTTCTTTAGGTCCTTGTTGGAAAATTTGAGGAGATTCTTTCTCTTTTCCTTTCTCTAGCCCTTTGCCTTTTGTTGCTTCTTTTTCTTCTTCCTTATTAGGTTCCACTGGCATTTCCACTTGATTATCAATTGCTCGCCCACTTCTCAACACAATAACAACTTTTAACTGTTGACTATTCAATGGTCCTTCATCAGGTGATGTTTGGCCTCGAGGGTTATTGATGGGTTGGCTAGGAAGCATACCTTCCTCTCATTGACTCAATTGATTGCTCAATTGGCTAAATTGGTCCATCATCATCTGCTGAAAAACTTGCATATTTTGCATAATCTTTTCTTTTAAATCAGAATCTTTCGAAGCGGTAGTTTGAGATTGATTAAAATTCTTATTGAAATTTTGATTTTTGTGAAACTCAGAGTTTGGATGATAATAACGAGAATTCTCTTGAAAATTAGAATTCTGTTGTGGACTAAAGTTCTGTTGACCACTCGTTATGTTGGATCTGTACTGCTGGTTCACCTGTCCAGTTTGGTTTGATCCTCCCCATCCTAAGTTGGGGTGATTTTTTCATTCCGGATTATAGGTGTTTGAGTACATGTTCCTACCCTGCCACTGATAAGATTTAGTCAGATTCATCTACTCTTGAGGAGTAGGTTCATCAGGGAAGAATGACAGGGTAGTTGGACACTCGTTAGCCATGTGACCTGGGTGGTCACAAATTGAACAAGCCGTGGGGTTGATGGGACTTTTAGTTTACTTGGTTGCAGCTAACAGCATGTTCATTTGTTTGGACAACATGTCAACTTTTGTTGATAGATCTGAGGTATTATTGTTGACATCATATAGTCTATCTATGGTCAACACATAAGATTTAGCTGTCACATCCAAGTTAGTTCGCCCCATTGTCACATTTTGAATTGAGGTTTGATACAACTTTTCAAACAATGTACATAATTCATCAGCCTCTTTTGTGGCACATGATCCTCCACAAGATACATCAATCATGCATCTCTCTTCTGGAATCAATCCATTGTAAAAACTTTAAACCTGTTGCCACCTTGGAAGTTGATGATGAGGATAACTCCTGATCAATTCCTTGAAACGTTCCCCACATTCATGAAATATTTCTGTAGATTATTGGGAAAAAAATTGAATCTTTTGACGCAACTCAATAGTTTTGGTCATCAGAAAATATTTTTTAAGGAATTGACGGTATAGCTCTGCCCAACTCTGGATAAATTGTGGTTCTAATGAATAGAACCAAATTTTTGCCTTATCTCTTAAAGAGAAAGGAAAGAGTTGTAGTTTAGCTATCTCGTCAATGACATTGTGAACTCTGAACATTTTACACACCCCAGTAAACTCATTTAAATGAACATGTGAATTTTTGTTGGACAATCCATGAAAAATCGGTAACATTTGAATCATCGCGGATTTGAATTCATAATGATTTCCTGGAATGGGAGCATGCATGATACTATCCTGATCCTCGTAAAAATCAGGATCATTATAATATTCCAATGTTCTTGGGCCCTCATCATGATTATTATTTTCATTATTTCCATTATTGATGTTTTGATTGTTCCTATTCATTTCTGGCCTTTGATCTGTCATGATTTCAGTATGATGATACTGATTCCTTTGGATTCTGCGATTCTCAAGACCGTTCGATCTCAAGATAAATGATTGTAGATGTGGGTGATGAGATCGAGTAAAACTCATGCACCAACACCCAAAATAAGGATTACTGAATCCACAATAAACTCACAGATTTCAGCTTCAATCGATTGAGGCAATGGTATCAATCGATTGAAACAAAGTACACAACTAATATTTCAACAGAGACTTATCCATCAATCAATTGATGGATTAAAATCAATCGATTGAGGTTCAAAAGTCTAGCTGGACAGCACAGAAATGCCAGCTGAAAAGGCAAGCAACTGAGGTTTAGTCAATCTATTGACAGAGAAATGTCAATCAGTTAAAAGAGTTACAAAAATTTTCACAGCAATAATATTCCAGTCTCAATCGATTGACAGAGAATTTTCAATCGATTGATTTCCACGATGAACAATAGCCAGTATCAGAAGAAAAAAATATTATATTTTTATATATTTTTTTTTGTTTTAATATATATATATTAAAATTTAAATTCAAATTTCAAAATTCAAAATTTTAAAATTAAAATTTAAAATTTGAAAGTCAAAATTTAAATTTCAAATTTTTAATTCAAATTTTAAATTTCAAAATCAAATTCAAATTTTAAAATTTAAAACTCAAAATTCAAATTTAAAATTTTAAAAATTGAAATTAAAATTAAAATTTTAAAGATTTAAATTCAAATTTCAAAATCAAATTTTAAAATCTAAAAACAATCACACAAAATTTCACAAAATCCTACATAAAAGAAGAAAAGAAGGAAAAGAATAAAATACTCTTATAAATCCTAAGCAAGAGATCCTAAAAATCCTCTACTCCCTAAAAGAACTCCACAAAATCTTATCAAATAGAATAAAATAAAGGAAAGAAGATTTTGCAAATCAAAAATTAAATTTCAAATTTCAAAATCAAAATTCAAACATGAAAATCAAAATTCAATTTTAAAAATTAAATTTCAGAATTCAAATTATAAATTTCAAATTTCAAAAATCTTTCAAGCTCCATATTTCAGATTTCAACAATCTCAAAATTTTCATCATTCCAATTTTATAAATCCAAAATTTCGAAATAAACAATTCAGATTTTTATTTGTTGGAATTCTGAAAATTGAAACTCACAATGGCCAATCAATTAACTCTTTGGACTCAATCGATTGACAAATCAACACACCACAACCACAGAAAAAAGTCGATCGATTGAAGATTCGATCTCAATCGATTGACTGTCACACAATTCTACACAAATCTCTTACCGAATTTATCAAAAAAAAATTCGATTCCCCAGCAGCGGCGCCAAAAACTTGGTCGATTTTAAATTGTACCATTGCAAGTGCACAAGATCAATTGTAGTACGGTAAAATCAAGGGTGTCGAACCCACAGGAAAACGTAAAATTTAATTAATCCTTAAAGAGATTTGAAAATTTCAAGGAAGTACTAAGGGAGAAAGTTCAATTTGCTAAACAATTACCACACTATTCTAGATGTAAGAAAAATAACTAATTTGAGCAAGAATAGTTTATGATAAATAAAATGATAATTTTATAAATGAACAAGGAATTTGCTATACCAGATTTGTAACCTTTCTACCATTAAACCCATAATTCCATAACACATCAATCACACCATCATTTATCTAGAAAAATGAATCGTAAGAAAATATGATCATCGATCCGGCATACCCTATCTAAAAATGATGACTCAGCCTATCATTGCGGTATGAATCATGTCAAAAGTATAGCGTATCTCAAGATTTTTAAATCACGACTATGAATATATAATCACTCTATAGCCTAGATCGGCCTGCAGGTACAGATCTGGCGATTATGGTCATTGATAACGTAGATCAACGGTCATAATAAAGTATTCAAAAGATATTCAATTTAAACACACTTTTTTACAGAATGATTTCATGATAAAATTAAGAGACTGTGGAGTTAATCATAAAAATGTTACTTATCTGGGGATCGCATCCTCCTTGAACAAATGATTTAGTCGCTCATCCTTAGTATGCGATCTCGTTGTAAACTCGAAGTCTTTCTCTTAAACATGTACTTTCTATTTATCATTAAAGATCTTTTTACAATACTTTTCCTAAATACAATCTATGATTTTACAAACTGTAAAAGAAAAGAAATATAAAAGCCTAAGTACAATCTACCCAGAGAAAACCCTAAAAGAAAAAGAAAGAATATGAGCCCAAGAGTGAGAGAAGGGATGGAGAATAGATCCACAAAACAAAGTCGTAGCTTTCTTTATATAGCGACGAGCAAAACATTTCCCTAATTACCTCAATCGATTGAGTTCTCAATCGATTGACCTCAAATTTGAAAAAGAGGGCAAAACTATCTCTCTTGTCAATCGAGTTCTCAATCGATTGACATATATGGGTAGAGTCTCCATTCTCCTGGTGGATGTAGAGCTACTTCACGGATTTCGATGCTTCTTTTGACCTTTTGGATTCACAGTTCTTGCGAAACGCTTAATTATTCTCTTTTATGTTCTTTAACGATCCAACGGTCAGAAACCCTGTAAACATTGAACTCCATAACAGTCATCAGATGCTTTCATCGGCTAGCTAAATGTAAGAATTAAGGTGCGAAATATAGTCACATTTCAGCACCGATCACCGGGTTGTGTCGGATGCTTCAAGCCTGACTTGACCCAGTGGGTCAAGTTTATGCGTTCGACCTAGTTTAAAATCCAGTTCAAGTACTGGTCCAACCTTAATTGGTGATAGTCCCTACCAATATTTTGGTTTGATACATGCATCTGAAGGATTTTCTTCATCATATTTATAATAAGAGTCTTCTAAGATCAATTGTGGCTCTTTAATACTCCCATTCACACCTCCCAGTAGCCTTTGGTTTTGACAGAATATATTTTCCTAGTCATTGTTTTTGTTAAAATTTTGGAAGATTATATATTCTCCTTCCTAATTTATAGGGTTTTCACTGTGAGTTTCAGAGATGTGATGGAAATCAATGAATTGGAACGTAGAGCTCAGGCACAAGCTGAAATTTTGAGAGCCGCTCTAGATGAACATAGTCTAGAGTTTCGAGTTAAAGCTGCAAATGAGGCTAAGGCAGCTTGTCAACAAAGGCTTTCTGCTGCTGAAGCTGAAATTGCTGATTTAAGGACACAAGTGGATGCTTCTGAGAGGTTGGGTCCCTTTTCCAATTCAAATTATGTTTGCTATGTTATAACACATAACTATTGTTTCTTTGCATCATTGCTTCTGTTGGTTATATTGAACTACCCGAAGAATACCATTGCTAAATTCAATGGTCTCTCTAGGCACACCACCTTTGGTGAGCAAGTCGGTGTTTGAGTTAGCCTCCTTATGGACATAAGTGAGATCGATGGATAGTTCCAATACTTCTTCGAACCAATTTAGCAATCTCCTTTGAAATCCTTCTAAATTATGTGACCACCTATTATAATAACATTTAAATAGTTTGAACTCCATTAATCTCTGAGTCCAAACTTAAAGCACATACGCCATAAATGCCCGCAAGGGCTACATGAATTTTAATTTCAATAGTATCAGATGACTTAAAGGGTTTGAAAATTCTTGTTTTCATCACCCTAGGGTAGTAGCCAATGAGACCACCCTACCTGCCAGTCTTCATTACTGATTGAAGAAGTTATAATATTGAATTTAAGAGTGCCTAATGGAGCACTTCACAATCCTTGACCAGCTTATCGATTTTCTCCTCACTATGCGCAACACCCATCTAACTTCTTTGAATATTGTTTGCATTTACCCATCTAAAGTCACTACAAGGAATGGTCTGTGATACAACAGTTATTTAGAAACCAATCCTTTACCGTAATAGCATTTCTTTTATTTAATTTGCAGCTATAAACAACTTCTGTCCATACACCATTAATGTCCTCTTGCTTATAGGACTTACAGCAGAAATATATATATAGGAAGAAAGGCAGGCCTACAATCCTATAAGATCTTTGTCTTCTATTTTTATATTACGAAACAGAGAGAGAGAGAGAGAGAGAATAAAGACCCCCTCCACTGAAATGCTCCACTTGTATCTCCGAACGAGAAGCTTCATGCGACTCTTCTCTGTTTCCATTGGCCGTCAACGCAGCTTCGAAGATGCGATTTCCAAGGAAAATTGTTACCACCCACCACATCATAAAACCACCAATACCATAGAGATCTTGCCATTTTCAGATGAATACAAGAAACCCATTTGGAAATGCTTCTCCTTTGAAGAGATATTTGAAGCAACCATTGGTTTTCATATAGGTTTGTATGTTTTTTTGTAGAATTAGATAAGAAACCCCTTTTTATTCTCTTTTCCTATGTTCTATTATGTTTAAATATAAAAGATTTTAATTTGATGTGGCATCCATCATCAGATAGTCTAGTTGGGAGAGGTGGGTATGTAGAGGTTTACAAAGGCATCCTAAATGATGGTCAAATGATCACTATAACAAGACTAATTAGAGCTTCTATAGACGAACAGAAAGAGAAAGAGTTCTTAACAGAGCTCGGAACCATCATCCATGTCCACCATCCAAACATCTCTCTCTTAGGTTGTTGTATCGATAATGGGTTGAATTTGATATTCGATTTCTCTTCACATGGCTGCGTCTCTTCGCTTCTCCATGGTAATTAATAAATTATCTAAATTTTATTAGGAGAATTCGCAATTTAGTGTTTCTTCTTCCTATGATCTTTTTTATAGACGAGAATTCACCTCCAGTGGCTTGGAATTTGAGGTACAAGATCACTGTTGGAACTGCTCGGGGCCTTGTTTACTTGCACAAGGGCTGTCAAAGAAGAATTACCGACGGCTAGTGAACTCTACGCTGACGGCCATCCCTCAGCATAAATGCCTTTTTCTGTAGTGGTAACTTGCGATCACGTGCTACATGGCATGTGATCTAGCATTCGAATGCACAGTCACCACCATGCATGTGTTCGAACACATCTTCCCATTTCTCGTATATATAAAAAATTCCAAATTCAGTCAAGCACAACTTCATTTTCCTTGACCATCCTATAGTCTCATTGATCAAAGGATCTTAAGTTTTAACCACTTGTCACTTAATAGCCCTCTAAATTTAAGCAACGTGCTAAGAAGGTAAGAGAGAGAACCATTACTCTTTTAAAAATAATATCCGATTTCTCAATATGACTACTTTTCTCCCTTCTAATTTCCCAACAATGGGTAATTACTATTACAGATGTAGTTAAATAACACTTCTCTAATTTCCCACATACATTACTCAGTATGGCAACTTCAGATCTACAAGTGATCTTTTGACAACATAAAAACCTCAAGAACAACCTATAAACCAATATCGACTTTTATCAACCCACATTGTATAGTTAAGGATTGACAAAATAAGAATCTTGCAAAATCAGAGAACTTGAGAACTAGAGAAAATTACCTTAGGTTGACACTGAATGAACTTATCCATAGCTTCAAGGAGACGTGTGTTATCAACTCCAGCCTTCAAGAAGATAACGGCGAGCAAGGTCATTCCTTTGCTCCTCAATCGGAAACCAATAAATCCCGATGACCAGATTAAGAAGCATAAATTAACGATCACTATGCATTTAAAAATTAAATAAATCAATAAATAAAAAAAAGAAAACAAACAAATATAAACAAAAATAAAAAGGATACTAAAACAACAAGAAGAAAAACATCGATCGAACTTGCAAATACCTGTTTTGCAAGGCCAATGGCGCCTTATTAACAACATAAGATAGAACTCTGTTCAAAAAATTCTCACCACCGGCCATGAACTAAGGAAAAAAGGGCAGAAATCAATCAGTGTCACAGAGAAATTTGGAAGCTACAAAGGATTTTTAGAAACCCTAATGGGGAAACGAGATCGAACGATGGCCATTAGATCCATTGAAAGGAAGCTTGTGATGCATTGACGAGTTCACCATTGTGAGAAAACCTCATGTCGTCTTCTGCTTCTTCTGTGCAGGAAAATCGTCCAATGGAAGTAGCTAGGGTTTGGTAATAGCGGTTTGGTAATAGCGGAAGAAAGAAGGAAAGCTAGAAGCTAGAATTGAAATCATGTTTGGGGCTTATTTTTATAGTGTTTATACCATATATTTATTAAAACGACAAGTTTATCCTTTTAAAAATTTGTAATTATCCGCCTATCGTTTTCTTAAAATACAACAGTTATAAGGTACTAAACAACTGCTTTAGGCAGTCGATTGTTTCACTACTGCTTTTAGCCATTGATTTTTTCATACCCGTGATTTTTTTTTCTCATTTTCACATAGTGTAATTACTCTTCAACTATATTTATCGGTGTGTTACATAAATAAATATATGTATAAACATAACGATAATCTGCATGTAAACTTCCTTATATATTTGATAATTCTATAATTCAGCTTGAGTATAATATATGAGTCATGGACATGTTAGGTCATATGTACGCGAGTGTATGAAATCATATTTACGCTTGGGCGTGGTGATTCATTGAGATGTTATCGAAGCGAGGAATACATCATATTCACATGTTCTACAACTCATTATGGTATGAAACATCATGACGAGCAGGGTGAGTGCGAATTTAGTGTAGCATCATCTACGGTGGCATATAGAGTGACCAGTTCTAAAATGATAAGGATGGGATATGAGTTATGATATGAGATTCAGACCTTGAGCCTTAGTTGCAGTGAGATCTCTTTATGGTCACGTGAATCTCGAATTGTAGGCGTCCATGTACGGATGCAAGCCTCTATGGTAGTCTAGAACCTCGATGGTAGCAAGATCTCTTTAGTGTCACACGAAGTACATCCCGATTACTACGGAACCCTTTCTTAGGAAAGCGTGATTTAGTAGAGTTATCTGACTATAGCTCGTCCTTAAGTTATTTGGTATGAGTATGAGATAAGATATGTTATGAATACGATAATAAGACACTGCTGTATAGTCCAGCAAAATATTAAGAACTTAAATCTTTGTACATGTCATTCCTTGCAAGTCACCGTAAGGGCAACAACATCTTACAGCCAAGACGGGTCTCTAAGAAGCACTATGAGTATGTTATGAGTTACGTTTGGTCATTTATGTCTCCCTATTAGGCTGGGTGGCGAGTATGAGTATGATATGGATGACATTATGGTATGGTGGTATGATACTATGGCGACCCTAACATGGTAGCTCAAGCAGCGACTTTGATACAGATCATTTATGATTTATGAGTATATTAGTTACGCTAATGCGATGTACATACATATGTGCGAGAATAATAAGATATAATATGTTATGAGTTATGGTGATGTACGTTAGGATATGAGTGTCTAGATCATGATAATATATTTATGTTATTATATAAGCTCTACGATATGCACTTGACTTTATCTTTTTCTAATTCAATTGATATATTATTATTATCACTCACGTAATACACCCACAATACACCTGAGTAGAATGAGGTGGATTTTACGTGACTGAGTAAACTTATCCCACAAAAATCTAACAACTACAAATGATTTTATTGACGGAGTAGGCATTGGCTACTCTGATCCGATTGGTACTGATTTCATTGATCCCGTGGACGTAGTTTACCAGGAGCCTTGGGAAGGCGACATCGTTGGTTACCAGGAGGACTTTGGTGTTGACTTTGACCCGAGTGCCGGTTATTGACATTTGTAGACTCGATACTCAGTTGATTCTACACTATTATCGTTGACTCTATGATTTCATTTGATCTGATTTGTCTCCAACTTTTATTTTTTGTTTTATTGGCGGTTTATCTGGATTTATTGCATTTATTCGGTTATTTATGACTGCTCTTATATTTCACTTTTATATGTTGACTTTCACAGATTTGGTAGAACCAAATATGTGCGAGAACTCTGACCATGTGTATGTTCGCTTAGCGTATCCGGAATGCGTGCAGGTCATAACTCAAAATTTTAGGCCCTCGGGATGAGGTAGAATTTCAGGTCGTGACAGAAAATCATTGGCTGCCTTCTATCATATAATGGCGATTGCTTTTGAGCCCAATCTTCAATAAAATTGATCTTTAAATCATGGCTCACCAATTAGATGACCACATGTTTATTCCATATGGCTTATATCTCCAAAAATAATGATCCTGGTTATTTTTGGGAATTTGTGCCATATGAATTAAAAATCTGACAGTCTAATAGGTAAGTCACGATCTAAAGATTAGATTCCGTCAAAAACGATCTCCATCACCTGAATCATGGCATTCAATACACTACAAAAATAAGATTATTAGTGACCATCAAAATTGCTGTTATTAACAAAAAACCTTATTGTTTCAGTAGCGATGGGACTAGTAGCGACAGTTTTAGTTGCCGCAGAAACGCCTTATTTTTGAAGTAATGGTTTTCATTTTCAGGTGAGATAATCCAAGTTGCACACACTGAATCTTCGGATGCAAATCTCCATATCCTATGAAGAATGATTTTGTATTTGGTAAGCGGCCATTCTCTATCTATATTGTCAACGAATCCCGTGTCATCTACATTGTCAACGAATCACGTGTACAGAAATATAAGATTTAGAAAGTTTGATTACCCTAGGGCTGTCATCAGGTAGGGTCGGATCGGGTCGATTCGACACCCGACCCAATATTACCCGGTCGGTACATAAAATTGGCTTATTTAGTTGGATATGACCCATGAGACATCCAAACCGACCTTTGGATTGGGTCAACCGAGTGGCTTTTCAGGTCGGGTCGGGTCGGATGGACCTGACTCGATTTAATATTTTATATTTAAAAAATTACCAAAATACGGGGTTCTTTACTGAACCGAGTCAGTTTTTCAGGTTGGGTGTCGGGTCGGGTTTACTTGGCATGAGTGCACTATTGGATTGGGTCGGGTGTATTATTGGGTCAGGTCGGGTCGGGCATTTGCAAATTTTTTTTCAAACAGCAAATTTTTGACCGATCAGCTGACAGCCGTAATTAACAACACATTAAATATTTGGGCCAGCATATATATATAATTTTGGAAAAATTATAAATATAAGACAGATTTGTTGGCTCGACGTGGGTAGTGGCACCAACCAACATTAATAGCCTCACCAGCAGCCCATTGCATTCCGGCGCATCAGCCGCTTGAACTTTGTCTACTGTCCTCCATTCTTCTACAATTTAATCTTGTCAATGGTGTCTCGAGTCCCGACGCACTCTGGATGAGTTGGTACTAGTTTAGGAGATGGCATTCTCAGAAAGGAAACCCATTCACATTTTGATGTTTAGAACGGGTCAGTTAGATTATAACAACTCATACGATTTGACCGTGAACAAATAAAAAGTAACCGACTCCGCACGCACTCAGCAGCATTTTATAAGGATCCCAGTATTTGCAACCGACTACGAGTTTTCGCACCTGAGAGCTGTCCTCTACTCCACTTCCTTGAATCATTCGCTTCAGAACGCTTTCCAGGTTAATTTTTTTGTAAAAGAGATGTTGAGATCATGACCCACCTGTTAGACGATCAGATGTTGATTCCACCTGCAACATCATATCAACATCAGATATCTGATGCATGTGTTGTATTTTCCCCGCCGATTTATCTCTAAATCCGGCTTTACGGTCGCTATGCGAGAAAGTGACTAAGGCTACGTTTCGGCAACGTAGTGGACGTGCGCGTGCCTGTGCCCTATTCGCTTGCTACCCATCCAATCCGCCAAAGTGGGCTTTTCTCACTCCTGAAAAAACTGTAGCTATGAACTTATTCACAGCATTTTTCCACTTTCCGTCACCTACATGTACGCTCAAACGCCCGTGAATGGCCGAGAGCAGAGAAAGAGTGTTGCCAAATGCAGCCTAATGAACCACTTCACTAGAACTCGGGGCATGTATTAGCACCAAGGAGTAAAATTGGGTATCGGTCTCCGATATTAATTTGCCTGAGGCCGATACAAATAGGTCAATATCGATACGTATCGATCAATTTAAAAGATAATAAGATACCAATACGGAACTAATACCAATATGGGACTGATAAGTATCGGTTTAGCCGATATTTAATACATTGATTAGCATTAACTCATAGTTGATTGGTTCCTTTGTTGACAGACTTAACCATAACATGGCGTAAGGCAGACCTGTATCAATTGTCAGGTCCACAGCACACCCAACGCATGCATGTGTAGATAGACACATATAATATAAAGGTTAATATATATTAACAGCCAAAAATTTTACATTAGCAACCGCTAAATTTGTTGACTTCTTTTAATCAGACAATGAAAATTATTTTTCATCTTAGTGCTCCACGCTAGATTTTGAGTTTTTTTTTTTTTTTTGATACGGCTATTTGGTCGAGACAGTCTCAAAAATCGAGGAGCAGACACACATACACATATGACAGTTGCAAAGTTGTATTAGAGAACACCAACTATAGCGGTGAAGATTAACTAATAAAACCCAACTCGCATCTTATAAAAAGATAAGGGTGGAAAATAGAGGACGTTTGTCGAATCCACAACCTATTCCCTCCCAATGGAGGGAGTGTACCAATTAGGCTAATGCCTCTTCGATAGATCATGGCCTACTTATTAGACATCATATCACTTATGAGATGTGTCATGTGAAATCAACATCAGATTGTTTGATAAGTGGCCTTAATCTCAAGAACTATTCTATAAAAGATTGAGAAGAAACATAACCTCAATTTTCTCATTCAAGACAGATTAAGGTTTTAATGTAGAAAATCCCGGAATTTAAAGATAGAATCAAACCATAACCATATGACTCAAGGCAGTCATAGAAATTTTATATTTTTGAAAGGAAATTTGTGGAGGATGCTATTATATTTGAGAACCTGTCAACACCTATAATGCTTTGTAAAAATCTGTGAACTCTAAAATGTAAGTATTATTATTTTTATTTTCGAACGGCTAATATTAAAGATTATTGATCCGACAGTAAGCCATAGTTTTATAGGTGGAGTTCTTTAATTGAAATATGTTACAACCAAGGTATAAAAAACTATATTGGTCTCGGATATCGATTTGTCCAAAGCTAATATGTCTCGACCAATTTATTAAAAAAATAATAAATAAAAAAATAAAGAAGGGAAAGAGGGGTATCGGCCATGGCAAGTATCTCTTTCAGGCGATCAGTCCCGAAGAAGCAGATGAGACGTGGGAAAGGAACGTTTCAAAACTTTATCGCTTTCTATTACTTCATCACTTTCATGCGCCTTTTTCAAAAACTGATTAAAAAAAGTACCGTCATGCTCACTGCACAAGTCTCCTTTCTCACCCTACTTCCTTCAACTGGTGTTAATTGATTAACTTCAAATCTGATAGTAGAGATTTGTTTTGATCTGCATCTTCTGCACTATGAATATATAGATCACAATCGTACTGATGATTAACATAATTTTAGGATTAAAAAAATGTGATCTTAAAATTATAG
Organism: Chloranthus sessilifolius; assembly: GCA_021018995.1. Classification (NCBI taxonomy): domain Eukaryota; kingdom Viridiplantae; phylum Streptophyta; class Magnoliopsida; order Chloranthales; family Chloranthaceae; genus Chloranthus; species Chloranthus sessilifolius. Next base: position 170,044,826 of record CM037584.1, read on the forward strand.
GACTTATATCACAGTCAAGAATAATTTTAAGATCACGTTTTTGAGATGTTTTCCATGTATTATAGAGAACCGACGGTATGATAGTACGCCCTTCATTTATAGATTCACGCTACAGAAGATGAGGATGAAAAATAATTTCGATGTATACCGGCTAGAGGTTGTGGGGTTGAGGAAATAACTTTTGAAAAATTACAACAATATCAAAAAGCAAATCCCCAAAAAAAAATGCTCTCCAGCCTGGCCGGTTTTCCTTTTCCCAATTATCCGCTGAAGCGTGTCATATATATACGCAAGAAAGTAAGCCTCTTTCGCCTTCTCTATGAACGCGTGTCATCATACATGCAAGCAAGCAACAGCTGCCTAGAAGAAGCAGCGCTAGATATGACTGTAGTCAGTTGCCCACCGCCTCAACCCGTCACCATGCTTTTTATATCACCCGTGCACTAGAAAAGGACGAGGCACTGCAAAATGGTGCATAAACACCGGTCGACGGATACGAATATGTATCGGTGCAGATACGGTGCAGATCGTATCGATTGGCTAAAAAATTGATATATATTATCAATACGATTTAATATTAGCCGATATTTGATTCCTTGGCTACAATCGCGAGTAGCCGCTTAACTGCTTGAACCCTACTATGCATGTGTTATAAAAGTGATGTATATCTTAATGGTATAAGATTATTTAAAATATATATTTTATTTCACACCGTATCACCATGACGTCCTAATTTAGGCAGTCCGAGATGTCAAAGAAACTCAGTTGCACGGTCCTAATCTCAGGATACATATACACTCTAAATTAACATATATCGGATCAACACGAGATATAAATTTTTAGGGTAATCTCAGGGGAGGGAGGGGATTTGAACTCAAGTCTCTGCTTTGAATATAACCCACTTACCCCCCTTGAGGTTATAATTATTTAGATTTATCAACTTTCTTAGCCTTTCTAGAAAAAGCTTAGAAATGGTCCAACGAGGACTAATAAAAAAACAGAATCACTTTGTCCGTATAATGGACCAAAATCTTGATTTTGGTCATAATCCGAATTATAAATTAGTTAAATTTTTGATAAATTTCGAGTTTTTTTAAAAATATGCTCTAAATTTTATCAAACTTTATTAAACTTGGCCAAACTTTACCTCACCAATTTTGACAACTTCCGTAATTTTTTAGAGGGATTCCAACAAATTTCGGTGAGATCTGGCGATATTTAGTCAATTTTCGGTAATATTTTTCGAAACCCGAATAGATAGGGTGAATCGGACTAAGATTCGGTAACTCCCGTAATTTTTTAGAAGGATACGGACAAATTTCAGTGAGATCCAGCGATATTATGACAAAATTTGGCCAATTTCTGGCGAGATTTTTCAAGACCCGAGTAAAGACGGTGATCCGGGTCAAGATTCGGTAACTCCCGTAATTTTTGGAAGCGAAATCCGATGAGAATTGATCGAAATCCGACGAGATTTGGGCGAAATTTGATGAGGTTTGAGTGAAATATGGTGAGAAATCGATTAGATCTAGCGAAATTCGAATATATATGGCGAACCACGCGTAAATTCGGCAACTTACGGTATTTTTTTGTATGAAATCCGGCGAAACTCGATAAAATCCGGCAAGCAAAAAAGTTATATTTAGATAATTCCGACAAGATTTGATGAAAACCGACTTCACACAATGAATAACGCGAAGATTCGACACCTACATGAATTTTTTGAAGAAAATCCGGAGAGATCCGACAAAGTCCGGCAAGATCCGGTGAGGCATGGGCGAAATCTGACAAGAATATAGCTCGTTTCCGGAATAGGAGAAGGTGTTATGGTGGTGCAATTTGTAAGAAATTTGTATTATATACCCCTTAAAATTTGATTGCCCTTAAAGAAGTCTAAAATGGGTTGCCCTTAAAATTTTAAATTTTATACTCCTTTAAAAATGCTTAAAAGAATTAGAAAATGGGTTGTAAGTAAAATTTTGAATTTTACACCCCTTCAAACCATCTAAAAGAAAAGATGAGTAGAATTCGACCGATAATTTGAAATTACGGTCAATAATTTGAAATTATCGGTCGATAATCCGAAAATTTTAAATTATCGATTGATAATTTCAAAATTTCAGAGGAGGGGCAATTTTTTATATTTTTTCGGTTCAGTCATGATCGAAACGGAGACATCTCGATCATGAGTCAAAATTTTGTCCGATACCGATACATATCAGTATCAAACTTGGACGATACGGTATATTTAATGTACCGTATTATTATTTTATATATATATTTGGATTATATATTTAATATATCGTCCGATATTTTACTATTCCGATATATATATCATTCAATCGGTATCGATTTTGAGTTCAAATGATATATACCATACCCGAAATTTTGACCCATGATCTGCATGTTGCCTTAAAAGGGGAACCACTGATGCTCAAGATTTAGAACAGATAGCTACTTTATAATAACTCATAATAGATTATTTGACCATTCACAATAAACAACATTATCTTTTAGTAGAGGTTCCCAACTCCCAATATAAATGACAATAATTGATGAGTTAGTATCAGGCACGGAGGTACCCATCCCAGCATTAAGTAACATTATTCATGGATCGCGCTTTTGGACGTGATTTTTTATGTGCACCATTTGATCTGAAGGATAAGTGAAGAAAAAATCTTTGCTTTTAGGCGATTCAAAGCAGTGAAGGTATCAGAGATTTACATGATAGCCAAGAACTTAAAAGTTAGGAAAATTTACCTGACCGGCCCTGTCAGATGCGTCTTTTACGTCAGAAGTCCTGTAGTTTCACTTTTACTCAAACAAACCAGTTCCAAGCCTAGCCGACCCTGAGGAGAGTAAAAGGTCCAAATTACCCGCTTCTATGACCTTTTTTAACCAACAAAGCATTCTCTTCTTCCTTATTTTATCCTGTAAAAAAGTTAGAGGTGCAAAACCCTAGACGACGTCTCCTTACTTAGTCTGATCTGCTCCGATCTGCTATTTCGAAGAAGAAAACAGAGGCTTGGGAGAAGAAGCCCCTGCATTTCTTCATTGTGGCAAAAAGACCCTGAAGTTTATCCTTGCGACGCGAGGTATGCTATTTAAACCCCATTTTCAGTTTATTAGTGTCTCTTAGTGATGTAATATTTCATATTCGTGTAGTATAAGAAAGGTCTTTGTATCATTCGATCCATTTTTTTAAAAATATATATCGATTGCAAATACAATCGTCATCGACTCCATATAGAGTCGATATCGATTGTATATAGTCGATAACGACTCTATATAGAGTCGATAGTGATTGTATATACAATCGGTAGCGATTGTATATATAGTCATTATCGACTCTATATAGAGTCGATGACGATTGTATTTGCAATCGATATCGATTCTATATATAGTCGTTATCGACGCTATATACAATCGACTAAGATTTATAGTCATCTTTTCTCTTTTGTTTCATCAGTCTTATGACCCCTTCCTTCTCATTCTTAAACAGACGATGACGGACGTAAGGATTCCTCTTCTTTATGGCCTTCTTGTAAACGATGATGGCTTATATGAAGGTGGCCGACGGAGGCTTATTAACATTTCAACTGAAATTTCTTATGAACAATTCATAAGGCGAATGTCTGCTGTCAGTTTTGCGAATGCGGATGAAACAGTTTCCACAAAGTTTCATATGAAGATAGTGAATACGCATGTGGTTGCCGACATTTTGAACTCTGATGATTTGGCTACCTTATTTACGTTTTATAAATCCGCGGTGGACGTTATAAAATTATTCATCATTAATGAACCATCATCCTTCCCAGTTGAAGCTGAACAAGTAGATCTCGGCGGGACTGATTTTGTGACTCATTCATTTCAGTCATGTAAGTTTGAGGATGAAACTGTATACGATACCGTCCCGTTAGGCGATAACGGTTATATTGCGACGAACGATGGCAGAGGGAAAACAACATTTTATTTAAACGATGCTCTAATTGAATCGTGTGATGACCCAGTAAAATACATGCATGGGTCACAACAATGTAGTCAATGGTTAGACTATACTTCAGAAAGGGTGGTGGATACCGACGATTTCAGTCATATCTTCCCCGGTGGATAGACAACTTAGTTTACTCAAGACTTATGTTCTACCATGCCATCAATGAGAATTATCGGAGAAACTCAACCCCATGTCCATACACATGAGCACCCCTTCGGTGAATGACCTAGCCAACCACGCCATTATCTATTCGGTGAAGGATCCGGTCAATCACATCAGAACTCCTTCGGTGAAGGATCTAGTCAACCACCCGAGAACACCGCTAGTGAATGGCGTAGTCATCCTCAAGCCATAAATGAAGATACCTTAGAAGAAGAATATGAAGGCGAACCGGATGGGTTTATCAAAGAGGATCCGAAAATTTTTGTGAGAGACATTGACAATCCCCTAGTAGACGGAAATTACGAAATGTCAGAGACATCAGGCGACTCCTCTGATGAAGAGGTGGAAACTGAATATCGGAATTGGACGTGTAAATTGGAGAGATCTTCCGAGACAAACAAACATTTCAAAGAGCATTGAAAGAGCACGCGGTGGAGAAAAACTTTCAAATTCGGCCTTTGAGGACCGCTAGTCATCGAGTGACAGCCGGATGCTACGAACCCGATTGTTCGTGGCGAATACATGCTTCTAAATTGACTGGGCTCGATTCTTTCCAAATCAAGACATTCAATAGTACTCACACATGCGGAGCCGCTAAGATCGGACCGCACGGTCATCGTAATGCAACAATCTCCTTCGTAGCAAACTATGTACGGGATAAACTTATTGAAGGATTCAACTACACATCGGCGTCGATAATGTTTGATATTGCAAAAGCTTATAATGTGCAAATCTCATATGCAAAGGTTTGGAGGGGAAAAGAACTTGCCCTTAATGATATTAGAGGCAGTTGGGAAGGACAATTTATTGATCTATCGGCCTACGTGAAGGAGATGGAGAGGGTAGATCCTAATATACAAACATCCTTTCAACTTACTCTTGACGGTAAGTTTTAAGGATTTTTTTAGAGGTTTGGCCCATGCATCGTAAGCTACCGCAATACACTTCGTCGCATATTGCTTGTAGACGGCACACACCTACGAGGACGTTTCGAAGGGATCCTACTTATCGCCTCTACGCAAGACGGTAATGGTCATATATTACCGTTAGCATTTACCGTGGTCGAATTAGAAGAAGAGGATACGTGGATGTGGTTTCTTGAACGGGTAGGTGCGTTCGTGATCGGTGGGTTTAACGAAGATTTCGTATTTATCACGGATAGGTCGAAGGGTTTAATAAATGCGGTGAAACGTATCTTCCCTAACGTATATCACAACTACTGCATGCGGCATATGACACAAAATTTGCAGCACAAGTATCCTAGGAACAATGTGAAGGGTCTATGGTGGTATGCCACGCGTGCATATTCGAAAGAGAAATTTGATTATTTTATTAACGAAATGAAGAAAGATCCTGCTGATTCTTAGGCCGTAGAATATATTTTGAAAATAGATCCGAAGCATTGAGCACGGTACATATGGAAGGAAGGCAGTAGGATTCCCTGACTAAGAATATTGCCGAAAGTTTAAACAGCGTGCTAAAGATAGCTCGAGAGAGACTAATTATCGACTTAATCAGAACTACTAGAGAGAAAGTCGCCGATCATTTTCAAAAACGTAGAGAGATATTTGAGAAATGGACCACCCTTCTCTGCCCGAAAGCAGACTCGCACATGAAGAAGGTGTTGCAATGGGCCGGTAGAAAGAGAGTTCAACCATATGGGCGCAATCAATTCCAAGTCAATTCCGAAAATTTCATTCATCACGTCAACTTGGAACACAAGACCTGTAGTTGCCGCCGTTGGCACATTCATGACTTGCCTTGCTCTCATGCCGTGGCGGCCATCAATCGAAGAAGTTACGACTATCATTACTTTTGTGAGAAATAGTTTTTCACCGCTTGCTTTAGACAAACATACGACGAGCAATGGGTTTCCACCCTCGATAAAAGTCAATGGGAGTTTCAAGCAGAGCAACTCCCTGAAAATATGAAAGTGAGACCACCCTATTATTGCCGAAAGCAAGCCGGCCGTCTGAGGAAGAGAAAGATAAGGTCTAAGGGTGCATTGAATATGGTCACGGCATGGGCTGCGGCGATGGGACCAATGGGTTGACAGTGTATATTTTTAATAATGATAGATTGAATGTAAACGAGAAATTCAGAATCCATATTTTTTTACAGTAATATAGTCTTTACCGATTAATCATAGAGTTGTCATCGACTGTATCCATAATCGATATCGACTCTATATAGAGTCGCCATCGACTATTTATAAAGTTGATATCGATTCATTTAAGAATCGGTATCGATCACTTATGCAGTCGATAATGACTCTATATATAGTCAATAGCGATTATATACAGAGTCGTTACCGATTAGTTATATAGTCGATGACGACTCTATATATAGTCGGTAGCGATTACATACATAGTCGTTACCGATTAGTTATATAGTCGATGACGACTCTATATGTAGTTGATAATGACTGCGATTTCTACTTTTTAACCACAGCTATATACAAATAGTGCAATTATATTCAAAATAATTCATTAAGAAAAAATATTTCATTTATATTTATAAAATATTAAAATACAACCACACTACTGCTGCGCCCCCTCCTTTTTGTCGTCCTTCACCAGTGCTCCGCCATCGCCTGTGTATGTAGCCAATATATGACCAATTTTTGTCCTGATCCTATCTATATCTGATTGCGCGAAGTCAAATTTCTTTCCCATCATGGAGTACTCGACATACTTCACAACAAACACTCCATAATCACACGAGTTGGTCTGTCGGGGGAGGGCTTTGATCCGACAGTCACTAGATGGTCAAGGATAATTATTCGTGATTAGTGCAGCGGAGTCGCCGTACGAATATAAAATCACGGGAAGGTATTGGGTGTGTTTCGAAATAATAGAGAGGAGTGTCAGATATGCTAAGCTAACAATGATAAAAGATATGTTAAGCAAAATATCTTACCAGCGCTTGCAATTGGGACACATATCTTTCCTTGGAGGGCCTATTAAATATAGGGTCGATGATCATTATCGATCGTTCGACTACCTTCACGATCGCAAGCGCCCAGTGTAGTGGTTGTTCTGAATGTATTGGCATAAATATCTATAAAAAAGTAACATAATCTCAAAGGGTATGATAGAAAAATTAAAAAGAATAATTATAAAGAGGATAAAAGCATACTATGCTGCATTCGTGAGCCCACAGATTCCGAAGCTCATTGAAGAAGAAAGTTTCCATCAGCTTCTTCCCTCCGGTCTCTTTTTGTCTATAGACGGCCCACCGTTGAACTTGAACCTCGATCAATTGGTCGTATAATTTTTCAGCAAGCAGGAACTTGTTGAAATCTCTCAGTTCATAGCCCATGTACGTCAGCGTGGCAGGTTCCATAAGGAAGTTTTTGAGATTTTTATCAGGATGAATTTTATCATCAATTACTTCCAAATGCCTCAGGTAGGCGACCATAACCTGAAACCAATACAGTTAGATTTAAATATGCAATTAGAGTGAAATATATAATCGTTATCGACTATATAAGTCATCGATGACGATGTCTTAAGTCATCGTTATCGACTCTCCAATGAATCGATATCGATTAGTTACAGAGTCGATACCGATTATATAAGCCATCGTTATCGACTCTAAAAGCCATCGATATCGACTCTTTTTCGAGTCGTTGACAGCTTTAACTATTCTTGATTTTGCTTACAAAGTTATCCAGGTACTGCGTGGCCGCCAAACATCTGAATGATTGCACCACCAGCTTATACTTGCCGACAGTGTTTATATATTCTCTGCATAAATAATGGCCAACTTAACTAATCTTCACGATAAATATATAATAATAAAGTTAAGAATTCAAGGAAGAATAACTTACTCGTCCTCCTTCAGAGGCTTGTTCTATATGTCTAGCATATATTTTGCTCATTGTCAGGTTCAAGTGGAAGCTTCGTGAGAGCATCTTGAGACTCAGGACCATCGGTAATGGCCCATCGGTCGATCTCGTGATTGGTCCTTCGCTGGCCTTCTCGGTAGGCATCTTTACAGCCGCTACCCTTCGCTGTGCTTTAGGTTTGACGGCAATTACTTTGCTGAGTTTTGCTTACCTAGGTCTTAAGCGAGGCTCAGCTTGTTGGTGAGGCAATTGGAAAGAGGTTTCCTCTTCACCAGCGGGACCCTTAACAGTTTGAGTCTTAGGCTGCTCGTCAGCAGTTGTCGTCACCTCATCAACGGGAGGAGGAGGAGGAACCTGATGCGCAGGAGCTGATGGTTCCTTATCGACGGCTATGTCGCACACCTTCGATATCAGCTCCTCCATGGCCACATTCTGTACATCGAAATAATGGTGCAAAATAAGAATTAATTTTTGGTCCACATTTTAAAAAGTCCAAATCTATTTTAAATATAATCGTTATCGAATGTACATATAGTCGATATCGATTTTATATATGATCGTTATCGATTATATATATAGTCGATATCGATTGTAAATATAATCGATATCGACTGTATATATAACCGATAACGATTGCATATATTATCGGTATCGACTCTATATAAAGTCGATAACGATTGTGTATATAATCGTTATCGACTCTATATATAGTCGATATCGATTTATGTTAACAAAATTAAATATATAAAATCAGATTTCAACACATACCTTAGGTCTCGCCTCTAATAAATTTTCAAGGAGTTCTTTTATATACGACTGGCCCTTTCTGACCAAAGAGTTGTAGTGATTTAACTTCTACAACTCCGCATCCCTTGAATTCAACCTCTCTTTAAAGGAGTTGCATAGTTTCTCTACAGAAGCGCAACGTTTAGCCAGAGCCTTATTCTCTCCCTCCAAATCGCTCACTCTTTAGGTGAGCTTCAAGTTCTCCATCGTCAAATGATCGACCCTCCTCATCAAAGGATCATTGGAGGTGGACGGTTCAGCTGGGCTATCTTTCACTGCCAGGCTCTCCTTGGTGGCTCCCCTAGTTCTTGGCCGACCCTCTCTGACATGGATGGGGCCCTTTTTCGGGGGGTTCTTCTTCTGACGTCGATGCATCATCCCATTCTTCCTCATCAATATTCTCCACCGGAATGTAATTTCTTTTCTTCTTCGGCCGCATCTCTTCCACAGCTTTCTTAACCGGTTCTTTCCTCTTCCCCCCAACCTCCTTTTGAACCCGTAGATATTCTCTTAACACAGGTATCTCTAATTCAAAGCCCTGAGGCACGAGGGGAGCACGAACTTTTTGAAAGAAATGGAAATATGGTGAATAAAAGAATAAAATGATCGTATATATAATAAATCATTCTCGATTATGTAAAGAATCGGTACCGACTATTTAATAAATCGGTATCGATTCGTTAATGAATCACTATCAATTATTTAATGAATCGTTATCGACTACTTAGTAAGTCGTTATCGATTCCGAAATGAATCGCTATCGACTTCCTAAGTAGTCGATAACGATTCTGTACTGAGTCGCTATCGACTTCTTAAAAAGTCGTTATCGATTCTGTAATGAATCGTTATCGATTCTAGAATGAATCGATTAGTTACTTTTTGAATTGGCAATAGACCTCATACCTTGCTGTCTAACATCTGTCCGCGAGTGTAACCTTTGATCCTTGACTGTGCCTTGTCCGACCATTTCAGTAGCCGTGGGAAAGGGTCCTTGAGGCCTAGCTGAGATGGTGATATATCGGGCAGGATCTCATAAGCCCACCATTGAAGTACACATATGCATCCATATGTGTTGTACGTCTTCAGGACTTTATCCATCTCGGCAGTCTTTCTATTCCCCGCGCCCTTTATTATATACTCGATCAAGTCTTGGTAGACTTGCAAACCCCACGGAGTTCGGTTAAAGTTCTGCACATCATCGATGAGGTCGATGTGGTCTTCCGAAAGCTTATGGTGGGACCTGGGGAAGAGAAATATGCACAGCACAAATAGAAGGGACAACTTTACGAAGTCCTCATCACTTTCCGCTCTACAAATTGCAGCATCTATATGAGACCGGAGAATTTTTCTAGGAGGCATTCCACGAAAGTATTTGTATCGAATGGTTTGTTTTTCCGATGGTTTAACGGATGAGGTATACTTTTTTGGGCCAACTACGGCAAGGCCCAGTATCAATTCAATGTCTATTTTCCAAAGATAGACATCAGTCTTCCCAATTCGAAAGTGATTTTTTTCAACCCAAAATATCAACATCGCATCCACCACATCGGAAAGAAATCTCACACCCTTAGGCATTTGAAATATTCCACCAAAAACGGAATCTCTCAGCAACTTCTTCCAAGCTGGGGTAGCATTTTCGTAGATATTCGAAATGGCACTGGGCGAACACTTGGCAACAGCTCGGTGTACAACCATCTTGATAGCCTTTTGAAATGAACTATAATAAAGAAGAAAGGACTGAGCCTCATACTAACAAGGATAGTTTAAATGCTGAATGAAATGTATATATAAAACTTATATCGATTACATATAGAGTCGGTATTGATTACATATGTAATCGATATCGATTATATATATATCGACCCTATATGTAATCGATACCGACTCTAAATGTAATCGATATCGAGTCTGTATATAATCGATACCGATTCTATATGTAATCAATATCGATTACATATGAAATCGCAATCGACTCAATATCAAGTCACAATGATCTTAAAATATATATAGAAAATATTTAATTTACTGACTCAAAAGATTTCATGAAGTCGCCATTGAATCAAAATGTTTAATTTACTTTTAAAAATTTTCAATTATATTCATAATATTTCAATTACAATTAAAAATGAAAATAAAATCTTGCAGCAACGTCTTAAGGAAGATTCTTCGATAAAAGCGGTCCTCCACTTCTAACCAAAATTTAGGAAGATGGATGAAGAGCAGGTGGTGGATGGGGTGGAGAGGCGGGTGGTTCCGTCTTAAGTTTCTTTTTCTTTCTTTTATTCTTTTTCTTTTCTTCCTTCGCCAAAATCTCCATTACTTCATCGTACTCGTCCCATAGGAACTGCAGAGGATCTGGTTCTGGTGATAGTGGTGGGTCCTCCCATACAGACTCGAACTTGATTGGGTTATAGTAGGTTTTTTCTTCGTCGTCTGACATTGGAAAAAATATGGGCTGGTAGGGATGATAGGTTTGCTAAGGACGAACTAAACCTGTATTTAAAGCTTCTAGATGGTGGAATACGAATCGTTGTATTAAATTTTCTCATTCTTTCAAACTAACTTGCCATAATGGTTTTACAAAAGGGTAGTTGGTAATAAATTGAACGTCGGCTGAGATAAATATAAAACCTCGTATGATTTATTATGGCATCGAGGGTAATAACTATAGAAAAATTAATTCATATGATGGGTATTAATTATATTCATAGAGAGTCGATATCGATTTTTTATAGAGTTGTCATCGACTATTTATATAGTCGATTACGACTACATATATAATCGTTATCGACTCTACATGTAATCATAGCGACTCTACATGTAATCGATAGCGACTTAATATGTAATCGGTAACGATTGCATATAAGATCGATATCGATTACATATGGGAAAACCTAAAAAAATTATGTCAAAATATACACCAAAGAGAGGAGAAAAAAAAAAATCTATAGCGATGGAAGGTAATTTTAATTCTAACTTACAGATTTGATAGCTTGAAGGTTGTAGATTTGAACGCTAGCGTCCACGAAGCGACAACGACTCTCCACCGATTTCGAACGAAAAAGTAAAAAATAAACAGTAAATGATTTAAAAAAAAGACGGCTATTTATCACATTGGGAGTAATTTGGGCATTTCCTACAGACGTACATCAACTTGGCGCGCAACAGATTTATTTGGATAAAAGTAAAATTACAGGGCTTCTGACATAAAAGGCGCATCTGATTGATTTTGTCAGGTAAATTTCCCTAAAAGTTATTGATAAGATTCAATCATACGATCAGATAAGTGAAGACAGTGACTATTAAATGGTTGGTCAATCAATCTAGAAATTCAAGAGAGGCGGCTCGATTTTATATGAATAATATACTAATACCCGTTGCCTTAAAAGAAGAAACGGCGATTTCCATCTATATATATAAACGAAAGATACCAACACCGCATCTTCATCTCGTTTTCTTACATTTGCTCTTTTATAATTTTTGAAGCGTGTTAGGTCTTGATCAGTGTTTAATCAGATGGCTAACGTTGGAAGAATGAAGTTGGGTTCACAGGGATTGGAAGTCTCCAAGCTAGGCCTTGGGTGCATGGGCATGTCTATGGCCTATGGTGCTCCTAAGCCCGAGCCCGATATGATTGCTCTCATTCAACATGCCGTTCGTAGCGGCGTCACCTTGCTCGACACGGCCGATATCTATGGTCCTCACCTCAACGAAATCCTCCTCGGAAAGGTATGTCGATCTACACTCCTCACTTTAAATCTCGGCCGAAACCAAATTTGCATCGGTTTTGGTAAAACCGATACGGATTTAGCTAGTAAGTAGTAACCCTTTTCTGGTGTCTTACCTCTGAACTTCGGGCGGGTTTTAAAATTTTTTATTTCTCCCTGTGCTATCAGCTATCGTTGAGATTGTTGAGATATAGCGATATGGGAACATAAAAATTTGGATTGTTTGATTGTAATCTAGATTTTGCACGAAAAATCTAGCTTATTTCTAAGCGTCCAATCTATACGCCGGATGGTTGTTCATATGATTGAACGGTTGAGATTAAAGTAGATTGATGGGATAGTTGTAATCCATACGATTTGTTGAGACATGCCAAAAATGGGCTTCTATTTGGACTACTTATTAGATTGGCCAAATATGACTTTGAGATTGTAATATTGTCAACCTTCATCGCCATGCGTCAAAAAATCATCCGATATCGATAAGTATCGGTTTAGACTTGGGCGGTACGATTCAAAGACATTGCATCGTATCCCTTTAAAAACAATAAACTTATCGTCCGACACGGACAATATATTCCCCGTATCGGACGATAATTTTAATGTATCGGACTATATATATATATATATATATATATATATATATATATATATTTCGATTGTCTACACAATCGATGGCAATCGATGGCAATTGTCTATACAGTCGATATCAAGGATCAAAGATTCGGTAAATCGATACGTATCGTTCTAACTTTTAGGATGATAGGTATCGGGTATGGGCCGATACATTCATTGAATGTATCGGTTTGATATATTGAATTTTTATATATATTTTTTTTCAATTGTCTACAAAATCGATGGCGATTGTTTACACAGTCGATATCGATTGTGTAGATAATCGGGAAAAAAAATAATTTATTATTATTATTTTTTTCCGATTGTCTACCCAATTAATATCGACTATGTAGACAATCGCCATCGATTGTATAGACAATCGAAAAAAATACATATATATATATATATATATATACATATTATCGGACAATACATTGTTAATTTCAATGTATCGTCCGATACGGGCGATACATTGTTCGTATCGGACGATAAGTATATTGTTTTAAGGGGTATGATACAATGCCTTTGTATTGTACCGCCCAAGTTCAAAATCGATACGTATCAGACGATACGTATTGGTATCAAACGATTTTTTGACCCATGGTTGATATCGATTGTGTAGACAATTGGGAAAAAAAAAATAATAAAAATAAATTATTATTATTTTTTTCTCCCGATTGTCTACAATCAATCGACTCGCAGACAATCGTGATTGTATAGACAATCGGAAAAAATAATAAAATTCAATGTATCAAACCGATACATTCTGAATGTATCGGCCGATACCCGATACGTATCGTCCTAAAGGTTAGGACGATTTAGGACGATACGTATTGATTTACCGATATTTTAATCCTTGTTCATTGCGTTACAAGCCCAAGCCTTGTATTATGGTACTTGTTTGAGTGACTGAGAGGGGAGAATTGCTTTTTCTTTTTCATTGCAGGCTTTGAAAGGAATACGGGGAGAAGTGCAGCTGGCCACTAAATTCGGCATCATTTTAGGAGCCGCCGGTATAGAGGGTGCATGTGGAACTCCTGAGTACGTTAGATCTTCTTGTGAGGCGGCATTGAAGAGACTCGAAATTGATTGTATCGATCTCTTTTACCAACATATTATGGACCCAAAAACTCCCATAGAGGTTACGGTGAGTGAATTTTCGTTATTGTAGTATCTATTTATTTAATGGCAAACACATTTGTATCATCTCTCTCTTCTTTTGTTTACAAGATGGGAGAACTCAAGAAACTTGTTGAAGAGGGAAAGATAAAATACATAGGGCTGTCTGAGGCCTCTGCATCGACCATAAGGAGGGCACATGCGGTCCACCCTGTAACCGCAGTTCAAATTGAGTGGTCATTGTGGACAAGAGATGTAGAAGCAGAAATAGTTCCTACTTGCAGGTGAGCATGCATGATGTACTAGTTTGTTCGTCAACCTTTTTTTCGATAACTTGGGTGTTCGGACCTCTTAGTCAGAGCACTTAACTAATCCCAAAGGCGCGTGTGTGCTTGCCCCAAGTTAGCATGCGTTGGGTTAGCCCAGGATAAAATCCCTAGGTTGGCCTAAGGGGGAATTCGAACTCAGGTTTCCAGCTTCCTGAGGTAGGTACTTGGCCATCATGCCAAATCCCTTGAGGTTAACCTAGTCAACTTTTAGTAGGGTACAAGAGGTTAGAATTTAGATCTTTCTCCTAATTTCAACTTTCTTATGACATACAGAGAACTTGGTATAGGCATTGTTACATACAGCCCTCTGGGTCGGGGTTTCCTTTCATCCGGACCCAAGTCGTTTAACAAAGAAGACGATGCTGATTACCGAAAGGTATGTTCTTCCAATGGCATATATCTTACTGTGTAATGCATTCTTCAATTTTATGGCAAATTACTTAACTATGTGTTGCATTTGTAGTATCTACCGAGGTTCCAAGAGGAAAATTTGGATCACAACACACGTATCTTCGAGCGTGTCTCTGAAATTGCTGCTAGGAAGGGATGCACCCCATCACAGCTTGCCTTGGCTTGGGTCCTCCACCAGGGACCTGATGTGTGCCCGATACCTGGCACCACCAAGATTGAGAACTTTAATCAGAACATTGGAGCTTTGTCAGTCAAGCTTACAGCAGAAGACATGGCCGAACTTGAGTCATTAGCTTCAGGAGACAATGCCGCTAAGGGTAATAGACATGATTTTTCGACTTCCACATGGATGCATGCAGATACTCCCCCTCTCTCTTCATGGAAAGGCGAGTGATTGATCATCAATCAATTTTCTCTTCTACAGCGCTCTTTAATATGTGTTTTTTTTGCTTTCTCTGTAAGTTTTGTTTACCAAGTGCTGATATTGCCACGAGTTTTTTTTTCTATACGCACACCAAACTGAAGAAAACCTTTGGAAATTATACTTCAGTTTGGTATGTGCAAAGAAAATTATGGAGTGGCAATAGCATCACTGCTTTTTTGTTAAGAGTTTAGATGTAGTCGGAAGATGTATCAATAAAGTTGTAGAAGCAAAGCATATCAATAAAGCTGTAGAAGCAAAGTATTTCTGTTATTTTGAAATGAAAGGTATTGTATTGTAATTTATGAGTTCATGTACTTCGAATTTGGTTATTGAGTGTTTGTGTGATTGGCTGCAGTGCTTGCGCCCCATTATATGTGAAGTCAGTCACGTTCCCCCACATACGTTGCCTGCAAAATTGTCCTTTGACCAATTTTGCAATGGGTGGTTTTCCTATGCAATAGCAAATGAGAGACTGCAAAAATGACCATGGTGGTAAACCTTATATAAATTGGTTTTAGATAGAATTAGATTTTGGTAAGTGGCCTGAGTGCTTGGTGATTTGCTGTTTGAGTCGCTTTTTTATGTTTAGTCACGTGGAATCATTATGCTTGTTGTCTCATATGTGCTCCATAATCTAAATTTGTGTAGTGCAAAAGATTAGGATGAAAAATAATTATCATCCTCTAAGTCAAAGCAATCATATAACATCCAAAATTAGTGGGTACGATGTAAATTCAACGTGCCATTAATTTTTGATAGCCCTTAACAAGTTCAAATAAGATAATGAAGATGGTCTTTCAACACAATCTTTTATGTCATAGATCTTCAGATCATCATGTCAAATCACATTGAACATATGATGGTTCCCATTACGTATCGCAGAAATTAACCTGAGCATCAAGAGCATTAGGCTTTGGGTCAAGTATCTAATGTTAGTTCAACATGGAAACAAAAGATTCATACATAAGGCTAATTAAAACAAAATTGACAAGCTTGGTGGGAGGAGACACGATCCTTTCGTTAAGGTCGTTGGTACTTGGTCGCCCTACGAGAGATTATCCATGATGTAGTAGGTTGCAAGCACGACTACCTCCATGATATGATAACCCACGATGCTAGGCTATCAATGTCACTCTGCACAATGGATCAAAATGCCAGAAAGTCGGTACGTATCGTCCGAGCAAAAAACCAGTACGTATCGTACCGGAACAGTAACATACCGGACGATACATTGAATGTACCGTCCGATATTAGTCATATAAAAGGGCGATACGGTACATTTAATGTACCGTATCGTCCACCTCCGATACCGATACATATCGTCCGATACGTATCGGTATCGAATGATATTTTGATCCATGCTCTGCACTATAAACCTGATACGAACAACTACACTATTCCAACTTTGCTCAATCATTAAGGGGAAGATAAACTTTTTAAATCAACTTATCAAATTAATGAAATTAGACACATAGAACTAAAAAAAAAAGTAGAAGTAGCATTTGGATGACGACTATCGACCAATATATATATATAAGCATTTTTGCTTGATGGTCAATTTAAAGGCAATGAAAGACCTCAAAAGCCATTTTCACCTTTTGAAATTTAGAAGCAATTAACCTATTGTAATTACTAATTACCCTTTTGAAGACCATTCAATCCAATTAGCCATTTTAAAAATACAAGGCAATTGATTCACCATCATTTAGCCATTTGGGATAATATAATATTAAAATTTAGTCATGTGAAAATAGGGCATATAGCTCATTAATTTTGTAGAAGGTGGGAAAGTATAATGAGAGGTCTGTGAAAGAAAACCCATTTAATATGTAAGACTACTCACTTTATATAAAACATTTTCGTGCGATGGTCAATTTAAAGGCAATGTAAGACTTCAAACCCCATTTTGACTGTTTAAAATAAAAAAGCAATTAACTTATTTTAATAACGCTATTGATCGAAGACCTTTCAACCCAATTAGCCATTTTAAAAATCTAAGGCAATTGACTCACCATCATATAACTATTTGAGACAATATAGTATTTAAATTTAGTTGTTTAAAAATAGAGTATATGACCCATTAATTTTGTAGCAGTTGGGAAAGTAATGAGAGGTCTGTTATTAATTAGTCCATGAAACACTAGAAGAATACTATTTTGAAACATAAAATTATGGCATTCCCTCACTTGTTTCAAAATAGAAAAGACCATTTGGAATAGATTAAATATGTTACACATAATTTTCAAATGTCAAAATACTGAAACAATAAATTAACCCTTTACAATCGTTGTGTCAGTCCTGATTTTCTAGAGAGCTCTAGAGAAAAAGTCTTATTTTTATAGAAGCAGTCCCACCTCCATGCAAATAAGTGAATCCATCACGGGTGTCCATGTAAATAATCACCACACTTTATAAGCTATGAATTTATTAAGTAACATAATTTCATCATTTCTCTATTACAAAGATTAAATACACTAACTATCACTACAAAAATAAGGTGTTTCAGCGGCAACCAAAAATTGCCGCTACTAGCCTTGTCATTATTGAAATAACAAATTTTTTTGTTAATAGCGATAACTATTGACTTCAAAAAACTGCTGCTAATAATCTTATTTTTTGTAGTGTCACTACAAAAATATTGGGTTTTAGCGGCGGCACAAATCTCACCGGTGCCTTATCTAATGCATTTAACGAAACCTAACCGTGCAGCTATACACAAACTCACCCATGCTTATACACAATTTATTAGACGTTAAATAGCTCCACCAAATCAAAACAGTGCCTATATAAAGGAACCTTTCCCTTGTTCCATTATATGCGAAACCTAATCGCGCAGCTCTAACCCTCTCTCGTTTCATCTGATGCATTCTCCTTCGATCTTTCATCTCCAAATTGCAAAACCCTAATTGTTCTCTCAGTTTTTCACTCTAATCACTTTCTTCAATCTTTAGCTCTTTCTAATCTTTCAAAAAATTTCTCAAATCAACTATTGGAAGGTTGCATCGATGTCTTTGTTCTTAAATTGAAAGCTCCAAGATTTCCTCCTCACAAAAGGTTAGATCTCGTGTTTCAATTTGTGAATCTAGCATTTTGATTCGTGATTTTAATATATTCATTGATTCGTGATTTCGGATTTTAATATGTTCATAGATTTGAGATTTGAATTTTTCTGATATTTTTGGGGATTTTTGTTGATATATTTTAGATGTATCAAATCACAACTGCTGGAAGGCTGCGTCGGATTGAAGGTCCATTAGATTGAAGGCTCCAAAATTACATCATCACGAAAGGTTAGATCTCGTGTTTATCTCACGTTCCGATTCGTAATTTCTGATTTTTAATATTTAATATATTCATAGATTTGAAATTTGAATTTTTCTGACCTTTTTGGGGAATTTTGTCAAGTAATTCCTACAGATATGATGCAAGAGAATTAATATTCCAATAAGGTTGGTTATTACATTAGCATGTCTCAGGTATATGATGCTGATTGCCAAATAATCTGTTACCGTGGGTACACCATTGCACACATTTGTTACCAAATATGTATGTATAATATTCAGAGGGTTATGGGTAACTTATAAAATATTTATGTAATTTGAAATCAGTTTTTTAGAATAGTATTCTTTGTATTAAATTTCACAAAACATGTCATGAAATGAGCATATATAATGGAAACAATTGTAATATTGGTGTTTATTTGCTTTTCTGTTTGATCCTTTTGGAAGATGACAATCTCAGACAATTTTATTGCAATCAGGAGTTACAAACACTTGACGGCCTTCAACCTGCTTAAAGATGCTGCAAAGGGTATGCTAAATGATTTGATTGCTTTATATAACGTCTAGTTTCTCATATTTGACCATTTAGAGAAATTTAGTAATGTCTGATAAGCATGCTATACTTGTTTCTTTTGAAATTTGTGATCTCATATTTAGTAATGAATCTGTAATTGATTGTAACACTATCTGTTTTGGCCGGGTTGATGAATTTGTGGGACGAAATCCAAATCCTTTGATACCACTGTATGCTTCTTCGACATTGAGCTTTAACTCTTGAAGTTCATATCATGTTCAAATCATTATGGTTTTCTTCATTGAAACAGAAATCGGAAGACCCGTAGATCTTCTAACATTTCCCCTCATCATGATCAATGTTATATTTGTTGGTCCATCAAATTCCCTTTAGCATGCACATTATCTTCTAAGGACAAATATAGAAAGGTTTTGAAAATTTGTAGATTTCCTCAAGATCAGACCCAATATATCTATTCCTGGTTTCTCTACACACATCAATGTATGAGTTGATCTACTCGTCATGGAAGTTTTTGGATTTGTCGGCCCCTGGGTGTTCCTGCTCATTTTGAGATCACAGATGTAAGTGGGATCTACTACTGTCATCATGACTCACAACTCATGATCTACCATGGCTGTATTTTCTTTTCTTTTCCTTATCAGTAAATCTGGGAAGTCCTTAATTTTGAAGAGCCACAGGTCTGCTCCATTAATAGTAGCCATAGTGCATTTATTTTCTTTTCTTTTCCTTATCAGTAACAAAAAAATTTATATATAAAAAAATGAAAATCTCCCAAAAGAAGGATAAGTTTGATCTTCCTCTCGTGATCGAGGTTGGTCTCCGAGGCCCATCCCAAAAGCCAAAAGCATATATGCTTTGAGCATCGGAAAACCCAATGTTTCCCTACGATACGGAAAACCTTTGTTTCTCAACATTAGCAGCAGATTCCATTCTTTGAGCCTCCATAGCCCAATCCCCACGGAATACGAAGCTTACCTATCTTAGCCTTTGTTGGTAAAAGTTTGATGATATTTGCACCATGGTAGTTTGATTACATATAATTTACACCTTAGTAGCTTCATGTTCTTGACAGATTCATATTTTACAGTAAAGGAGGAAGACCTCATCTCACTAAAGGAGGCAACTTCATGTTCTTGATAGATTCATGATGGATAAGAGTTGGATGAAAGATCTTAGGTATATCACTACATCATTCTTTCTATGTCAAATAATTTCAGTTTAAATAGTTTAAAATGTTGATTAGTAAAGCAAATTATATTTTATATGGATGATGTAGGAATACTAAAAAGTACAATGAAGGCGTGAAAGAATTCATCAACCTAGCCATATCTCGTGGATCATCTGTTAATGGAAGATTAAATTGCCCATGCATCAAATGCAACAATATAGAGTTTCACGATAAGGAGATAATATATGATCATTTGATATGTAATGGCATAGTTTAGAACTATACCAAGTGGTATTATCATGGAGAAGAACATCATGATAGTGGAGTCGATGAGCATGATACAGGTGATGACATAAGTCAAATGTTGCATGATGCATTTATGCGTTCATATGCCGAAATAGCTTCAGATGGTTTGCGATTTAAACTGAGGATCTACCTAATCCTAGTGCCTCTAAATTCTACAAAATGATACACGATGCCGAGCAAGATCTCTATCCGGGATGTAAATCACACACAAGTTTATCTTTCCTTGTTAGGCTATGGCATATCAAATGCCTCGGAGGATGGAGCAATAAGTCATTTACAATGTTGCTTGATTTATTAAGAGAAGTACTCCCTGAGGGTTCAAGTTTACCTAAAAATTTTTCACAAGGCAAGAAGATTATTTCAGATTTGGGGCTGACTTATAATAAAATTGATGCTTGCCTAAATGATTGTATGCTGTATTGGAAAGAGTCTGTCGATAAACAATTGTGCGATCTTTGTGGCACTTCACGATGGAAATCTCTAGACGATCATTTAGAAGACAGTAAGAGGAAGAGTCCGACAAAGATATTGCGTTACTTCCCTCTAAAACCAAGATTACAAAGGTTATACATGTCATCAAAAACTGCGTCCGACATGAGATGGCATGATGAGGGTCGCACTAAAGATGAGATGTTACGACATCCCGCAGATTCTCTAGCTTGGAAACATTTTGAAATCATCAACCCAGCATTCGCAGCAGACTCTCGAAATGTTAGACTTGGATTAGAGAGTGACGGTTTCAACCCTTTCAAGACTATGAGTAACACACATAGCACGTGGCCTGTGATACTTATTCCATACAATTTACCGCCATGGTTGTGCATGAAGCAACCAAACATGATCCTATCGATGCTTATACCAGGTCCATCTGGACCTGAAAATGACATTGATGTATACTTGAGGCCGTTGATAGAGGAGTTAAAAGAATTATGGGAATTTGGGGTGGAGACGTATGATGCTTCAAGGAGAGAAGTATTTCATTTGCATGCGGGCTTGTTATGGACCATTAGTGACTTCCCAGGGTATGCTATTTTGTCAGGTTGGAGCACGAAAGGGAAGCTGGCATGTCCTTCATGCAATAAGGACACGTGTAGCTTATACTTGCGGAATAGTAGGAAGCAATGTTACCTTGGACATCGTCGATTTTTACCTTCAAATCATAGATTTCGAAAACAAAAACAATTTTTTGACGGTACTGTAGAGGATAGACCGGCTCCAATTTCAATGTCTGGCTCGAGCATATTGATTGAACTGGAGAATGTCATACATACTTTTGGGAAGCGTCATGTGAGGAAAAGATCCAGAACCATGGAGTGCACGAAAACATGCCTTATAACTGGAAGAAGAAGAGTATATTCTTTGAGTTGTCATATTGGGAGCATAATCTACTCAGACACAATTTGGATGTAATGCACATTGAAAAAAATATATGTGATAATTTGCTCATGACTCTCTTAGATGTAGACGGAAAAACGAAGGATAATATTAAGTCACGTCTCGACTTGAGAGAAATGAATGTGAGACATGGTCTCCATCCGCGAATAGAGGCGGACAAAAATCGAGCATATTTACCTGCTGCCTGCTACTCCATGAACAAAAATGAAAAAGAGAGGTTCTGCAATATTTTGAAGAGTTTGAAAATCCCAGATGGTTACTCATCTAATATTGCAAAGTGCATCAATATTAAAGAGTGCAAAATATCTGAACTAAAAAGTCATGATTCACATGTCATAATGCAACAGTTTTTGCCCTTAGCTATTCGAAAGACGTTACTAAAGAAAGTAACTTCTACAATATTAGAGTTGAGTACATTCTTCCGTGAATTATGCTCCAAAGTTTGTCGGCCCGAGGATATGAAACATCTCGAGGAGCGCATTGCATTGGTCCTTTGTCAATTAGAGCGCATTTTCCCACCCGCATTCTTTGACATTATGGTGCACTTACCCATACATTTAGCTTCAGAGGTACTTCTAGGTGGACCTGTCCATTATCGTTGGATGTATCCTATTGAGAGGTATTGTCTTGTAGTATATAAATTTTAGTTATTTATTATGTAATTGTTTATGACATCACTCATGTAAGTCAACTATATTTACATGTAGGTACTTATTGACATTGAAGTCATATGTGCGTAATAGAGCTCAACCCGAGGGGTCCATTGCCGAAGGATACCTCGCAGAAGAATGTCTAACATTTTGCTCTCGATACTTTAACAATGTTGAAACGAGGTTAAATCGACCCCGGAGGAATCTTGACTTTGTTGGAAATAGCAGCACAACATTATTCCTATTGAGCGAGTTAGAATGGGCACAAGCACATCGCTATTTGGTGTTCAACCATGAGAAGGTCACAACTTATTTAAAGTAAGGCCTCACACATTTGTAAATTATTTTTTATACTTATGCAATATTTGATGCTCACACAACGTTCATTCAACACAGGCATCATGATCGAGTGTTGCGTATGATGTACCCAAAAGCCAATCCTCATGAAAGACAAAAATTGAAGAATGAACAATTTGTTGATTGGTTTAAGGAGCATGTAAGTTAGGATTGTTTATATATCAACAGTTATTTTATACGAATTTTGGATTGTGTTTTGACCTTCCTGTGCACTTCAAATAGGTACGAAAGTTAAAAAAAAATTCAAATAGTTCATTGCCGAAAGAAATTGCTTTGATCGCTGAAGGTCCTTATTCAGAAGCAAGAAGATTCACCAGTTACACTATTAACGGATATAAATTTCGAACAATTGAAAAAGAGAAGAGAGCTAAAACTCAAAATAGTGGTGTTGCGGTCACTGCAACTATTACAAGCTACTCAAGTACTAAGGACAAAAGACCCATTGTTGGAGAGATAACATACTACGGCCGTTTAACCGATATAATCGAGTTAACATATTCAGAACAACTCAAGTTTGTCTTTGTTTAAGTGTGATTGGGTTGATGTGGCAACACAGGGCAAAGGAATTAAGATTGATGATTTAGGATTCACACTTGTGAATTTTACCCGATTGTTGTTCCCCACTCAACAAGTGTCAGATGAACCATACATTTTGGCATCTCAGGCTACTCAGGTTTTCTATGTCCAAGATCTAGTTGATCCGAATTGGCATGTTGTCGTAAAGACTAAGCCTAGGGACCTATTTGATATGAGATGGAATGATAATGCTTTATTGGATAGTAGTACTTATGCAATCCAAGAGCCAAATGACACTATCGAGGATGGTGTTGATGACAATTGGGTAAGGAAAGATGTCGTTGAATGACTGTAGATGCACCTCTCCAAATGCGTGTTCCACAACAAGCTCCTTCAAGCGATTTCATTGACGATGCTCTTGGATCAGATTCTGATTCTCAAGTGGATGGAAGTGATTAACTATTTCCCATCATGCACAATAAGCTCTGGTCCACCAAGACAAGGTACGTGCAATTTGACATGTTTACTTTTTCATAAGGTTGGGCTCTATATCCATATTTACTAGGTCTTGCCTAATTCTGATATTTTGTTTTATTTATTTAAAATGATTTCCCTTTGCGGATAAAGGTTGGGCTCTATATCCAAACATCCTGAGTTCTTAATTCGTTCTTGCCTAATTATGATATTTACTTTGTCCAGTTCTAGTCAGATGGATAGTGTTGAAGCGACAGGATCTAGGAAGAGGACAGTACGAGGTCGTTCCAAGTGTGCCTATATGCAACGATTGACAGATGGGGAGAAATTTCAGGTCCTCGTCAGTGACGGGCAACTTGTAGAAAAAAGTGCATTGGAATTTTCAACTTGGTTGGGTACTTTAGCAAAAGATGGCCGAGTATTGCCAATTGACCGTCCATCGTGGAAAGAAGTTGAAGATGAAGCGAAAGACAGGGCATGGAAACGCGTTCAGGTAAATATGCATGCTTCGAGTTTTCCTTTACATTTTTTTTTTATGTAGCATATTTAAAGGATTATGTTTTCTACTTGAACTTTGGTTTAGGTGAAAGTTGATATTGTCAATGAGATGAAACACTATGTAATGCTCTCACTTGCCAAAAAATGGAGGGACTACAAGTGCGAGCTAAAGAGAAAGTGGTATGTCAATTGCCCACCTAATGAAGATCTGTACGAGCATCACCCTATAAATGTATTGTCAGATCAATGGCAAACTCTTATCCATTTCTGGGATTCTGAGGAAGGCAAGGTATATATTTTTCATAAAAGAATTTAAAATAATTTACTTTGCATAGCAAACTTGTCAACATTAATTAATTTATGTGGTATAGAAAAGAAGCGAAAGAAATAAACGAAATAGGTCGTGAAACTTGCCCATACCACCGGTACGAAAAGCTTCGCGAGAGTGCGTCATGAAGAGGTGTACATTTAAGTTTAAGTTCAATCTATTTATCATGTATCTCATCTATGTCAATATTCATTATTTACTAATAATTTTTTTTTTGACATAGCACGTCAAGAGAGGAAGGCAGAATCCGCCTAGCCGAGCGGAAATTTTTTTGCTTACACATTCACATAAAGATGGCACGCCAGTCAATGAAGTGGCTGCAGAGAAGATTGTAAGTTCATACTATGTTATTCATTATCTATAGACTTTATATAATTAAGAAGATAAATGAAATGTAATCAATTGCAGTATAAGATGAAGGAATTACTATCGGAAGATGGTTTGGTGGATAAGACCTCTCAAAATGATGTGTATTGGAAGGTTATGGGACCTGAGAAATCGGGGCGTGTTCGTGGCCTAGGATTGGGGCCAACTCCCACAAGTCTTTGGGGATCATCATCTAGCCGTGGTGGGTCATCCTCTGGTGAGTTCATAGCAATGAAAGATAAAATAAGCTTATTGGAAGAGCTCTTGAATAAGAGAGATGTCGAGATGGTAGACCAACAAAAGCAAAGAGATGAGCAGCAAAGGTTGATGGTTGAGCAACAGCGACAGAGAGAGGCTCAGATGGCAGAGCAATTGAAGGAGAGTAATGCCCAAATAACAGAACTTAAGAGTATGTTCTTGACTCTCTCGCGGCAGGTATATATAACTATTTGTTTATAGATTGTAAGTTTTTTAAGATGTTTAATAAACTTAGAAATGATTTCTTTCTCTTTTTTATTGTGTAGCTTGGTGGCAATTCTAAATAGTTATTGCCTACTGTCATTCATCCAGTCTATTACAGGTATGTTGGGGAAATTGCTCTGATAAATAGCTATTGCCTATTGTCATTTGTATTTCTGCTTTGTTGACTTGTTTGTTCAAATTAGCAACACAACTAACTTTTTCATAATTAATTTTGATGTAATGCGAATGCACAAGTGGAGAACATAAATCCAAGCTCTACTTGGATTCCCTTATACCCACATTAAAATGGCTAGATAGTGATAATTTGTCAACTTCATATCGACTTTAGTTGTTGGTGTTTAGGTGTCTTTTTCTATCTCTTTGTATATTGCCTACCTTTTACCCTTCTTTTTAAGAATATTTTCATTGTCTTGCATTTTACTAATTGATTATATTTTTGATATATCATTGTTTAATATATCTCGATTCCATAATCCTTACAAGTACATGATGCTTCAAAATGGTAAACATAAAATGGTAAGCTCTTTATGGAAGATGCTTGTGTTTTTA
This sequence comes from Chloranthus sessilifolius, assembly GCA_021018995.1. Classification (NCBI taxonomy): domain Eukaryota; kingdom Viridiplantae; phylum Streptophyta; class Magnoliopsida; order Chloranthales; family Chloranthaceae; genus Chloranthus; species Chloranthus sessilifolius. Next base: position 170,071,147 of record CM037584.1, read on the forward strand.
TTCAGCGAGACTATTTACATGCATAAAATTTTGTTTTAGGTAGCTGAGAATGGATCCCAGCTGGAAGCATTGGAACTCACTGCTGCTTACACATTGTCCTCCTTTGGAATAGGATGGTATTTTTTATTTTTTATTTCTAAAAAATCTGTTTATTTTTTATCGTTTTCCATTCCTATGAGAAACTGAGAGCTGAGAATAGGGATTTTATTGGGCGGGTTGTTCGATACAGCAAATGGCTCTACAGCATTAGTGTAATGAATTCTTATTTATTTATTTACTTTTTTTTTAATAGAAGAAACTGAAAAGTTCAGTCTTGTTGATTATCTTAAGCAGTTCTACGTTGTATACTGAAAATGCAGGTCTATTGGCATTGACCCGAGTTGGAAGTTGAAGAGTTATTCTCATATCAGCAGGAATGCGTGCAGGCCTTAGGGATAGGTCTCTTTTTCCCTGAAAACCCCCGTTCTCGTCAGAATTGAAAACCATGGATGTTCTGCCTGAAAGCAAATACTGAATGATTCATTATCTTTTTTTAGGTTTAGCGTCAAATAAATTTGGAATATGCAAGCAAATAGTTGAAAACTAAGAGTTCTATAGGGTCTAATATCACTTGCACGCATTCCTGTCATTGGTTTCCTGGTCCTAGGTTTAAGGTTTCAAGTCCTGAAATAGAACACTGTTCTTACCTCGATCGATCGACAAGCTCAAAGTTATTTTATGATTTTGGATGTCCTTTCCCCTCTTGTCCATCTGATATTTCTTTCAATTTCATGTCATGTATGCCTGCTTTCATCTTTAAGCTGTTGCTCATGTAATTCTCCTTTCATTGAACATTAATTTTTTGCTATTTGGTTTGAGTATCTTCTTGTTATTTCCATTAATAATTACTTCACATAACCTGATTATAAGATCAGTTCAATTTGTCTGATCATTAGATGTGAACTGGCTCCAGAGTGTATTAAGTGTTTTGGGAGATTAGGGAAAGAGAGAAAAATTAGGAAATTACCAAACACATTGAGAGCCCCAATAGGGAAATTGGATAACTAATGCTCTTTTGAGAATTCTTAGGGGCAAAAGAAGATGTGAAATCAACATTGAAACTAAAGAATGTTTTCTAGAAGGGATAAAGGAACCTATTTCTAATGAAAAACTATCTAATCCCATCTTTCCTGAGAGCCCAACATTCTTTTATGCAGGGAATGTAACTAGGTCTATAAGTTTTTCTTGTTTCTTCCGTTGTAAAACTTTCCTATTGGGAAAAGGTGTCAAGAAAAAAAAAAATGTAGTTGTGTACTATTGAGAATTCTGGGAGTCTTTTAATACTTATAAAGTTTAAACTGCTATAGAAAGTCCAGACACCTGTTCAGTGTTGTGATCTTGTATTGTGATCAAATCAGCCTGAAATTTTATATTTTGCAGTTATGAATAATGATACCATCTACTTTCTTTTGTGGTTTTTGTAGATTCCTCGATTTGCTTTTGAGAATTCCCTGGTTCTCAACCGATATTGACAACTCAGATGAAATCAGTTGGTGAAGCTATGGCTCTTGGTCGCACATTCCAAGAATGCTTCCAAAAAGCAGTGCGATCACTAGAATTAGGTTATTCTGCATGTAAGTTAGGATTTTTTGTTCTTGCACTTTTATCGTTTTCCATTCCCTTTAATGGGCTTCAATTGTTTCCATTTGGGCAATCATTATCAGCCCAGGATATCCTTATTTTGTCCCTAGAAAGTGCCCTGTTTCTGTAGAAACCTAAACCCATATCTCTGGGGATGGGTAGCCAGGATTTAATGAAGGTCAAACTTGACCATCTAAAAATTAACACTAAATTTATTTACATGTTAGCAGCAATTAATTTTTAGATAGTCAAACTGGCTAACATGAAAGCGGGAGCCTTGTGCACTATGACCTGTGTAGGTGCTGTAATTAATTTTTAGATATTCTTATCAGGTATCTTTTGAGAAATGATGGGCTATTTGTTGGGAGTTCTTCGGCCATGAAATTTGCTTGTCAGAAGGTAGTGTATATGTGTTGTAGAGCTTCCTGTGATAGATGACTGGGAACAGTTGGAAGGTAAAGAATTCAACATTGAAACTTGTCATTCTGATATGAAATTTTCCACTTGCAGGGAGCTAATTTGATAGAATAGATAACTTTATCTCTTCCGGTGGCTTTCCAGAAACCAGCAGCCGTAGCTCGATTGGTTCTCGTCCCTGTTGGGTACTTCTTGTCTTTGTGGCTAAAGAAATACTAGTCGGATTGAGGAGTGGATCCTATTTTGCACGCCTCTGTAAAATAAATCAGTGTTAAAACCAAGTTCACTTAGAATTAGTGAGAAAGGTAATGAGCATGGGCTTTCGTGTACTAATGGAAACCACACCTTCAATATCCCAAGGCTCTAACTTGTTCAGATCGACATCGTGGATCACATCCAAATCGATCTTCTGGTTGGTCACTTTTTTCCTCAAATAATAATGTAAGAGCTCTTCTTCAGTTGGATGAAATCTGAACCCTGGTGGAACCTGGTTCTGACCATTTACCTGTACACTCATGTTGCTCATCTGCGTGGATTTACCTGTACACTCATACAGCACTTCGAAGTGCTGTATGAAGCTATGCTTGATCCTCCTGAACTTGATGAAGTATGTAAGGACTTCTTGACCTTTTCATAGACCTTTGTCTTCCCTTTGCATATCCATTACATTTGATTGTGTGCATAAGATTTTAATGACCCTTTGTCTATTATATAACTGCAAGGGAATGGGAAGAGGCTTTGAGGATTGGGTTAATGCATAGGAGAGACGATCTGATTTCTGAAGTCAAGAATGCTGCCGTGGAGTGTGCCGGTACCCGTTATTTAGCTGTTCGTTAGAGGAGATTATTCTTTGCAGCAACGCTACGATTAGAGGAAAGCTCAATGAATGAAGCCGATGATGATAGTGCTTCAGAAACTAGCAGTAGCTTCAGCGGAATGAGTGCTTATACCAGCGTCTTCTGGAGATGTTGTTTACAGTTATCGTTGTTCTGTAAATATGTTAAATCGATGAGATGTTTTTTGGTTTTCAAGTATTTTCTGTGATTGAAGTTATGTTATTAAAATGTAAAGCTAGTTATGTAAAGCTGGTTTCCGAGTATTTTTATGTGCTTTAAAATTCGATTGTATTACTACTACCGGGTTGGGGCAGGTCTGATATAAATATGGCAGCGGCAGTTTTTTAGTAGTTCCCACTACTATTAAAATCTTAGCGGCAGTTTTTAGTAAAAGCTGCCGCTAATACCCTCAGCGACAGTTGTAAAAACTGCCGCTAAAACAATGTAGCGACAACACTAGTAGCGGCAGTTTTTACAACTGCCGCTGAGGGTATTAGCGGCAGTTTTTTAATTAATAGTAGCAGTTTTTGGCTGCCGCTAATAGTCTTATATTTTGTAGTGTGTATACCATAGGACGGTTGGATTACTATTATTCGTAATCAATTTATAGGCTTTAGTCTATTATTTCTCTCTTGCAAGTCCCTTTGTCAAAGCGTCGACTGGATTGTCCATAGACTTCACCAAGTCAATAGTAATTACTCCTCTCTCAAGTAATTCTCTCACCCAGTTGTGTTTAAGCATACATGTCTGGATTCTTTTTATAATTTGTGTTGTCTGCTCTATTTATTGCAGTATTATAATCATAATTCAAGGTCACCACGGGATTCAGATGTTCCCATAAAGGTAGAGTGGTTATAGATGATTAACTCATTCGACTTCTTCCCCAGCAGGTCCTACGGCAAGAAACTCATCCGTTATGCAATGTGTTATCATGGTTTACTTTTTAAATTTCCCAGCAATTGCATCTCCTCAAAGTGTGAAGACAAATTAAACCTGATTGAAAATTGAGAATCATCAGACGTCGAATTTCAAATGGCATCACAATAACCCCCAAGAATAACTTTGGCAGGATCTAAGTATTTCACATCAAACTTAGAAGTAATTCTTTAGTAATTTTAATATAATTCAAATTGGATCCAATGATTTATTCTTAAAAAGATTTTGAAAATTCATTCGACTCATCTTCCGAAAAGAAAGTAAAGGGTGAAGAAGAGGAAAAATTTATTGATGTAGGGGTAGCTTCTTATTCAACAAATTTTGAAAATAATAGTCAACTACTTTCTTCTCGTGTGTGTAGTGCGGTGCCATAATTAAACTCTTCGTCATGTTTCAGCACCATCAAATCACCAATTCTATGGGGAGTTTCATCCTCCTCCCACCACCGTACGACGACATCTAGGAGTGTGAAGATACTATGAATGCCCTCACAGTTTGCTTATGCTTCACTGAGTTCATTAACTTGTTCATTCGTCGCATGCTCTCGCTCAGTTGTGGTTCTTTTCTTTTCTTTTCTTTTTTTGTCTCTCTTTTTCTTAAAGCATGTATGTCTACTTTTTTTAAACAACCTACTAACACAAGAATTGTGAGATTTGATAGAACTTTGCATTTTCATTTTTTGTGTCCTAATATTGACTCCAATGGCAGAAAATAGTGTGTGAGAATTCAGAGTTCTACATTTCAAAAAAAAATTTATATCCACTAGCCCTTTTGATCAATTTGCCAGAATATGAAGGTGGTTAGCGAGTCAAAATAGTTTTCAAAATATTTTTGAAGATAATGACATATAACTGACGAATGCTTTGCAATGACTATGGGGATGATAAATATATAAATATACTTGTTTTGGCTATGAGACATGATCATTAAGTTATGGATAACATTTCAAGGGTTAGGAAGTTCCTCTCCTGTAGCTGTTTTCTAGGGCATGCAGCCAAAATAACTGATGTGTCCTAAAATTTGTACTCGCAAGTGCACGAATCGTGATGTAGTCAGTGGGTGCAAAGTACGAGATCGTTCCCACGAGGATTGGTTAGAAAATATAAAAACAGAAATATCAATTAACTAAAAGAATTTCCACAGATCTTTTACAGTAACTAACAGCTTAGAATTCTGGTAACTTTTGATAAAACAGATAAATACTAACGAAATCTAAGAGATTTAAACAATTAATGAAAGATAAGGATTGGGATGCTAAATCTTTCCATCGTAGATTTATCATTTACAAAATATTAATCTGTGGATTGAGATGTGAGATCTTTAACAGATATCTCAAAAGAAGAACTGCCCTATACGCACGTGAGTTCTAAAATATAGATCTGAGATCACGGAGATGTATGATTAACATCCCATAAGTGTATGATTAACACTCACACCTCGGGCAATATTTAGAACCCAATCTCTAGGGTAATTTCCAAAGTACGATCTAAGATCAAGGAGATGTATGATTAACACCCCATGGGTGTATGATTAACACCCACACCTCAGATCGTGATTGGAACTCACCACTAGGATAAAGTCATACTATCAATCCGAGATCAAGGAGATGTATGATTAACACCCCATGAGTATATGATTAACACTCACACCTCAGATGATAGTAAAACTTCACCCCGAGATGGGTGATAATTAGGATAAAATCATTATTACAGATCTGAAATCATAGGGCATGATTAGCTCCTAGATCTCGGACTGAAATGATGATTTCACCATGTTCAATGAATATTAGGGTCTTAAAAAGCATCTGACATCTCAATCACAGATTTATATTAATATAAATGAATACCTCGGATGAGGTTCATTAGATCCCCATCCTTAATGAAACTAGCCACACATAACTGAAATAAGCAATAAAATAAATGCAGAAGTTGAAAATGCCATTATAATACCGTAAAGAATTATCTACAAAAAGCTTTAATCCAAGTACGTACACCTCCTTCTTGAAAGTGGATCCAAATCAGAAAACTAAGACTTATCTTCCTTCTCAAAATGAATAATAAAGATAGTTCAAGAAAATGGGACTCAATGCCCTTACACTTTAAAACGTAGAGAAACTAAAATAGAAGAATACAAAAAAATGAAAACTCTCTAAAAAACAGAACTCTCTAAAAAGAAGAATGCAGAAAAATAATAAGAATCAGAATTATCTCCGAAGGACTCCCCGAATGAATATATCTCAAAGAATATCATTTTCCTTAATTCTCAAAAAAGAAGCCGCTTTTTCCTCCAAGATTTTATTCCGTGAAAAGAGTACTGAGATTCTCGCGGCCAAACAAAATTCCGAACTCAAATTCAAATTTGGTCGATCAATCGACCTCCCAGATTTTCGTAAATTCCCGCTACACTTTGCATTCAGACACGGACTTGGTATTTCGGCCATAACTTTCTATCCCGAAGTCAGATTTAGGTAATTCTTGTAACGTTGGAAAGCTGACGATGAGTTCTCCAACTTTTGTGTTTTGACAATTTTTTGAATCTAACGTCTTGAAGGTTCAAATTGAGCTCCAAGTCGGGATAAGTTTCAAATGATCCAATGTAGCACGAATTTGACGTTATATTCTGAACTTTTGGGTTATTTCATGCTCAACACATCTTCAGGCCTGTAAATTACTAAAACTATATAAAACATGTTAAATGGATTTCATCGGATAGCTAAATGTAGGTCTTTAGGGGTGAAATATCATCATATTTCACTGCACATTAATAACATAAGGTTCTTCCCCAATGGGCTTTGATTTTTCTCAGGTGAAGCGGTTGCGTAGGCATTATTTCCTCAACACTAGCCTCCCAACTTCGAGTTCTCGGTCAAATAAAAATGATTTTATTAAGCTCAGAAAATTTGGGCATAATATATAAGGTCATAGACGCTGCTGGGTAGAAGAATTTTTTTTATCTTGTTTTTAAAGTTTTTTTTATTTTAAGTATTTATATATTTTTTTGTATATGTATTTTTTTTGTATTTTTTTTATTAGGATACAATATCAGTTCCTCTAAAAGATACATACTCAGAAGGTCCAACTAGTGGAACATATTGAACGGTTGGAGTGACCGCCCATTTATGATTTGATGATTTATTTTGTGGGGCTCCGATCACCCTTGATTTGATAGACTATGGATGAGAGAGAGAATATTTTTATGTTTGTCATTTGGATGACACAGGATTCATTAAGCAAGATATGAGGTCTTTTGATTTCTTCTTTTAATGAATCATTTATGATTGGAGCCTCGTTATCAAAAGAGACCTTTTTTGGTTTCTCAGTGGAGTGAGGCATCCTGCAAAGTTGGAGCATGAGATAGGGTCCTTCCCATGAGTTTTTGTGTGTTATCATTTCTTTTTGTTTTAATTGAAAATTATTAGAAAATATTTTCGAATTGTGTTTTTTGATTTTATAAAAGGAGTCAACTGAAAGGGAGGATGATGTTGACTTTGTAGAGGCAGCAACAAGGCTAGACAAAGGAAAAATAAAAGGAGAAGATATGAAGGTGTAGACCAAGGTGGTCCCTCCCTTGGCATGGTGGGAGTTAGTTCTTTTCGATTTTTCTTGCCTTGATTAACATAAGTACTAGGTTTATTATGAGGTTGTTTCGAAGTTTCATTTATAATTTTTCAAGGGGGTCTAGTGTTAGAGGTTTGATATTGTGGTATTGTTGCCGGTTGAGATTCCGTAAGAATTTTGATTGTGAGATTTATAGAAATTTGGACTTGGGAGTTAGGGGTAGTTTTAGTTATAATGTCAGTTTTATGTTTGTCTCATGGTAAGATTTTGGGATTTGGCGATACATTTATTTAGACATTAATGGGAATTTCAAATTTTGAATTTAAGTTTGGTTTTATTTCAACAGTAGCGGGATTGGTAGATTCATGGATTAGTTTATTGACAACGCTATGAATTACGTTTTGTCTTAACCTATTAAAAGCGCATAATGGAAATCATAGCACTAGCGATAAGATCGTTCCCACGAGGAAGGTCAAAAATCTTTAAAACTATTATTTGCCTTTAAAGAATAAAGAATGGTTTAATTAGACTAAAGTATAGGAAAAATAAATCTAAATCTTCAAACTTCTGTATCATGATCGTCAATTAGTTTGCTTTGGTTTTAAGATATTTACGAAAATTAAAATACCGTTACACTATATCTATGTCTTTCAGAATTTGGGCATCAATCAAAAACTAAAATTCTTCAATATAGATTTATACTAATCTACAACTTTTTATAATTTTGATCGTCAATCAAACTCTAGAAAATTGAAGATGGAAAAGAAAATATCATTACACTAATCTTTCAAATTCAAGACTTTAAGCGTCAATTAAAATAAAGAACTATCATATGTTAATAAAGAAGCAAATGAAAGCTGTAAATCTAAACTAGAAAGCAATAAAAAGATCTTCCATCTCTCAGTCACAGGCGTTGATTGCTCCTGAGAAACTACCGATACTCTACTCTAATCTTTCAGCTCCTGATCACAGGCATCAATTGCTCTCGAGAAACTTTGGATATTTAAACTAAACTACTCTAGGGGTGATCTTCAGAAAATCTAACCTCAGTCATCAATTGATGCTGAGAATTCCTTTGATAAGTTTTTCCTTTATGTCAGGCATCAATTGCTCTCGAGAAACTTTGGATATTTAAACTAAACTACTCTAGGGGTGATCTTCAGAAAATCTAACCTCAGTCATCAATTGATGCTGAGAATTCCTTTGATAAGTTTTTCCTTTATGTCGAACCCTCTTATTTATAGATCATAAGGGGTCGGTTTACATTATTCAAGTCCTAATAAAAGAAAACTACTAAAAACAAAAGCTTCCTAAGTTTATAAAACTTCTAATCCTATCTTCCTTGCTTTAGATGGTAGATGCGCGCAAGACTTTTCTCCTTGATTTCTGTAACAGAGATCTTCAGGATTCTTTCACTAATCTTCTCAGATTCATGGGATAACAAACTTCTAATTCAACTGATCTTCTAATTCTGTGCATGGCGGTGCAATCTTCACATGATCAGCAGCAGATGTTTGAGCTTTAATATGTTCAATCGTAAGTAGGGTTACGTCTTCTTTTAGTACGATTTCTTCAGCACGATCGATTGTATCTTCAAATATGATTTCTCCAGTCTTTTACTTCTTTAGGATCGTAAATATGACAATTTCTTTCTTCAGCTTTTACGATTTCTCTTACAACTCCTGATCTTGAGTACGATTGGGATCGCATTTTCGAGCGATCATATTCTTATTGCTATTAGAGTTCATTTTGATAAAGATTAACGCTTTGGTTTTTTTTTGCTATATGTTCTAAATATCTGCACATCATCATACCATTATGAGCAGACTAAGGTCTCACATCACTAAGTTAAGGGAGATAAAATGGTAAATTCTGTGACTGATCATTTATCGATATATTCAATGATTGGTTATGGAGTGGATGGTTTAGAGATATCTTTGATAATAGATTCAGGTTCTAAAGTAGTGATTGTAGACACCTAAATTTGGCCCAAGGCCCGATCGAAACACCTTTCGAGAGAGGTGCAATTTCAAGCTTTTGATGGCATATATGGAACCCTTAGAAATCACCTTAGATCCCTTAGGAACTTATCCCGAACCTTTAGAAACCAATCCCTACCCTTAGAACCCATTTCAAACCCTAAACCTAACCTTACCAGGCTATGGATGAAGAGTGGTACATCGGAACTGGCTACGACCCTCTACTATGATTGAGTCTTATACCATTGAGGAGTAGAGGTTGTCAGCTTTCCAACGGTCCAAGAATCGCCCCAATCGGAGGTATACGTCAAAAGATATGACAAACCGAATCCGGGGGGGGCAGAAGGTTAAGATCATGTGGGCCCCCCTTGAGGACTGGCGCAACTAATAGTTGCACCAGGCCAATTCTCCCTCATTTTAAGCCTGGCGCAACTAATAGTTGTGCCAGATTCAAAAGTGGGCCCCATCCTCGCGAGCTGACTTTCAGGCACTGTTCTGCACTATTTTACTGTGCATTTGCCTGGCGCAACTACCCCGAAAATCGTGATGAGGGTTTGACTTGTTGACCACCTTAATCTTTGAAGTGTGTTTTGCTAGTTCTGTTACACCCTTTTGAGGCTTATTTGCACCCCTTTAAGTGGCTTAAGGTCTCACCCCATCATCTACCATTGGAGGACCTTCCTACACATTTTAAGGCTCCAAAAACCCTAGGAAACCTTAGATTGACCATTACCTAATTGCTAATCCAATTAGGACTTTAACCCCCCACTAATCCTCCCTTCCTCTATAAATAGAGAGCCACCCCTCTTGCTTAAGGGTTGAGAATGTTGGCCTAAGAGAGAAAGAGCTTGAAGTGAGAAGATCTTTCTCCCTTTGGTGCACACTTCTCATACAAATTCCAGAATTTCAAAACCTCCTTTGAGTGATATTTTTTATCTTAGATCCCTTAGTTTAGGTATATGCTACCCATTCACCTTTCCTCTCTACTTCTTAGTTAGTAAGCCTTAGAGGTTAGAACCCCTCTTTCCACCATACAAGCCTTCAAAAGCTCATCAAAGCAAGCTAACGCAAGGCTCTCCTACGGTGCTACAAGGGTAATACAAGGCTCTCCTACGGTGCTATAAGGGCCTGAGGGCTTCGGCTCTCCCCTTTCTTCTCCTATCTCTTTCTAGCTCCCTCCATCCTCCCATTTGTACCGTTACGCCGTCGACTTTTCGGTAGGAATGGAGGGGCACAAATAGGATTCTAAGCCCTTTTGGGCAAGAGGAAGCTATTTTCTTTTCTTTTACTTCATTTTATTTTTGGCCATTAATAGAGACTGCGTTAAGTGGGTTGACCAGGTGCCTAACACCTTCCCGATCGATAATCGAAGCCCCTACCCAAGAGCCTTTGGTGTGGACCGGATTCAGAGTCATATTTTTAGCACTTCGGTGCTCATAAAAATGAACTAGGTATCCCGGGACACCGAAAGCTCCGGGTGGCGACTCTATATTTTTGTTAGAGAGCGCATCGTCGTGATGGGATCATCTCAATTCCCACGGTTGCACGGTAATCGATTTTAAATTGTACCCTTGTAAGTGCACAAGATCTATTGAAGCACGGTGAAATCAAGAGTGTTGAACCCACAGGGAAGCGTGAAATTTAATTAATTTCTAAAAGCGTCAAACGAATCTAAGGAAGTACCAAAGGCAAGATTTGCATAAAATGAAAATTAACAACTACACAAACACAAATAAAAAGATATAATAAAGCTTATACAAGAAAAACAATGATGAATCAAACAACGATAAAAAGATGATCAAGGAGTCTGCTAACCCTAAATTTATAATTTTCTACTAACAATCAATCACACATTTCAATATCAAATTATTTACCATCCTTTTACTACAAGCAAAATGAATCGAAAAGAATGTGGTTATTGATCCGACATACCCTATCCAAACACTATGACTCATCCTACTGCGACATGAATCATGCGAAAGGCATAGCGTACTTATTCACAACATTTTTTCGCTTCCAATCACCTCCAGGTACGCTCCAACGCTTGAGAGCAGACAAGGAGTGTTGCCAAACGCTGCCTAATGAACTATGCCACTAGAACTCGGGGCATGTATTAGCACTAACTGATCATAGATTGGTACCTTTTCCGACAGGCTTAACTATAACATGGCGTAAGGTTGACCCTGTACGATGCTATTTGATTGCCACATGACACCCAACTCGAGGATCAAGTGTCAAGGTCCCGAGTTCTAATACATGTAGATATATACATATAATGTGAAGGTTAATACACATTAACAGCCATGAATTTTACATTAGCAACAACTAAAATTGTTGACTGCTTTTAATGAGACAATAAAAATCATTTTTCATCCTAATGTTCCACACTAGATCTTGAGATCATGGCCCACTTATTAGATAGTCAAATGTTTCTTCCACATGACACATCCCTAAAGTGACCATGATCGTGGCATATAATGAGAAGAGTTGTCAGATCACATATGGGGATGTGTGTCATGTGGAATCAACATTGGATTGTTTGATAGGTGGCCTTGATCTCAAGAAAAGATTGGGAAGAAATATGATCTCAATTTTCTGATTCAAGACAACTAAGGTTTTAATGTCGAAAATCCTTGAATGCAAAGATAGAATCTTCCGCTGCAAATTTAAAACCATGATCATATGATTCAAGGTAGTTAAATGTCTCACCCTCGGAGGGAAAATATAGAAATTTATATCTTTGAAAGGAAATTTGTGGAGGTTGTTATTTCACTACACTTAGATACACATGACACTATTTTTACTCATTGGATCTATTATATTTGATGAGTCTGTGTAACAATCTGGCCCATTTTAACTATTTCAATGGTGTTAAATGATGTACCACACTGTACATGGTGTTAGTGCTCCACATCGGAACCCGCCATCTTTTTAGAAATCTCTATTAATTCATGTAACTCACTTTTTCACTCTGTTCTTTTTAAGAAACTCTAGCTCTCTCACCTTCTTCTAAGAAACTCTAACTCTCTTAACTCGTCTCTCCAAATCTCTCACTAAACTACCGACAAGATAGAAGGAGGAAGAAAGCTTGGACGAATCGACGCTTTGGACATAGATCTCTTCAACCCGAACAGCCACATGATCAATCATTCACGCTTAAGCAAGTGGGTACCTATTAATCCCTTCTATTCTTCTCAGTTCCCATCGCATAGGGTGTGTTTGATCGCGCATCGACGAGATTAATTAAAGCTTAATATCTTATAAATCTGATAGATCTGTATAATTATACTGTGAATCTATATTCTTGTAATGTTGGTGTATTTTAAGTGTTACCCTTGCAAGTGCACAAGATCTATTGCAGTATGGCAAGAACAAAGGTGTCGAACCCACAGGGAAATCTTGAATTTTAATTAATTCTTTCAGAGATTTAAAAACGTCCCCAAGGAAGTACCAAAGGGCAGATTCAATTTAACCAAAAATTTATCACTTTTTCTAAATGCAAGAAAAATAAATTAATCTAAACAACTAATTACTGATGAATCTAAGAATAATATTTAAATAAGATCAAGAAATATGCTACCCCAGATTTGTACCCCCCTTTCATTAAAGAATCATTCACACCATCACCATCATTCATTCATAAAAATGATTTGAAATAAAGTATGATCATCAATCCGGCATACCCTATCTAAAAACAATGACTCAGCCTATCATTGCGGTATGAGTCATGTAAGAAGCATAGCGTATCTCGTGATGTGTAGATCAAAACAATAAAAACATTAGACTATGGTATTAATCATAAATATGGGTACTTATCTGGGGATCGCATCTTTCCCGATCTACTGATTTAGCCGCTCATCTTTGGTGTATGATCTCCTTGTTCATTCAAAGCCATTCCTCTTTTTATTTCTTCCAAAAATCTTTGGTTACAATGTCTTTTCCTAAATACAATCTATGCTTTCATGAACGTAAAGGAAAAATAATGCAAATCCTAGGTACAATCTACCCAGATGGAACCCTAGAAGAAGGAGAAAGAAGAACTCTTGAAAAGATGCCAAGAGGAGTCTAAAACAAAAAATAATAATGAATAAATAATCCTCTCAAAAATTCTCTTCAAAAACTCTAAAAAAAGAAAAGCCAAAACTAACTCTCTAATTATCTATCTCTAATTCCCCTCTCTAATTCCTATCTCTAATTCCTTCCTCCCCTTTCGAAGTGTTTGATCCGCTTTAAATAGAGCCGAAGTTTCCCAGCCGCAGAGGTGTTCCAACTCGAAAATTTAGGGTCGATTAATTGACCCAATAGGGTCGATGCATCGACCTCCCAGATTTTCGTGAATTCCCGCCGAACTTTACATCAGATACTGCTTTAGTATTTTGGCCATAACTTTCTGTTCTGAACTCCGATTGAAGCGATTCTTGTGTCGTTGGAAAGCTGATAGAAAGCTCTACAACTTTTGTGTTTTAACAATTTCATAATTCATCCGTCTAGAATGTCCAAATTGAGCTACAAGTCGCACCAAGTTCTCGATGACCCAAAGTTACAGTGTTTTGACATTATTTTCAGAATTCTTGGGCTGTTTTCTGCACTTGGCTTATATTTACCTGAAACACTTCAAATCTAATAATTCTTATCAGATAGCTTTCATCGGATAGCTAAATATAGGTATCTAGGGGTGAAATATCATCATATTTCACTACTCATCACACCCCCAAACCTACACTTTGCTAGTCCTCGAGCAAAGCAAACTAAAGAAAATAAATGCCACTTTCGTAGGGAACACGATTGCACTTAGCGTGTGCAACAAGCCTTTAAAACCCTAGGTGATCCCTAGTGGAGGAGTTATGTCTCCTGAGGGTTTACAGTGAAGTTACCCACAAACTTCAATAAATTCCAAACCATCGGCAAAATTGAGTTTTCAAAACATGATTTTTTATAACATATATACCATTCAAAACTCAAAATCATTAATCAATTCAACATGCGAATCCTCAATTTTAAATAACAATATTATACTAATCATACTAGCATCCATTCAAATTAGTCTAATGCTCAAATCGTTAGATAACTCATCCATTCATGCTTACTCGTGAAGTGTGTGCATACCCAAACCAAAATTCATTCATCTCAGAACTAGTTCAAAAGGAAAACTGCTGTCATTGTTCAGACTCAATCCTCACTTTAGGTATACTCTTGAAATAAAATCACTCGATGATGGGTAAGCTGCACATATGTGAGAGATCAATACAAAACAAGCAAAAGGTCTCACATGATAACAAACACGATGTAATCAATGAACAAAATCAAATCTCATAAGAACAGATACATGTATATCCTAAGTATGTCATATCAAGTGTCATAAGTATCATATATTTACTCTCCACAAGGCAGTTACCAATGCAAGATCAGATCATGAAGGTCTTTTATAGGGTTGTAATGGGGCTCAGGAAAGGATGAGAAAGAAAGGAATTGAGATTCAAAATTTAGAAATCGAAAAGAAACAAACTTGATTTTCTATTTCTCTTCTTTTTCTTTTCTAATCTGTCACTATTTTCTCAATATTTTTCTATTTTTCTCAACTTTCTTTTTCTTTTGAAGCACCTCATATTTTTCATTATTTTTCACAATTTTTTTTTTCTCCCCCCTTTTTCTTTTATATTTTTGCCATACACTCTCAGTAAACACCACAACTCAGTATCTCTCCACTTACTCTCATTTCCCTCATTTTTTCATCTCTCGTTCCTAATTTCTCGAAATAAGAAGGGTAAACCCTAATTTTAAATGGTGAAGGGTTAAAGATTAACGTGGCTTATCAAAGAATGTATAAAGGTAAATTTTCCAATAGGCTCAAAGGGGTACTAGAAGGATAAATTTATATGAGGTGGGGCATTTAAGCACAAACGAGCCAAAGATGGCCTTCAATCATGTCCTTAAAAGATGGTAACCTTGTCTATTTGTCTTGAGTAGATATACAGTACGTTCTAACACAATAATATGAATTTAATATCATGCAAAGTCACAAGTCAAAATAAAATATATGAGATTATGCAAGATAATTCGTATTCAAAGAAGACTCCGAGTTTATGTATTCACTCATCAACAACGGATATTTGGCTCTAAAGCTTCCTGGGTTTAGTCTCCACTAAGAACCTAAGATTCACCGTTCAAAACAGTTCATCGATTTCTAAATCTTAGCTTGGTATAAGTGTAAAAATTCTAAGCATGAATATCAAAATTACCCACAAAATATCACATTAAGCTTCATTATCCTAGATACAAGCATTCAAAATCTGACATCGATATTCTAAAAATTAAATTCACATGCATCATCAACTAAAGTTTGAAAACTATCGAAAAATAATTCATATATGATAGTTCAAAATTTATTTTTTTATATGAAGAAAAATAAGAAAGTGACGCAAGATAGAGAATCATACCCCCAAACCTAAAAATGACAATGTCCTCATTGATTGAAATAAGTAGCACACCCCAAACACTTGAAAAGTACTTCAACACAAAGATCAAAATATGTGCATAAAATTAGAACATGACCAAAAATAGATTGAAGGTAATGTGGCTACACTAATTTGGAAATTAAAAACAACTTAAACTAAACTAAAAACTAATATTCTAGAACTAACAAAAACAAAAATAAAAATGAAAATAAATAAAACACACTGGGTTGCCTCCCAGGAAGCGCTGAGTTTAAGTGTCGATATGACCTCTTCATTGATCAAGAATGGGTCACTAAGGTGCATTGCCTCAATTTCATCTCTGGGTCATGGGCTCAAACACGGTTTAAGACGTTGCCCATTCACTTTAAAACTCGATTGTCCGTGAGATCGGATCTCAATCGCACCATGCACACTAATAGAAACAACCTCGACACGGGCCTTCCCATCTCGATTTCGCTTTTCTGATGAAGCTTTAGTCCGGAATTAAATAGCCAAACCTTTTGCCCAATGTGAAACTCTTCCAGAAATTGACTCATCATGCTTCTTATACCTTTCTTTGTACATCTTTGAGTTTTCATACGCACCGTATAGCGTAGCTCTTCCAATTCACTTAGTCAGTAGCCTTCGATTTGATCCTCGCCGCTTGCATATCGAAATTTAATCTTTTGATGGCCCAAAATGCTTTATGCTCCAATTCAACAGAAGATGGCATGCTTTCCCGTAGACAATTCTGAACGGAGTCATTCCAATTGGTGTCTTGAAGGCGGTACGATAGGCCCACAGAGCATCAGCGAGCCGGTTTGACCAGTCTCTTCTATCCAATCGTACCGTCTTTTCTAAAATTCGGTTAATCTCTCTGTCGACACTTCCACCTGACCACTAGTTTGCGGGTGATACGGCGTTGCAATCTTGTGGGTGACGCCGTATTTCTTCATTAAAGTAGCAAAATGGCGGTTGCAGAAGTGCGAACCGCCATCACTAATGATCGCACGTGGAAACCCGAATCTATTAAAGACATTTTCCTTCAGAAATTTGACCACCACTTTGTGGTCATTTGAACGGGTTGCCACAGCTTCAATCCATTTGGAAACATAGTCAATAGCTACGAGAATGTATGAATACCCAAAAGATGGGGGAAAAGGACCCATGAAGTCAATCCCCCAAACATAAAAAATTTCAACAATCAAAATCGGGTTAAGGGGCATCATATTCCGTTTTGAAATATTTCCAAGCTGCTGACATCTTTGGCATTCTTTGCAAAATTGAGCAGCATCACGAAAGATGGAGGGCCAGTAGAATCCGCTTTGAAGAATTTTCTGTGCAGTCTTCTGTCCTCCAAAATGGCCTCCACAGGCTCCAGCATGGCAGAAATCGAGAACGCTAAGTTGCTCTTCTGCTGGTACACATCTCCTGATGATTTGATCTGAACAGATCTTGAACAAATGTGGTTCATCCCAAAAATAGTATTTGATCTGGGAGAAGAAGAGGTTCTTATCATTCTTTCCCCATTCAGTAGGGATTTTGCCTGTGACCAAATAATTCACGATATTGGCAAACCAAGGAACTTTCGTAGCGGTCGCGTCAATTGCCATTAATTTCTCATCCGGAAAAGTGTCCCGGATAGGTTCAGGTGTAACCAATTCTTCAAGCAAAATACGAGACAAGTGATCAGCCACAACATTCTCGACTCCCTTTTTATCCTTGATTTTGAAATTAAACTCTTAAAGTAGCAGAATCCAGCGGATCAATCGTGGTTTGGCATCCTTCTTTGCTAACAAATATTTCAATGCAGAGTGGTCTGAAAAGACCACTATTTTTTATCCAAGCAGATAAGAACGAAATTTATCCAGAGCATACACCAGACTAATAGTTCTTTCTCGGTGGTGGTGTAGTTAAGCGCATCGATCAACGTCTTCTTGGCATAATAAATTACGTGAGGTAATTTGTTCACCTTGCCCTAAAACATTCCGATAGCGTAATCGATGCATCACACATGAGTTTGAATGGGAGAATAATCCGTGGTTGGATTATTGGTGCGATTGATAAGAGTTCACTGAGTTCGAAATGATTTCATGCAATGCTCATCAAATTCAAAGGGACATCTTTACCAAGCAAGGTACATAAAGGTTTAGCCACCTTTGAAATCCTTAATGAATCGCCTATAAAATCCAAAGATGCCCTAAAATGATCGAATTTGGCGAACACTCTTTGGTGGGGGCAAATTGGCAATTAGGTCGACTTTGGCCTTATCCACTTCAATTCCTTTCTTGGAAACAATATGCCCCAGAACAATTCCTTGTTGAACCATGAAATGGCTCTTCTCCCAGCTAAGAACAAGTTTAGAATCCACACAACGTTGTAAAACTTGTGCGAGGTGATTCAAACAAGAACCAAACGCTTTTCTGAAACCGAAGTGTCCATGAACACCTCGATGAACTTGTCAATCATATCAAAATATGGCCAACATACATCGTTGGAAAGTAGGGTGCATTTAAGCGAGCGGCATCCTTCGATATGCAAAAGTACCGTAAGGGCATGTGAATGTCGTTTTCTCTTGATCAGGTGGAAAAACGGGCACTTGATTGTATCCCGAATAACCATCAAGAAAGTAATAAAACTCTTGCCCTGCTAACTTCTCGAGGATTTGATCGATGAACGGAAGGGGAAAATGATCCTTTCTGGTAGCTGTGTTCAATTTTTTATAATCAATGCAGACACGCCACCCAGTAGTTTCACGAGTAGGCAACAATTCTCCTCTCGCAGTTTCTTTCACAGTGATTCCGGACTTTTTTGGGACAATTTGGACTGGACTAACCCATTCAATATCAGAAATCGGATAGATGATTCCAGCATCGAATAATTTAATGATTTCCTTTAAAACGATTTCTTGCATGTTCGGATTAAGTCGCCTCTGCGGTTCTCTCGATGGTTTACTCTCATCTTCCAGATGTATTTTGTGCATACATACTGATGGGTCAATCCCTTTTAAATCAGCTAGAGTCCATCCGATAGCCTGCTTGTGATCTAGAAGCACTTTCAACAGGTCATGCTCTTATTCTTCAGACAACGTGGATGAAATTATCATGGAACGTTTCTCGTGCCCCCAGAAAAGCGTATTTGAGCGATTCAGGCAACTGTTTCAATTCGACAGTTGGTGGCTCCTCAATTGATGGAGCCGATTCAGCTTTTACTTCAATGAGTAACGGTTCTATCTTAGTCACAACTTCACATAAGTTATCATCTGGACATGATAACCTCGCCTCTTCTGACAGCTTCCTTTCAGATCCTCTTTCTTCATAGATGACCAACAAAGCGGGTTCAAATTCTTCTTTGGTGAGCATTGATGGTAATGCTTCATCCACCACTTCGTCCATCTGATCGATGTAAAAACATTCGACCTCATCCTCATTAGGAAATGGTTCATTGCATGAAATATGTTCAATCGACCTTCATGTTCCCAAAAGAAACGCCCATGACTCCTGCTCGACAAATTAATGCAAGCGTTTGCGATGGCGAAAGCGACGTCCAAGGATGATGGGGACTTGATTAATTGATTTAACAGGCGGTTCCATGTCTAAAACAATAATGTCCACTGGAAAGACAAACTTGTCTATTCCAACCAAAACATCCTCGATAATACCCCTAGGTCTTCTTTCTGACCTATCAGCCAGTTGGAGTGTGACCGTCGTGGGTTGCAATTCACCCAATCCAAGTTTCTCGTATATTGAGTATGGGATTAGATTCACACTTGCTCCCAAATCCAATAGCGCTTTTCCAATTGGTTGCCCACCAATGACACATGGAACAGTTGGGACTCCAGGGTCTTTCAATTTTCGTGGGGTTTCCAATTGTAATATTGAACTGACTTGATTAGTCAGGAACACTTTCTTGGAAATATGAGTACGCGCCTTTCGCTTATGAGTGTATAAATCTTTGAAAAATTTTGCATACTCAGGCACTTGTTTGATTGTTTCAAGCAATGGAAGATTTATCTTTACTTGCTTGAATGTTTCAAAAATTTCTTCCATTTTTGCTGGTCCCTTTCCCATTCTAGATGGAGGAGTTAGGCATTGAGGGAATGGTGCCCTTGGGACATAAGGTGTGTTCCATTTTTGATTCTTGTTCATGTCCTAGTTGGACAGGTTGAGGGAGACTCATCCTCAGTACTTTTTCTTTCCCTTCTCTTCTTTGCTCTTTCTCTTTTCTTTTCTCTTTCTCTGTTCTTTCTCTCGATTTGTTTTCTTTCTTTCTTTGCTTCTCTTGCTTCATCTTTTTCGATCGATTCCACAGGCATTTCCACTTGATTATCAACTTCTCTTCCACTTCTCAAAGACCGTAATTTTCAATCGTTGACTATTCGATGGTCCCATCGTGGTGCTTGACCTCGAGGATTTTGACGGGTTGGCTAGGAGCCTACCTTCCTCTCGCTGACTCAAATTGATTTGTCATTGAATTAATTGATCTATCATCATCCGTTGGAAAGCATGCATGCTTCGATCACCTTTTCCTCCAAATCGTAATCTCTAGAAACGGTAGTCGAGGTTGATTAAAATTCGATTTTTTCGGTAATCGTAATTCGGATGATAATAAGGAGGGTTCTGCCGAAATTAGAATTCTACCGGGTAGTGGGATTCTTGCTAGGGCGGAAATTTTGTTGTCCACCCATTGTGTTGGTTCTGCATCGCTGGTTTACCCGACCCTTATTCGAACCACCCCATCCTAAGTTGGGGTGATTTTTCCATTCGAGTTATAGGTATTGGAGTATATGTTTCTACCCCGCCGCTGATAAGATTGAGTTTATCTACCTCGCTCTGAGGAGTAGGTTCATCGTGAATAATGACAAGGTAGTGGGGCACTATTAGCCATGTGACCGGGTGGTCACAAAATTGAACACAAAGGGGGTGTGACAGGAGCTTTAGCTTGCTTGGTCGCAATAACAACATATTCATTTGCTTGGACAACATATCAACCTTTGTCGATAGATCGTAGGTATTATTTTGACATTATACAATCCATCTCTTGTCAACACATGAGATTTAGATGCCAAATCCAAGTTAGTTCTCCCGAGTTTCACTTTGTAGTTTGGTATAACTTCTCAAACAATGCCCACAATTCATCGACTTCTTTTGTGGCACATGATCCACCACGATGCATCAACCATGTGTCTCTCTTGAATCAATTATAAAAACTTTGGACCTGTTGCCACCTTGGAACTTGATGATTTGGACAACTCTTAATCAATTCCTTAAAACGTTCCCAACATTCATGGAATGTTTCAGTAGGTTGTTGGGAAAAGAATTGAATCTTCTGACGCAACTCAATGGCTTTGGTCATGGGAAAATATTTTTAAGCCGGTGTAGCTCTGCCCAACTCTGAATAGATTGCGGTTCTAAAGAATAAAACCACGTTTTTGCCTTGTCCCTTAAAGAGAAAGGAAAGAGTCGGAGTTTAGCTATCTCATCAGTGACATTGTGGACTCTGAACATTTTGCATACCCCAGTGAATTCATTTAGATGAACGTGCGGATTTTCATTTACTAACCCATGGAAAATTGGTAGCATTTGGATCATCGCTGATTTGAATTCATAGTGGTTTCCTGGAATGGGATCATGCATTATACATTCCTGATCCTCGTAAAAACCAGGATCATTATAATATTCGAGTGTTCTAGGGCCCTCATTGTAATTGTTATTCCCATCATTTCCATTATTTCCATTATTGCCATTATTGATATTCTGGTTGTTCCCATTCATTTCTTGCCTTTGATCGTATGGTATCGATGATGATAATCTTGATTCCTTTAAATTCTACGATTCTCTCTACAAGATCGTTCGATCTCAAGATTAAATGGTAGCAGATGTGGGTGATGAGAACGAGTAAAGCTCATACACCACGCTCACAAACAAAGATTGATGAATCCACAACAAACTCAAAATATTCAGCTTCAATCGATTAAAGCAAAGATTTTCAATCGATTGACACAAGCGCACAATTTTTTTTTTATTTTTATTTTTTTTTTTTTTAAATTAAAATTCGAATTTTTTTTTTTTTTTTTTTTTTTAAAAAAAAATTTTTTTTTAAAAATTTAAAATTCGAATTTAAAATAAATTTTTTTTTTTTTTTTTTAAATTCGAATTTCAAAAATTAAAATTAAAATTTTAAATCTAGTGGCAATCCTAAGAATCTTATCTAAAAGAGAAAAATAAGGGAAAAAATAAAAGATTCCTAAATTTCCTAAGGAAGGTATCCTAGATTTATAAACTTCCTAAAAAAAAAATTAATAACTAATTTTAGAAAATCCTAGAATATCTAAAAGAGGAAAATAAGAAAAAAGAATCCTACTAAAATAAGAAGTCCTAAAAACCTAAACTTCCTAAAAGAGTCCTATACAAACTTACCTAAAAGAGAAAAATAATGGAAAGAAGATTTTGTAAAGCAGAAATCCAAATATTGATTTTTTTTTTTTTTTTTTTAATCAAAACACAAAAAAAAAAAATCCCTAACCGAATTAATCAAAATTTTGCCGATTTCCCCGGCAACGGCGCCAAAAACTTAGTGCATTTTAAGTGTTACCCTTGCAAGTGCACAAGATCTATTGCAGTATGGCAAGAACAAAGGTGTCGAACCCACAGGAAAATCTTGAATTTTAATTAATTCTTTCAGAGATTTAAAAACGTCCCCAAGGAAGTACCAAAGGGCAGATTCAATTTAACCAAAAATTTATCACTTTTTCTAAAGGCAAGAAAAATAAATTAATCTAAACAACTAATTACTGATGAATCTAAGAATAATATTTAAATAAGATCAAGAAATATGCTACCCCAGATTTGTACCCCCCTTTCATTAAAGAATCATTCACACCATCACCATCATTCATTCATAAAAATGATTTGAAATAAAGTATGATCATCAATCCGGCATACCCTATTTAAAAACAATGACTCATTTATCATTGGTATGAGTCATGTAAGAAGCATAACGATCTCGTGATGTGTAGATCAAAACAATAAAACATTAGACTATGGTATTAATCATAAATATGGGTACTTATCTGGGATCGTGATCTTTCCCGATCTCTTGATTTAGCCGCATCTTTGGTGTATGATCTCCTTGTTCATTCAAAGTCATTCCTCTTTTTATTTCTTCCAAAAATCTTTGGTTACAATGTCTTTTCCTAAATACAATCTATGCTTTCATGAACGTAAAGGAAAAATAATGCAAATCCTAGGTACAATCTACCCAGATGGAACCCTAGAAGAAGGAGAAAGAAGAACTCTTGAAAAGATGCCAAGAGGAGTCTAAAACAAAAAATAATAATGAATAAATAATCCTCTCAAATATTCTCTTCAAAAACTCTAAAAAAAGAAAAGCCAAAACTAACTCTCTAATTATCTATCTCTAATTCCCCTCTCTAATTCCTATCTCTAATTCCTTCCTCCCCTTTCGAAGTGTTTGATCCGCTTTAAATAGAGCCGAAGTTTCCCAGCCGCAGAGGTGTTCCAACTCGAAAATTTAGGGTCGATTAATTGACCCAATAGGGTCGATGCATCGACCTCCCAGATTTTCGTGAATTCCCGCCGAACTTTACATCAGACACTGCTTTAGTATTTTGGCCATAACATTCTGTCTCGAACTCGGATTGAGGCGATTCTTGTGCCGTTGGAAAGCGGATAGAAAGATCTACAACTTTTGTGTTTTAACAATTTCATAATTCGGCCGTCTAGAATGTCCAAATTGAGCTACAAGTCACACCAAGTTCTCGATGACCCAAAGTTGCAGTGTTTTGACATTATTTTCATAATTCTTGGGCTGTTTTCTGCACTTGGCTTGTATTTACCTGAAACACTTCAAATCTAATAATTCTTATCAGATAGCTTTCATCGGATAGCTAAATATAGGTATCTAGGGGTGAAATATCATCATATTTCACTACTCATCAATTATCTTTTAAAATCATCCTTTTGTTTGATTGTCGTAGGCAAACAATCGGTCGAACGATGCCGAAAATTGGCAAAGAGGTCTAATCCTACCCAAGCCCTAACTTTCATAGAGAAATCGACCTCAAATCGGTTGGATATGACTAATCGATTGGGATCCGTGCAGAAAGAATGCTCGTAAGTTTCAGATTGAACGTCCGTAAGCTTCAAAACGGACGTCCGTAGTTTGGATACTCCAATGTCGTGTTCAACGGACATCTGTGCATTCAGGATGGACGCCTATAGGCTTCAGGAGGGACGTCCGTAGTTGGGATGCCCCATTGTCACGTTCGACAGACGTCCGTGGATTCATGACGTACGTCCGTGGATTCCTGACAGACATCCATGGTGCTAGCGACAGTTGGGCTCAGATTTAGTCCCGATTCAAGATCCGGTATTCCGAATCATCGGTGTCTTATGATAGAGTATCGAGTACTCTATCCACCCACTGATGTATCATGATTAAAATTTCTAATGCATATTATATATCAATTTTTATCACCTTGATGTGCTCTTCACAATGTCATGTAGACGTTAAGATTTTGATATCATCTGTGAAGTCAAACCCTAATCTTTCATGTTTCTCGATTATACGTACACTAAGAACTGCACCTATTTTATATTTATATTGATGTACTATATATATATATATATAAGGTAGTTTGTAAATTTAATTATATTCATCATGTAAGATAAGACTATAATTCTATCATTGCTATGTAATACATTTTACAGATATGCTAGGTCATATACGCGAGTATGTGAGATCATGCCTACAGTTGGGCGTGGTGATCCGCTGAGATGGTATTGAAGCGAGGATCACACCGTATTCACATGCCTTACTACTCATGATGATATGATATAGAACATCATGACGAGTGGGGTGAGTGCGAAATCAGTGTAACCTCATATACGGTGTCATAGATGATGATCTTATCACCCCTGAGCTTTAAATATGATAGATTAAGTTGAAGATTTAGTTAGATGATAAGTCAATAAATAAGATACGACACTCGACCTTTAAGATTTCGTCATGGCGGGATTCCTTTCACTGTCACGTGAAACTCAGAATATAGGCTTTCATGTATGGATGCAATACCACTATAGGAGTATGGGCTACCACACGAAGTACATCCAGATTACTATAGAACTCGTCCCTTAAAAATTGTGATTTAGTGAAACTTATCGCACCATGACTCATTCTAAATTTGGGTTGTATGAAAATGATAAGAAATAATATATAAGATAAGATAATATACAGATATAATAAAACATCATTGTGTAGGCTAGAATAAAATTAAAATTTTAAGTTTGTATGTGTCATACCTTACATAGTCATCGTAAGGATTCCAACGCCTACAATCGAAACGCGTCTCTCAAAACATAATATGAGATATGTTATGAAGTACGTTGTTCTCGCATTTATAGACGCGTACACTTGTTGGCCGCCCTGGGGTATATGATATGATATGGAGGGCGGTATGTTATAGTGGTATGCTACTTGGTGACCCTCATATGATAGGTTCAAGTAACGACTCTGATACAAATTGTATTAGGAATAAAAGTATGTATATACGCCCATGCGATATACAGACACATGTGTCATTGCAATATGATATGTTACGTTTATGAGGTATGGTGATGTACATTAGGATTGAAGTATATTTAGATTATGATCTTGCATATAGGTTAAAATATGATTTTAATGATGCGCATGAATTTGACACTTCTTTGTTTCTTATATACTGTCATACTATTATTATCACTCATGAGATGCACCCACAATACACCTGAGTAGTATAGGGTGGATTGGTGGTTGATCGGTGCCGAAATGTGATTATATTTCGCACCCTAATTCCTACATTTAGCTATCCAATGAAAGCATCTGATGGTTGTTGTGAGGTTTTTATGATTATAAGTGTTTCTAATCGTTGGATCGTTAAAGAGCATAAAAGAAGGTAATTAAAGGTTACATAAGAGCTATAGACAAAAAGGTCAAAAGAAGCATCGAAATCCGTGAAGTAGCTCAACATCTAACAAGGGAATGAAGACTCTACCCTTATGCCTCAATCGATTGACACAATAATGTCAATCCATTGAAAATAGAAGATAACTTTGTCCCCACTTATGCCGAGCCAAAAGTCAATCGATTGAGACTCCATCCTCAATCGATTGAGGCTATTAGGTATAGGGTTTGCTCGACCCTATAAAATGAAAGCTATGGCTTTGTGAAAGGTGGGAGGAATATAATTCATTACTCATTTTTGGTTTTGAGGTTTCACTTTGAAATTTTGGGGGATTATTCATTATTATTCATTTTTGGTTTTCAACTCTTTTTGGCATCTTTTCAAGGGTTCTTCCTCCTTCTAGGGTTTGATCTGGGTAGATTGTACTTAGGATTTGCACTGTCTTTCTTTTACATTTATAGATTATATTTAGAAAAAGGCATTGTAAACAAAAGACCTTTTGAGGAGAAATGAAAAGTGGAATAGTTTTGAACATGCAAAGAGATCATACACCAAGGATGAGCGGCTAAATTAGTTGATCGGGGAAGGTGCGATCCCCAGATAAGTAGCCATTTTTTATGATTGATACCGCTGTTTATTTATGTCATCATGGAATCGTTTTGCTCAAAGTATGTTTGATTGAAAATATGTTGAATGCTTGTTATGACCGTTGATTGCGCGTATCAACGGCTATAATCGCTAGATCTGGACCTGCAGGCTGATCTAGGTTACAGAGCGATTATGTATTTACTGTCATGATCTAAACATCATGAGATATGCTATTCTTTTTACATGACTCATACCGCAATAATAGATTGAGTCATTGTTTTTAGATAGGATATGCCGGATTGATGACCACATTTATTTACGAATTATTTTTCTAGATGAATGATGGTGTGAATGATGCTTTAATGAAACTGTGGGTTTTAATGGTAGAAAATGGGTAAAAATCTAGGGTAGCATATTCCTAGATCATTGCAAATATTTTTTTTTATCCATCGTAAATCATTTCTGCTTAGATTAGTTTATTTTTCTGCATTTAGAAATAGTGTGTTAAGTTTTTGATAAAGTGAATCTGTCTCTTGGTACTTCCTCGGGTATTTTTATCCAATCTTTGAAAGAATTAATTAGATTTCACATTTTTTCCTGTGGGTTCGACACCCTTGTTCTTGCCATGCTGCAATAGATCTTGTGCACTTGCAAGGGTACACTTTAATAATCGATCAAGTTTTTGGCGCCGTTGCCGAGAAATTTGGCGAAATTTTGATTAATTCGGAAAGAGATTTTTGCTTTAAGTTAACAGCCAATCGATTGAGATCTGTTCCTCAATCGATTGAGTGTGTTCTATGTGGTCTCAGTATTGAATCATCAATCGATTGAGACAAAAGGATCAATCGATTGACTATTTTGTGTGAGACCTGAATTGTTAATTTCGGAGTTTTAGGAAATCAAAGATTTGTTTTAGGAAGTAAAGATTTTTAGGACTTCTTATTTTAAATTTTATAGGAGTTTCTTTTTCCTTATCTTCCTATTTTAGGAAATATCTTGTAGGATTTTCTAAATTCTAGTTATTAATTTTTGTGGGACTACTTGCTTTAGGCTTTGTAGGAATCTTTTTATTCTCTCCCTACTTTTTCTCTTTTAGGTAAGATTTTATAAGATTTTGTAGGATTACCTTTAAGGTTTAAAATTTAAATTTTTAATTGTGAATTTTGAAATTTAAATTTTAAATTTTAATTTTTGAATTTAATTATTTAATTAATTAATTATTTTTTATTTTTTTTAATTCGAAAAAAAAATAATTTTTATTTTTATTTTTTTTATTTTCTTTCTTCTGATACTAGCTACTATTCATTGTAGAGCTCAATCGATTGACATTTCTCTGTCAATCGATTGACTAGGCCTCCGCGGTTGGCCATTTCAGCTGAAATTTCTGTGTTGATCGATTATGACTTTTGAACATCAATCGATTGAGACCACTCTTTCAATCGATTGACGGATTAAGTCTCTGGTTGAATATTTGTTTGTGCTTTGTGTCAATCGATTGAAACCTTTGCTTCAATCGATTGAAGCTAATATTTGTGGATTTGTTGTGGACTCAACAATCTTTGTTTTGGGTGTTGGTGCATGAGCTTTACTCGTTCTCATCACCCACATCTGCAACCATTTAATCTTGAGATCGAACGATCTTGTAGAGAGAATCGCAGAATCCAAAGGAATCAGTATCATCATACTGAGACTATGGCAGATCAAAGAAATGGAAATAATCAGAACAATAATAATGGAAATAATGGGAACAATAATCATGATGACGGCCCGAGAATATTGGAATATTATAATGATCCTGGTTTTTATGAGGATCAAGATAGTATATGCCCCCATGCCAGGGAACCGTTACGAATTCAAATCCGCAATGATTCAAATGTTACCAATTTATCATGGATTGTCAAACGAAAATCCACATGTTCATTTGAATGAGTTCATTACAGTGTGTAAAATGTTCCGTGTGCATAATGTGACCAACGAAATAGCTAAGCTGCGACTCTTTCCTTTCTCTTTAAGAGATAAGGCAAAAACTTGGTTCTACTCCTTAGAACCACAATCTATTCAAAGTTGGGCAGAGCTACACTGTCAGTTTCTTAAAAAATATTTTCTCATGACCAAAACCATTGAGTTGCGTTAGAAGATCCAGTTCTTTTCTCAACAACCAACAGAAATATTTCATGAATGTTGGGAACGCTTTAAGGAATTGATTAAGAGTTGTCCAAATCATCAACTGCCAAGGTGGCAGCAGGTCCATAGTTTTTATAATGGACTAATTCCCGAAGAGAGACGCATGGTTGATGCATCTTGCGGAGGATTGTGTACCACGAAAGAGGTTGGTGAGCTGTGGGCATTGTTTGAGAAGTTTTATCAAACTTCAATCCAAAATGCGACAATGGAGTGAACTAATTTGGATGTGGCAACAAAATCACATGTGTTGACCAGAAATAGATTATTTGATGTTAATAACAACACTTCAGATCTTTCAACAAAGGTTGATATGTTGTCCAAGCAAATGAATATGTTGTTAGCTGCAACTAAGCAAGCTAAGAGTCCCATCAACCCCACTGCGTGTTCAATCTGTGACCACCCCGGTCACATGGCTAACGAGTGCCCTACTACCTTGTCATTTCTTCCAAATGAACCTACTCCTCAAGAGCAGGTGAATCTGACTCAATCATATCAGCGACAAGGTTGGAACATGTACTCAAACACATACAATCCGGAATGGAAAAATCACCCCAACCTAGGATGGGGAGGATCAAACCAAACTGGACAGGTGAATCAGCAGTTCAGATCCAACATAATGAATGGACAGCAGAATTTTCGCCCACAGCAAAATTCTAATTTCCAGCAAAACCCTCCTTATTATCATCCGAATTCTGATTACCGAAAAAATCAGAATTTTAATCAATCTCAGGCGACCGTTTCAAAAGATTCAGATTTGAAGGAAAAAATTATGCGAAATATGCAAGCTTTCCAGCAGATGATGATAGATCAATTTAGTCAACTGACAAATCAGTTGAGTCAAAGAGAGGAAGGTAGGCTCCCTAGCCAACCCATCAATAATCCTCGAGGCCAAGCATCATCTGATGAAGGACCATCAAATAGTCAACAGTTGAAAGCTGTTACGGTGCTGAGAAGTGGACGAGAAATCAATAATCAAGTGAAAATGCCTGTGGAAGCTGATGAAGAAAGAGAAGCAGTAAAAGAGAAAGAGTCAGAGAAAAGAAAAGAAAAAGGAAAAGAGTCAGAGAAAAGAGAAGAAAAAGGAAAAGACAAAGAGAAAGAGCAAGGAAGAGAGAAGGGAAAAGAAAAAGAAGTAGAGGAAGTGTCTCCCTCAACTATCCAATAAGGACGTGAAAAAGAACCAGAACTTAAATCTCCACCTTATGTCCCTAAGGCACCATTCCCTGAGTGTCTAACTCCTCCATCTAGAATGGGGAAGAGACCTGCAAAAATGGAAGAAATCTTTGAAACATTCAAACAGGTAAAGATAAATCTTCCATTACTTAAAACAATCAAACAAGTTCCTAAGTATGCCAAATTCTTCAAAGATTTATGCACTAGTAAAAGAAAGGCACACACTCATGTTTCAAAGAAAGTGTTCCTGACTAATCAAGTCAGTTCCATATTGCAATTGGAAGCCCCACAGAAACTCAAGGACCCTGGAGTCCCAACTGTTCCATGTGTCATTGGTGGACAACCAATTGGAAAAGCGTTACTGGATTTGAGAGCAAGCGTTAATCTGATCCCATACTCGGTGTATGAGAAATTAGGATTGGGTGAATTGAAACCCACAACGGTTACACTTCAACTTGCCGATAGGTCAGAAAGAAGACCTAGGGGTATCATCAAGGATGTTTTGATTGGAATAGACAAGTTTGTCTTCCCAGTGGACTTTGTTGTTTTAGACATGGAACCACCTGTTAAATCCATTAATCAAGTCTCCATCATCCTTGGGCGTCCGTCTCTCCACTGCAAATACTTGCATTAATTGTCGAACGGGAGTCATGGACGTTTCTTTTGGAAACATGAAGGTTAGATTGAATATATTTCATGCGATGACCTATTTCCCCAACGAGGATGAGGTTGACTATTTTTGCATTGACCAGATGGACGAAGTAGTGGATGAAGCGTTACCATCAATGCTTACTAAAGAAGAATTTGAAACTGCTTTGTTGGCCATCTATGAGAAAAAAGGATCTGAAAGGAAACAGTCCGAAGAAACGAGGTCGAGTCTATCATATCCAGATGATAACTTATGTGCAAATGTGACTAAGGTAGAACCATTATCTATTGAGGTAAAGGATGTGCTGACTCCATCAATTGAGCAGCCACCAACTGTCAAATTAAAATAGTTGCCTGAGTCGCTCAAGTACGCGTTTCTGGGACCTCAAGAAACATTGCCAGTAATAATATCTTCGACATTGTCGGAAGAACAAGAGAATGAGTTGCTGAAAGTGCTGAAAGAAAATAAAGAAGCCATTGGATAGACTTTAACCGATCTAAAAGGGATTGAACTATCAGTATGTATGCACAAAATACATTTGGAAGATGATAGTAAACCATAGAGGGAACCGCAAAGGCGACTTAATCCAAACATGCAAGAAGTCGTTTTAACGAAAATCATAAAACTACTCGATGCTGGAATCATCTATCCAATCTCTGATAGTCCATGGGTCAGTCCAGTTTAAATTATTCCGAAAAAGTCTGGCATCACTATGAAAGAAACTACTGAAGGAGAACTGGTGCCCACTCACGAAATCACAGGGTAGCGCGTGTGCATCGATTATCGAAAATTGAACACGGCTATAAGAAAAGATCATTTTCCCCTGCCATTCATTGACCAAATTCTCGAAAAGTTAGCAGGACAAGACTTTTATTGTTTCTTTGATGGATATTCGGGCTACAATCAAGCACCGGTGTTTCCTGCAGATCAAGAGAAGACAACGTTCACATGTCCCTACGGAACGTTTGCATATCAAAGAATGCCTTTTGGCTTGTGCAATGCACCTGCCACTTTTCAAAGATGCATGTTGGTCATATTCTCGGACATGATTGATAAATTCATCGAAGTCTTCATGGATGACTTTTCTATTTTTGGAAAGACCTTTGAACTGTGTTTGCAACACCTTAATCAGGTATTGCAACAATGTGTCGAATCAAAACTTGTTCTTAGCTGGGAGAAAAGCCATTTCATGGTGCAACAGGGAATTGTGTTGGGACATGTTGTTTCAAAGAAATGAATCAAAGTTGACAGGGCAAAAGTCGATTTAATCTCTAATTCGCCCCCACCAAAGAGTGTTCGACAAATTCGATCATTTTTGGGTCATGCTGGATTTTATAGAAGATTCATCAAAGATTTTAGCAAGGTGGCTAAACCATTGTGTACCTTGCTTGGTAAAGATGTTCCTTTTGACTTTGATGAGAATTGCATGGAAGCATTCTTGAAATTGCGTGAGTTGCTATCAAATGTACCAATAATTCAACCACCAGATTATTCTATATCGTTTGAACTCATGTGTGATGCATCTGATTATGCTATTGGAGCAGTTTTAGGGCAGATGGTAAATAAAGTACCTCATGTGATCTACTATGCCAGTAAGACATTGATTGATGCTCAGTTAAATTACACCACCACTGAGAAGGAATTATTAGCTGTGGTGTATGCTCTGGATAAGTTCCGCTCTTATCTGCTTCGCTCGAAAATAGTGGTCTTTTCAGACCACTCTGCATTGAAATATCTGTTAGCAAAAAAGGACACCAAACCAAGGTTGATCCGATGGATCTTACTCCTACAGGAGTTCAATTCTGAGATCAAAGATAAAAAGGGTGTCGAAAATATAGTGGCCGATCATCTGTCAAGAATTATGCCTGAAGAATCATCGGTCTCTAAGACTATCCTGGACACCTTTCTGGATGAACAGTTGATGGCAATAGGTGCTGCCCCTACAAAAATTCCTTGGTTCTCTAATATTGTGAATTATCTAATAACTGGCAGAATCCCTACCCAATGGAGCAAAAATGATAAAAATCTGTTCTTCTCACAAATAAAATACTATTTTTGGAATGAGCTACAACTGTTTAAAGTTTGTTCAGATCAAGTTCTCAGGAGATGTGTGCCTGAAGAAGAACAATTGAGTATTATTGACTTTTGCCATGCTGGGGCCTGTGGAGGCCATTTTGGAGGACAAAAGACCGCACACAAGATTCTTCAAAGCGAATTTTATTGGCCCTCCATCTTTCAGGACACTGCCAAATTTTATAAATAATGCCAAAGATGTCAGCAGCTTGGAAATATTTCACGACGAAATATGATGCCTCTGAACCCAATTCTGATAGTTGAAATTTTCGATGTATAGGGGATCGACTTCATGGGTCCTTTTCCCCCGTCGTTTGGATATTCCTATGTTCTTATAACTGTTGACTACGTTTTCAAATGGATTGAAACTGTGGCAACCCGTTCGAATGACCACAAAGTTGTGGTCAAATTTCTGAAAGAAAATGTCTTTAACAGATTTAGGTTTCCACGGGTGATCATTAGTGATGGCGGTTCATACTTCTGCAACCGCCATTTTGCTACTTTAATAAAGAAATACGGCGTAACCCATAAGGTGGCAACGCCGTATCACCCGCAAACTAGTGGTCAAGTGGAACTGTCGAACCAAGAGATCAAACGAATTTTAGAAAAGACGGTGCGACTGGATAGAAGAGATTGGTCTAACCGGCTATCTGATGCTCTTTGGACATATCGTACCGCCTTCAAGACACCAATTGGAATGTCTCTGTTCAGAATTGTCTACGGGAAAGCATGCCATCTTCCTGTTGAATTGGAGCATAAGGCATTTTAAGCTATCAAAAGATTTAACTTTGATATGCAAGCGGCAGGATCAAATCGAAGGCTACAGCTGAGTAAATTGGAAGAGCTACGCTATGATGCGTATGAAAACTCAAAGATGTACAAAGAAAGGTACAAAAAGTTGCATGATGAGTCAATTTCTCGGAAAGAGTTCCACATTGGACAACAGGTTTGGCTATTTAATTCCAGACTTAAGCTTCACCCGGGAAAACTGAAATCTAGATGGGAAGGCCCGTTTCAGGTTGTTTCTATTAGTGCGCATGGTGCGATTGAGATCCACAGTCTCAAGGACAATCGAGTTTTCAAAGTCAATGGGCAACGTCTTAAACCAATGTTTGAGTTGATGACCCAGTGCAGAATTGAGGCGATGCACCTCAGTGACCCAGGTATTTGATCAATGAAAAGGTCGAGCTGTCGACACTTAAACTCAGCGCTTCCTGGGAGGCAACCCAGTATGTTTATTTTTATTTTTCTTTTTGTTTTTGTTTCTGTTTTTGTTAAGATTGAGTCTCTGCTCAATCGATTGACAATTCTCTGCCAATCGATTGATAATTCCATCATCACCATCATCTCCCTTCTTCATTGTCAATCGATTGAGAGACTAATGTCAATCGATTGACAATTCCCTCGGATTTTGTGCAATTTTTAGAACTTGAAGCGCCATTCGACACATCTTGTCTTGGCAGCCATCTTTCAGAGCACATTTGTGTCAATCGATTGAGACTAACCCCTCAATCGATTGACTTGATTGAGCATTTACTTCACCAGTTTTCAAGGCACCTAATCGGTGCAACTTTTGGCAAAAAGAGTGTCCTCAATCGATTGACATCACAGTATCAATCGATTGACATTAAAAGAGGAGGAGTGAATTGTCCCACGTTGCAGCCGCATGCCCGTTGACCTTCCAACTTCGCGCGACGTGTGCTACCCAACAGTTCTCAATCGATTGAGGATCCATCCTCAATCGATTGACATCTATACTATATAGTGGGGACACAACCCGTGACCCCCCTCATTCCAAATCCTCTCCAATCCAATCCGAGCCTCCATCCTTAATTCTCCTCGTACGCGATCGAATGGCAGCACCTGGCCCACCAATGTTCCGTCCACCTCGTCCTGCCAACGATCCGATGCTCATCCCTAATGAGGAGTATATCGATCGTCAGTTTCAAATGGAAGACGTCTTCGACCTAGCCAAATACCGTCGTATCGCGGAATGCGCCCGCTCGATTGAATTCATCGAGGCCTTGGGTTTGGAAATGTTGCTCGCTCCTCCACCTATTGATGTCTCTCCCCGTATCCTTCGCCTGTTCTACCAAAAGATGGAGTGGGTGTCCGCTCCACTTTCGCCAACCGGGATGCCTTACATCACGATTGGGATCGACAATTGGAGTTATAACCTACACGCCGCCGATCTTGCCCGAGCATTCAACTTTTACGTGGTTCGCCCTTTGAACCATCACATTGATCCTGCCATCGATCGTAGTCAGGACGACATGATCAATCACATGTGTGGAGGGCGCCATGGTTCTGGGTTGTCCACTAAACGAGCGGTCCTACCAATGGACATTTTGTTTTGGGATATCGTTATGTCCAATAACCTGTTATCGCATGGCACAAAGAGCGAGCGAACGAAGAATAGGGTGATGGACCTATACGTCGCGCACACGAACACCTGGTTCGATGCGCCTGGTCTTATGCTAGAAGAACTGTACCGGTGTCACACTGATATCGCCACCACCACCATACCCGCAAAGCGTGCAACTATTCTCCTCCATTTCCCGCACTACGTGATGCACCTCTTGGACCACCTTGGCTGCCCAATTTATGATGATGAAGAGTTGGGCGATATGCAGTTTTATCAATACGGCACCAATGTTTAGGACAAGAGCATCAAGGCTATTCTTTGTGCGCAACCACCTCCGATCGACGCCGATGATGTACCTCAACCCCCATGTCCAAACCCTGCACAACGCCAACGTAGCGGTGTAAGACGACCTCGTCCTGAATAGGTCTCAGATTTTAACGCCGAGGCAGCCGTAGCTCGCCTCGAGGCGCGGATGGACGGGTTGAGTTCAAGACTTGGAGCTGTTGATCAACGGTCAAGATTTCAGACCTCTCTTCTCATGCGGATGGCCAGGGAATCGTTCCCTGGGCGTGCCGACGAATTCATCGTAGGAGCGCGAGCGACGATGAATGAGGAGAGGGATCCGAAATTTGATGATGATGATGATGATGTTTAGTGTTTTTGTTTTGTGTTTGTTTTTGTTTGTTTAGTGTTTGGTGTTTTAATTTATGTTGGGTGATTTTAGTTTTTATTTTTTTTTATTAATCATAGTTTGTGTTTAGTGTTAGAGGACCAATGGTTGTAATCAAATCACCAAAATCAATAGAATCGGAGTGTTCTTAGTTTGTTAATTTTGCTGCGTGCCTTATCGGATTGTTGCATATGTGCATCAGTCAATCGATTGAGATACCAATCTCAATCGATTGAGGACATTTAGTTTTCAATTCTTCAAAAATTAAATCTCCAACTACTCGATCGATTGAGAGGCAACTCTCAATCGATTGACTTCTGCATGGTCAAATTGTCAAAATCAGTCAGAAACAGAATGTTTCTAAAAATAAAGTGTGGTGGGAGTAGATTTTTAGCCGTGCACCTGATGGCTCTCTTGGTATCATTGTCAATCGATTGACACTCCAATTTCAATCGATTGACTGATGTATAACTCCGGAAAGTTACACCACCAGTCCGAAAATCGAGTTTTATAGAGTCCGTAATGTAGAAGGTTTTGTAGAGAGTCTTTAGAGTCCGTATGTTAGGAAGTTTTTCCCTATTTAAATCACTCGTAGGGGAGTCCTCTTCCTCACCATTAGTCAAACTTTTAGTTCTCCTTTCCTAACTTTCAAGCCATGTCTTCCATTTGGTATCATACCCGATTTCCTGTGAAAAAGTTGATCGAGCCGGCACAAAAACGTGCACGTTATCACTCTCCATGACCATCAATCGATTTGTCAAATCATGAAGTCATCAATCTTGACAATGAATCACCTTTGGAGGTCAAATCAATTTTTACGCGCTCCGTCGAGGCCGCCATCAACCCATCCAAGATTTTGATTCCGACTTACTTGTGGGCGGAATTGAACCCACCTTCACCTCTCGTTCCACTACCTTCCGCCCCACCATCGTCTCCGCCGAACATACCTACCCCACCTCCACGCGAGGGTGGCATCCTGGAAGAAATATGGAATTACGCATTTCCAAAGTCGAAGGAAGGAAATTCTACCATAGTTAACTAAAGGATTAGGATTGTTAGTTTTAGGGTCTATTTTTAAAAGTTCTTTTTATTTTTATTGTTATTTGATTTTCATGTTTTAGCTTTAGATTCTCAATCTATTTGTTTTAGACTAGGGTATTTTCAATTTTCAATAAATGTAATAATTTACATACGTTTAATAAAATTTAGTTTAGTACTTGTGTGTTTTTAATTTTTGATAACCATCCCATTCACTTGTTCTATTTCTTTTGGTCCTCGATTGCATTAAACAGGTTTGGGGGGGTCTTACCTCCTTTCTCAACATCATCACCAATGAGGACATTGGACAGTTCAGGTTTGGGGGGGTATTTTTGGTCAATTTCATGTATTTTCGGTTAGTATTTAAAATAAAATTAAAACAAAAAAAAAACAAAGGCAGTTTTCGGATTCTAAAAAGATATCAGTCAATCGATTGAGACCAGTGCCTCAATCGATCGATTGATAACCACCAGAAGCCGACGGGGAATTGTAGCAGTCAATCGATTGAGACACTGATCTCAATCGATCAACTGATGACCTGAGGCTTTATAAATTTCGAATTTTTATTCGTATCCTTAAATTGCGAATGACCGAAAACTCTATCAAAATTATCATGCCATGATTGTTTTTATGAATGCCCATAAAATTCAAGATTGAAATATCGATGATCATGATCTATGACTAAAATTTTGTATCATGCCGTTATTTAAATTCAAAATCTGAGAATTAAAGTTAAAAACTTGGAATCCTAAGATCTCAAAAGACTAAAACCCAATGAGCTTTGGAACTTTGTCCTCGTTCTTGATGAGAGTTGAAAAATATTCGAAGTATCTTTGAATTCCTGCTTAAATTGTTAAAATCTCATACATTTTATTTTGATTTGTTGATTTTGCGTGTGTTATACCATTACACTAGAAATCACTGTGTAAAAATTCAAGACAATTAGGCATTAGTACCATCATGAAAGGAAATGATCTAAGGCCAAAGTATCCCACCATATACTGATTTATCTTGTTGCACCCCCTTTGAGCCTCAACTAAGAAATCTTGTCTTATTTATTCTTGTAAGCTATATTAGCCATACCCCACACCAGTTTGAAAAGCCTTACCCTTTTAGCTATGAGAAATTAGGGATGAGATCAAGGAAGGAAATAAAAAGTTATGACAATAATATCTGTAAGGAATAAAAAAGGGGGAGAGAAAAAGAAAATTTAATTTACTGCAAGAAATAAAGAAGTATATGGAAGTGATGTTAAAAAGAAAAAGAAAAAGACAAGAAAGAGAAAAAGTGTATTGAAGAGAAAAGGTTTTAGAGAATTCGAAAGATATCAGAAAATCAAGTGTGTTCTTTTTCCGATTTCTCAGAGAAACTTGAATCCTATTTTCCTTTTCTTTCTTAACCATTTACCCGAGCCCCATTACAACCTTAAAAAAGACCTTTTTGATTCAATCATGAGTGGTAAATGCCCTGTGGAGAGTGATTATGTAATGTCTATGGTGCTTGATATATGCGTGTTTAAAATACAAATATCTTTCTTAATGAGATTTCTCTTAAAATTCTTTGATGCACCGTCTTTCTTATAATTTATGAGATTTTTCTAAATAGCATTGTAATTCCATCTCACATTTGAGTAAAAAGTAAAACCATTCATCAGAAGTAATTCTATTCTAAGTAAATACCCATGGTGAGGATTGAGTCTAGACTTGTGATTTAAAGGTTCCTAGTTTAAAACTTCTTCTCAGATAAAAGAATTTGAGTAGTGGTAATTGCACAACATTCTAAGGCATAAAACATGAGCATTGAAAGACAATGGAATGAATTGAATGAGCACTAAGAAAATGAACATGGTCAGATCAGTTTAAAAGATTTTCCAGGGTCATCTAATTACTTGAAGGGCATGATTAAAAATTCTGAAATTCATAAGCTTTGAAGTTTGTAGGTACCTTCACTGAAAAACTTCAAGAGACAAAACTCCTCTTCTAGGGATCACCTAGGGGTTTAAAGGCTTGTTGCATACGCTAAATGCAATCGTGTTCCCTACGAAAGTGGCATTTAACTTTTTAGAATGTTAGTTTTATTTGCTTTGCATATTTTTCATTCTCTTTGCTCGAGGACTAACAAAGTGTAGGTTTGGGGGTGTGATCGGTGCCGAAATGTGACTGTATTTTGTACCTTAATTCCTACATTTAGCTATCCAATAAAAGCATCGATGATTGTTGTGAGGTTTTTATGATTACAGGTATTTCTGACCGTTGGATCGTTAAAGAGCATAAAAAAAGGTAATTAAAGGCTACATAAGAGCTATGAATAAAAAGGTCAAAAGAAGCATTGAAATCTGTGAAGTAGCTCAACATCCAACAAGGGAATGAAGACTCTACCCTTATACCTCAATCGATTGACACAATAATGTTAATCGATTGAAAATAGAAGATAGCTTTGTCCCCACTTATGCCGAGCCAAAAGTCAATCGATTGAGACTTCATCCTCAATCGATTGAGGCTATTAGGTATAGGGTTTGCTCGACCCTATAAAATGAAAGCTACGGCTTTGTGAAAGGTGGGAGGAATATAATTCATTACTCATTTTTGGTTTTGAGGTTTCACTTTGGAATTTTGGGGGATTATTCATTTTTGATTTTCAACTCTTTTTGGCATCTTTTGAAGGGTTCTTCTTCTTCCTTCTAAGGTTTGATCTAGGTAGATTGTACTTAAGATTTGCACTGTCTTTCTTTTACATTCATAGATTGTATTTAGAAAAAGGCATTATAAACAAAAGACCTTTTGAAGAGAAATGAAAAGTGGAATGATTTTGAACATGCAAAGAGATCATACACCAAGGATGAGCGGCTAAATCAGTTGATCGGGAAAGATGCGATCCCTAGATAGGTAGCAATTTTTTATGATTGATACCGCAGTTTATTTATGTCATCATGGAATCGTTTTGCTCAAAGTATGTTTGATTGAAAATATGTTGAATGCTTGTTATGACCGTTGATCGCACGTATCAACGGCTATAATCGCTAGATCTTGACCTGCAGGCTGATCTAGGCTGCATAGCGATTATGTATTTACTGTCGTGATCTAAACATCATAAGATATGTTATTCTTTTTATATGACTCATACCGCAATGATAGGCTGAGTCATTATTTTTAGATAGGATATGTCGGATTGATGATCACATTTATTTACGAATCATTTTTCTAGATGAATGATGGTGTAAATAATGCTTTAATAAAACTGTGAGTTTTAATGGTAGAAAATGGGTACAAATCTGGGTAGCATATTCCTAGATCATTGCAAATATTTTTTTTTATCCATCGTAAATCATTTCTGCTTAGATTAGTTTATTTTTCTGCATTTAAAAATAGTGTGTTAAGTTTTTGATAAAGTGAATCTGTCCCTTGGTACTTCCTCGGGTATTTTTATCTAATCTCTGAAAGAATTAATTAGATTTCACATTTTTCCCTATTGGTTCGACACCCTTGTTCTTGTCATGCTGCAATAAATCTTGTGCACTTGCAAGGGTACACTTTAAAAATCGATCAGTGGTGTATCCACTGAGTTGCATGTTATTTAGCAACCCAGCTTTCGTGACATTTATTTTTGTCAGATGATTTTATTGACAGAGTGGATTCCGATTATCCCGATCCTGCAGACGATGATTTTGTTGATCCTGTAGATGTTGAATACCAAGGGCATTGGGAGGGCGACACTGCAGGACCTCAGTAGGTCCTTGGTGTTGATTATGATCATTATGCCGATTATTGATAGCATAATTTTAGTATTGAGGTTATGATTTACAGTCTAGGCAATTTATTCTTTCGTTTTAGACAGTGATTGTTTATTTATAGCTTCGTACTTTTTATTTATAGTTGATCTTTATTTCCCTATTGATTAGTAAACATTTCATGAATTTAGTGCATTTATTTAATCTTTTAGTTACCCTAATATTTCATTCATTTATTATTGGATTCATAGATTTTGTCGAACCATATTAGTGTAAGAGCTTTGATTTTATATATATATATATAACGTATTTGGGATGCGTGAGGGTCATGACACGAAATTCTAAGCCCTCGAGATGAGGTAGACTTTCGAGTCGTGATAGCCTATCAAGAGCTATAATGCTTTGTAAAAATTTATGAACTCTAAAATCTAAGTATTATTATTCTTATTTTCGAAGGGCTAATATTAAAGCTCATTGATCCGCTGGAAGGCCATATTTTTATAGGTGCGGTTCCTTAATTGAGATATGTTACAATCATGAATAGCCACTTGGACCATCAAAATTAATTGCGAATATGTGTTATGCATTTGTTATAAAAGTGATGTGTATTATAATGGTGTAAGATCATTTAAAACATATATTTTATTTCACGCCGTATCACTGTGACATTTTAGTTTCGGCTGTCCGAGATGTCGTATATTCCTGAGATTTCAAACCATGCCTATGATAGTGTTTTCACAATACAATCTTTGACATCATTGATTTTTAGACCATGGCAATAACATCAGATGTATTACAAAGTCCTCGTTCGGGAGTAGTGAAATACTTAGAATCTAAGAATTTTCCTTAGAAATAAGTTTTCTAATCATTCTAGAGTGAAAGGGACATTTTTTTTTTCCTGAGTCAAAAAAATTGAAGGCTAAAAGACACTTACGAACAAGGAAAGTGAAACTTAAGAACAAGAGGACTCTAAGTTTCTCTGAGAAAAGCTCTGAAAAAAATCTAAATTTAGACAGCTCGAAAACAGAAGCAACGAAAGTCAGTTTTTGAATTTCAGGAAATTGTTCAGATTTTAACTAGTCAATTTTCTTAGGTTTTCTAGAAAAAGCTCATAAACGGTCAAACGACGACCAAGAAAAAAAACAGAATCACTCGTCGACATGTTGCCTGAAAAGGAAACACATTCACACTCAAGAATTAGAACGGATAGCTACTTTATAATAATAACTCATAATAGATTTGACCATTTACAGTAAACAACATTATCGTTTAGAAGAGGGTCCCAACTCCCAAGGCACACCACACCATTTTATAAACGAC
This sequence comes from Chloranthus sessilifolius, assembly GCA_021018995.1. Classification (NCBI taxonomy): domain Eukaryota; kingdom Viridiplantae; phylum Streptophyta; class Magnoliopsida; order Chloranthales; family Chloranthaceae; genus Chloranthus; species Chloranthus sessilifolius. The sequence goes on from CM037584.1 coordinate 170,112,677, forward strand.
AATAATTGATGAGTTGGCATCAGGTAACCCATCCCAACATTTGCTAACATTATTCATAGATGGCATCCCACCATTTATTGCCTGAAAAATTTATTGCTTTTAGGTGATTCAAAGCAGCGATCACTTTTAAAGGCCACCGACGTCTAAGAGATTTACATAATAGCAAAGAATTTAAAGTTATCGATGACATTGAATCATAACATGAAGACCGTGACTATTTTAATATTATAGTATTCTAGAAATTCAAGAGAGGCGGCTCGATTGACAATTTTAATATTATGAATAATATACTAATATCAAGAAACCGCCATTTCCATCTATATAAACTACAGAAACCCAAAATTTATCTTCATCACGTTTTCTTACATTTGCTCTTTTATAATTTTTGAAGCGTGCTAGGTCTTGATCAGTGTTTAATCAGATGGCTAACGTTGGAAGAATGAAGTTGGGTTCACAGGGATTGGAAGTCTCCAAGCTAGGCCTTGGGTGCATGGGCATGTCTATGGCCTATGGTGCTCCTAAGCCCGAGCCCGATATGATTGCTCTCATTCAACATGCCGTTCGTAGCGGCGTCACCTTGCTCGACACGGCCGATATCTATGGTCCTCACCTCAACGAAATCCTCCTCGGAAAGGTATGTCGATCTACACTCCTCACTTTAAATCTCGGCCGAAACCAAATTTGCATCGGTTTTGGTAAAACCGATACGGATTTAGCTAGTAAGTAGTAACCCTTTTCTGGTGTCTTACCTCTGAACTTCGGGCGGGTTTTAAAATTTTTTATTTCTCCCTGTGCTATCAGCTATCGTTGAGATTGTTGAGATATAGCGATATGGGAACATAAAAATTTGGATTGTTTGATTGTAATCTAGATTTTGCACGAAAAATCTAGCCTATTTCTAAGCGTCCAATCTATACGCCGGATGGTTGTTCATATGATTGAACGGTTGAGATTAAAGTAGATTGATGGGATAGTTGTAATCCATACGATTTGTTGAGACATGCCAAAAATGGGCTTCTATTTGGACTACTTATTAGATTGGCCAAATATGACTTTGAGATTGTAATATTGTCAACCTTCATCGCCATGCGTCAAAAAATCATCCGATATTGATAAGTATCGGTTTAGACTTGGGCGGTACGATTCAAAGGCATTGTATCGTATCCCTTTAAAAACAATAAACTTATCGTCCGACACGGACAATATATTCCCCGTATCGGACGATAATTTTAATGTATCGGACTATATATATATATATATATATATATATATATATATATATATATATATATATATATATATATATATATATATATTTTTCGATTGTCTACACAATCGATGGCAATTGTCTATACAGTCGATATCAAGGATCAAAGATTTGGTAAATCGATACGTATCGTTCTAACTTTTAGGATGATAGGTATCGGGTATGGGCCGATACATTCATTGAATGTATCGGTTTGATATATTGAATTTTTTTATATTTTTTTTTCAATTGTCTACAAAATCGATGGCGATTGTTTACACAGTCGATATCGATTGTGTAGATAATCGGGAAAAAAAATAATTTATTATTATTATTTTTTTCCGATTGTCTACCCAATTAATATCGACTATGTAGACAATCGCCATCGATTGTATAGACAATCGAAAAAAATACATATATATATATATACATATTATCGGACAATACATTGTTAATTTCAATGTATCGTCCGATACGGGCGATACATTGTTCGTATCGGACGATAAGTATATTGTTTTAAGGGGTATGATACAATGCCTTTGTATTGTACCGCCCAAGTTCAAAATCGATACGTATCAGACGATACGTATTGGTATCAAACGATTTTTTGACCCATGGTTGATATCGATTGTGTAGACAATTGGGAAAAAAAAAATAATAAAAATAAATTATTATTATTTTTTTCTCCCGATTGTCTACACAATCGAAATCGACTGTGTAGACAATCGCTATTGATTGTATAGACAATCGGAAAAAAAAATAAAATTCAATGTATCAAACCGATACATTCTGAATGTATCGGCCGATACCCGATACGTATCGTCCTAAAGGTTAGGACGATTTAGGACGATACGTATTGATTTACCGATATTTTAATCCTTGTTCATTGCGTTACAAGCCCAAGCCTTGTATTATGGTACTTGTTTGAGTGACTGAGAGGGGAGAATTGCTTTTTCTTTTTCATTGCAGGCTTTGAAAGGAATACGGGGAGAAGTGCAGCTGGCCACTAAATTCGGCATCATTTTAGGAGCCGCCGGTATAGAGGGTGCATGTGGAACTCCTGAGTACGTTAGATCTTCTTGTGAGGCGGCATTGAAGAGACTCGAAATTGATTGTATCGATCTCTTTTACCAACATATTATGGACCCAAAAACTCCCATAGAGGTTACGGTGAGTGAATTTTCGTTATTGTAGTATCTATTTATTTAATGGCAAACACATTTGTATCATCTCTCTCTTCTTTTGTTTACAAGATGGGAGAACTCAAGAAACTTGTTGAAGAGGGAAAGATAAAATACATAGGGCTGTCTGAGGCCTCTGCATCGACCATAAGGAGGGCACATGCGGTCCACCCTGTAACCGCAGTTCAAATTGAGTGGTCATTGTGGACAAGAGATGTAGAAGCAGAAATAGTTCCTACTTGCAGGTGAGCATGCATGATGTACTAGTTTGTTCGTCAACCTTTTTTTCGATAACTTGGGTGTTCGGACCTCTTAGTCAGAGCACTTAACTAATCCCAAAGGCGCGTGTGTGCTTGCCCCAAGTTAGCACGCGTTGGTTAGCCAGGATAAAATCCCTAGGTTGGCCTAAGGGGGAATTCGAACTCAGGTTTCCAGCTTCCTGAGGTAGGTACTTGGCCATCATGCCAAATCCCTTGAGGTTAACCTAGTCAACTTTTAGTAGGGTACAAGAGGTTAGAATTTAGATCTTTCTCCTAATTTCAACTTTCTTATGACATACAGAGAACTTGGTATAGGCATTGTTACATACAGCCCTCTGGGTCGGGGTTTCCTTTCATCCGGACCCAAGTCGTTTAACAAAGAAGACGATGCTGATTACCGAAAGGTATGTTCTTCCAATGGCATATATCTTACTGTGTAATGCATTCTTCAATTTTATGGCAAATTACTTAACTATGTGTTGCATTTGTAGTATCTACCGAGGTTCCAAGAGGAAAATTTGGATCACAACACACGTATCTTCGAGCGTGTCTCTGAAATTGCTGCTAGGAAGGGATGCACCCCATCACAGCTTGCCTTGGCTTGGGTCCTCCACCAGGGACCTGGTGTGTGATACCTGGCACCACCAAGATTGAGAACTTTAATCAGAACATTGGAGCTTTGTCAGTCAAGCTTACAGCAGAAGACATGGCCGAACTTGAGTCATTAGCTTCAGGAGACAATGCCGCTAAGGGTAATAGACATGATTTTTCGACTTCCACATGGATGCATGCAGATACTCCCCCTCTCTCTTCATGGAAAGGCGAGTGATTGATCATCAATCAATTTTCTCTTCTACAGCGCTCTTTAATATGTGTTTTTTTTGCTTTCTCTGTAAGTTTTGTTTACCAAGTGCTGATATTGCCACGAGTTTTTTTTTCTATACGCACACCAAACTGAAGAAAACCTTTGGAAATTATACTTCAGTTTGGTATGTGCAAAGAAAATTATGGAGTGGCAATAGCATCACTGCTTTTTTGTTAAGAGTTTAGATGTAGTCGGAAGATGTATCAATAAAGTTGTAGAAGCAAAGCATATCAATAAAGCTGTAGAAGCAAAGTATTTCTGTTATTTTGAAATGAAAGGTATTGTATTGTAATTTATGAGTTCATGTACTTCGAATTTGGTCATTGAGTGTTTGTGTGTTTGAGCCCTTTATTGTTCATGTTTGTTTGTAGTATTCAATTTACTATCAATCTTAGTTAAAGACCTCAGAATGGAGTAACCCTTTGCAGAATGGAACTCTTCCTACTAGCTATCGGATTCCATTCCTCACTAGTGACGATTCTTCTTTGCGTGCTTTTGGAGAATCATTCTCAGAGTTGATTTCCCTTATGTTGTTTAGTTAGCTCTTCTAATTTGTCCTGTTTTTTGTCTGACTATAATTACCAATTTCTACAAAAAAATAAATAAATAAATAAAAAGGAAATAGAGTTTGGGCTCTAAAAAATAATGAGCCTGGGTAAAGATTAATTCTAGCTTTCATTAAAGTAGAGGCTCTATCTCTATTGAGAGCTTCCTATAACAGTGTGAAATAAATAAGTACTTATGTTACCCCAGAATGGCATGGAGGATGCATGTATACAACTTTCATACTTCAAGTGTGAACTGGGTTATAACACTTAGTTTAGAGCTTCTACGTGACATAATAATGACGAAGGAGAATCACCTTAGTAATGAATCCCAAAGTCTCCTCTTAACGCTCGAGTTAAAGCCAAGAGCATCTTTTATTTTCCACTTTGAGCAGAGGATGTCGCTCAACGCGGGCTTTGGAAAATTTCTCGAGGGCAAACTGATACAGGCTACGATGGAGATTTTAAACCTTGGCCCATCTAGAGAAGTCGATGGAACGTGTAGTTCAATAAAATACCTAAGAAACCATATATATTGAAAGAAATACATATGGACCTCTTCTCCACCTTAGTTACAAGCATAGTTCAAAGTATCAGCTGGAACCAATACGTATCTGATAGGGACCAGCTCTCTGGGCTATCACAGGTCGAGACATTGAATCAATTGACTCGTATATATTGGTATGAATCGAACGATACATACCAATGTGTCATTCAATACAAAATCTATTGTCCGTTACGTATCGGTTTTGGAGCTGACATATACATACAAAAAAAACTGATATTTTGAACCTGGTTATAAGTAAGAAATATGGGCTTACGAAGGATTAAACAAAGCCAAAAAAATTGTTTTGCAGAAAATGATTATCAATTCTTCTAAATTCTACTATAATGCCATGCAACAATCACTAAGTTATAAGAAAATAGAGACTCAAGACTTGATCCATTTTGTTTAATAAGTTGTAACAGGGAACAAGCCATAAAACAAAAATTCATTAGAGCAATACAAGAATAGTTCACACAACACAACTATTTGAAAGGATGTAGTCTCTTTGAATTGTTTCATCAAATTGATGGCGTCCTAAAACCTTCTAAGAAGTTTGGATTCAAAATAATTATAATCTGTCACAATGAGGAGTGAAAACATTAAACATAATAAGAATCTAAATTGAACCCTCATTAGAGTTCCTAATAATAATAATAATAATAATAATATATAAATGCAATAATCAACTCCTCATTAGAAAAACAAGCTTTAAGCCCTAGCTGTTTTCAGCAATAAATCAGGAAAAAAAAGCCATTTAACGATAATGCCGTAAACGATTACAATGTCAGAAAATTGCAACACATGTCCATGAACAATAGTCTCTTTAAAGCATTTCATCAAACATTTGGCATGCTAGTAAAAAATGACAAAGCCGGATACAAAGAGAATGAATTCCATGAATGTATCCCCTATTCGCTCTCTTATGTCCTGATGCTAGATGTGTGCTCTGGTGTGATTATTCAAATGCCTCTTTTTCAAAAAAAATCTACCGTTGGCGAAAATATTAATAATAAATTCAAAACTACTTAAAACATATAAAGCAACTACCAAAAAGTCATAGCCTTTCCATATTATGAGGATAATTACTAGAACTCACAAGAGAAAAACTATATAAGCGAAGAACTTACAAATGGAAGCATATTTTTCTTCTTTCAAAGTCATCAATACTAGAGACAAGACAAATAAATTGCACACATTTCTACTGCCAATTTCTTTTTTCTTTGATAAACCGGGTATCTAGGCCTCTTAGAGCACCCCAAATTCAATACATATCGGGTCAGCACATGATATAAATTCCTATGGTGGCCTAAGGGGAGAGGGGATTTGAATTCAGGCCTCATACTTTAAAAGTAGGTGGTATCTGGCCAGCTCGCCTAACCCCTTGAGGGCATAGTGACAAATTTCTCCGAAATTCTCTGAAATTTCTTCAAAATTTACCGAAATAGAGGTCAGTCGAAACTTTCAACGAAATTTCAATGATTTCTTCGAAATCGCTAAAATTTCATTAATTTTGGCGAAATTATGAAATTTCACTAAAATTAATAAATCTTTTCTAATTTTTTTTATTTTTTAAATAATAAATAAAATTTTTATGAAGTTTAAATATAATTTATATTTAATATTTTTTTTACTTCCCAAAATTTTTTCGATACTTTTCGAATTTTTACCGAAATTTATCTCAAATGAATTGAAATTTATCTCAAATGAGCCGAAAACGAAATTTGTCACTATGCTTGAGGGTAATCTATCGCCAATTTTTAGTGGGCTGAATAACAAATTCTTAAATTTGAATTCAAATTAATGGTAGCTAGTTAAATGAGATCAAAGTAAGACCAATTCAGCTGGATTGGGAATCGAAAGTCAGCTGGGTTAAGTTAACTTAAAGATTTGGATAAACACGTGTCACTCTGGCTCAATATTTATTAAATAATTTTTGAAATATATTTTTAAGGGAGCCATTACTTGCACACGGTTTTCAAGTGATTGCACCAAATTTAAAAGAAAGACTTTCAAGTTAGGCGATCTTTACTATGTGAAAATACCATCTAAGCCGTTTGATTTGAAGGTCATGATTTAAAGACATCAATTGAAAAAGATTAGAACAAAATATAAATTTCATCATTTGATTAAATGGAGTCAAAGACTATTATATAGTTCAACAGTTGACTACAATAAATCATATGACAAGTAGCGTGTTTTGCTCCAATTTTATTTACCAGAGATCTATTGATCATGACCTTCAAATCAGACGACCCATATTGCATTTTTGCATATCACATGTCTCTATAATATTCAGTCTTTCTTTAAATTCGGTGCAATCACTTGAATATCGTGTGTAAGTAATGGCTCCCTATTTTTAAAAGTACAAAATATTTTAGAAGGAAAAGATCGAAATAAGGATTGCACGGGTTTTCATGGACAAAAACCATTGAATTTGGGGATTGTTTTTTGTCTTGATCTTCCAAAAAACAGTCTTAAGATCATGTGGCACCTATTAGACAGTTTGATGTTGATTCCACATAGCACGCATCCCCAAAAGTGACCTAGATTAGGGGAAAAGGAGTTGACCTTTACTTTTAGGACGTTTGTCATGTCAAATCAATATTTTATTGTCTAATAGGCTTGTCATGACTTAGGATCTATCTTCGGGAAGATTGGAACAAAAACAATCTCCATCGCTTGATTCAAATCAATCAATAATATTTGTCCATGAAAAATAGTGTCGTCCTTACTCCGAAAAGAGGTGAAAATAGTCGTACCCTATTTTATATATAAGGGTAATTGTGGCGCGCCATGATCTTAGGATCTACTCGTGGGTGATTTCACTGGGGGAGCGACACGTGGAATCTGTGGTATGGATGGGACCTAGCTAGTTAATAGGTGGTTAATTGGGATCATAGTGAATTGGTTTACTTGACCACGCTTCAGCATTCGAGTCTGAGACCCACCAAAAGTCATTTTAAACTTCGGTCGGGCCCTTCGCTGACAAGCCTGCATCTGTGGGCCGACAATATGATGGATAATGGGTATTGGGCCGAAACATTGCGTGTGGGGATCCAGAGGTCTTGGGAGGTCGCTTCTAGCCCTTTCCAATTGGACCAGAACGTTGATGTGAAGGGCAGAGAGCATGCTGCGCAACCTAGTGAGAACCACCCAGATCCTTGTATCAAGATTCCGGCTGCCCAATCCTAGACAACATCTTCCTCAGACTCTCTCTCCTCCTCTGGCGATCTTCCCATTGAGATCGCTCTGACAGGATGAGGACGGGAACTGGGTCCAATGTTCATTCAGGCCCACAGGGTGTACTAGTTCGACCAGTTCCTCTGCAACTGACTTCCATAATGGATCGGATCTGGAGGTTCGGATGAAGTGGAGCCTCTAATTAGAGTGGGTCGTGATCTCGGCATGACCTTCAAGGGGTCGGATGACGCCCTTAGGAAGGTTTTGGTCCCATTCTTGTGAGCCGAGCTAACAACACCATGAAGAAGCGGCGAGTTACAGCTCAGGAGCTCGCTCGTTTAAACTGAGGGATGTCTGATGGGAGGGGAGCTGGGGGTGTCTAAATCCCAGTATCTTTTCTTGGGCGGGCTTCTCTTAGTCTGTTAATGAAAATGTTCTCGTGGAATGTGAGGGGTATCTGTGATGGGTCGAAGCGCGCCAAGGTGAAGCGGGTGATCGCAATGATCAACCAAGCTGTCATTACTCTTCAAGAAACTAAATGGGGCTGTTGCAACAGGTTAAAAGTTGCGTCCGTTCTTAGAGGCAATCACTGGGGATGAATTAGGGTGGACTCAGCTGGTGCCTCGAGAGGTATTCTGGTAGCATGAAATTCTTTACTATTGGAGAAAGTTGAAGAGGAGGTGGGTCTTTATTCCGTCTCTGTTGTTATTCGAAATAGAGACACGGGCAAAATTTGGTCGTTTTCTGAGATCTACGGGCCGTCGGATGATAGATGTCGTGGAGAATTCTAGTTCGAGCTTGCGGCTGTTGCAACTAGATGGGATCACCCTCTTTTCCTGGGAGGGGACTTCAACGCATCTAGATGGGCCCATGAAAAGGAAGGTGGGCCGCCGGATATGGTGGTGATGTACAAGTTCAACTCCTTTATATCTGATTGGGAGTTGTTTGACATTCCTCCCGCAGGATCAAGATTTACTTGGTCCAACCTTCAGGAGACACCCTCTCTAAGTCGTCTTGACAGATTTCTATGCTCATTAGAGTGGATGGACATATTTCCGATCACCAATTTAGAGGGCCTTGCCAGGGCTGTCTCGGACCATCGACCTTTATTGCTTTGATGTGATTCACGGGGGAAGGGGCCATCCCCTTTTTGTTTCGAAAATGTGTGGCTGCTTGAAAGAAAATTTCAAGCAACGATTTCTTCTTGGTGGAGCGAACCTGCTCCTATGGGGACGACTACTTTCTGATTTTTGTCTAAGCTACAGTGGCTCAAGGTTTAGATTAAGGTATGGAATAGAGAGGTGTATGGGCTGGATCATATATCGAAAGAGAACTTGCTTCTGTGGCTGAAAGAGATCGATAATCTTGAGGAACATAGGGACCTGTCAGATGAGGAAAAAGATGAGAGGTTTGCAAAGAAACTAGAATTCAAGGACATGTGTATGGCTGAGGAAGTGTGTTGAAGGCAAACAATTAAGGTGCAGTGGCTTAAAGCGGGGAACCATAATACCAAGTTCAGCGATCACCAACGCTCGCAATAAGATCAACTACTTGGGAAAGATTGTCATTGAGGGGTCACATATTGAGATCATGAGCAGATCAGGTCCCAAGTGGTTAACTTCTACTCCAATCTTTACTCTGACGAGGGTCTTGCTTGGTCGGAGCTGGATGGGCTTCTGTTTCAATCCATCTCAAGGGATGATTGTGCTAATGTAGAGCAATCATTCAGTGAAGAGGAGGTGTGGCGGGCCATCAAGTTTGGCAGTAAGAATAAATCCCTAAGGCCCAATGGCTTCACATTAAAATTTTACCGTAAATTTTGGTCAATTCTCAAAGCGGACATGATGGAGGTGATTTACGAATTCCATGCTACTGTCTTCATTGGAAGAAGCCTCAATTCGACCTTCATTACTCTCATTTCAAAGAGAAACGGGGCGGAGGACTTTTCAGGTTTTCGACCAATCTCTCTTCTTAACTGCTTGTACAAGATAATTTTGAAGGTGTTGACTAACAGAATGAAACCGCTAATGGGCAAACTGTTTGCACAAGATCATTTCGGTAAATCAGGGAGCCTATGTTCAAGGAAGACAATTGGTGGACCAAGTGACGGTGGCTCAAGAGGTGATACACTCGGCTCACCAAACTCATTTGCCTGCGGCCCTTTGGAAGGTAGATATGGAGATAACTTACAACCGAGTAAGTTAGGACTGTTTAGACTGCATGCTCGGTAGACTCGGTTTGGGTGTAAGTGGAGGGGGTGGATGCGGGCTTGTTACTGCTCTGCTTGATTTTCAGTTCTGATTAATGGGACGTCGGCGGGGTACTTCAAAAGCTCCAAAGGGATTAGATAGGGCGACCCGCTTTCACCATTCCTATTTAACATGGTCGATGAAGTTCTGACTAGCCTTATTGTGCGAGCCAGGCAGCGACAATTCATATCAGGAATTTAGGTGGGATCCCAGGGCCGTTTCATCTCGCAGCTCCAAAATGTAGATGGCACCATCCTATTTGGGAAAGCCGATATTGAGGAATTCAGGTCCTTGAAGGAGGTCCTCTCGATTTACGAGGCGGTTTGGGCCAACGTAAAATCTTCTCAAGTCCGCGGTTACGGGAATCAGGATTAACGACCAATTGTTGGATGATTTACCCATTACAGTGAATTGTGGGGTGGAAAAACTCCTCATCAAATATTTGGGCCTGCCTCTTGGGCTCAGGCAGTCACTGGCTCGGGCATGGGAGTCGATTATTATGAAATTTGAACAACGGTTGTCGTCGTGGAAAGGAAAACTCCTTATCAGTAGAGATTGTCTTCTCTTTGTGAAATTTGTCCTGTCTAGTCTACCTATTTTTTACATGTCAATGTTCAAATATCCAATCGGTATTATACACCGGTTTGAACAAATCCAAAGGAATTTCTTATGGGAGGGGTCAGGGTTAGACAGGCGATATCATCTTATAAACTGAGACACCTATCAACTTCCCTTAAGTTGTGGTGGGCTTGGTATACATAGTTTAAGGTGGACAAACATAGCGCTCTTAGGGAAATGGTTTTGGCGGGCAGGATTGGTGGGTGAAAGGGACAGTCTTTGGCGTGTTGTGCTAGCTGAAAAGTATGGTCAATCTAACGACAATTGGGACATCAATATCTCTATTCACAGAGGCATATCAGCGTGATGGAAAGGCATTTGTAGAGCTTGGAATATTTACGCCAGGTGGGTTCGCTACAGCTGGGGCAATGGGACCCGTATTTGATTCTAGGAGGACACTTGGGCGGGCTGCAGCCCTCTCAAATCCTCCTTCCCCGACATCTTTATCATCTCATGGGCTAATTGCTGATTTTTTTCTCAAAAACTCATGGGGGAAGGCTATGGGATGTCACCACTCGCAGATCCCTCAGAGGAGACGAGGTAGCCTCCTTCACTCGACTGTTGTCTTCTCTCCAAGTTCTGCTAAGGAATCCTCAACGATTAGATGAGTGGGTTTGGACTCCTAGTAAAGATGACAGCTTCAACATCAAATCCTACCACTGGATGCTTTCAAATCACTCGCTGATCAGATTCCAAGAGGCGGGGTTATGGAAGGCGGCCATCCCCCCCAAGGTTAAATTCTTCGCATGGACATTGCTCAAAGGTAAAATCCTAACGATTGACCAGCTTATTTGGTGAGGGAAGGTTCTGCCCAATCTATGTGCGATGTGTCTTCATGCGGAAGAGTCCTTCCTTCACTATTGGGTCACCCACAAGATCTGGAGTGCCATCCTAAAATCTTTTGATATGACATGGGTTACTCCTCCATCCACCTACCAGCAGTTTCTGTCAGTTTAGAGGGGCAATTGGGTAACTACTGGAGGGATGGGTTCTTTGCAGTTACTTGGAGCATTTTGCTGGAGAGAAATGCGCTAATCTTCGAGTGTAAACGTCGTCCTATGGGGATGTTCCTGTTGTCTATTAGAGATTTTATGTGGATTTGGGTTGAGAGAGGCGGCGGCAAAGTTAGGGGGACACTTCTCTTTAGGATCCGGGTTAGAGTAGGGGCTGCCTTTGTAGGCTTAGTCATGCCTGATTTGTTATTGTTGGGGGTTCCGTTGTTTTTCCTTTTTTCTTTTTTCTTATTTTTCTCTCTTTTGATCGTGGTGTCCTTGTATTGGTTCTTTCAGTGTCTTGCTGACTTTCAATATAATTTTCATTACCGATAAAAAAAAAGTTTCCTGAGGGTTTTAAGGCATGTTTGTTTGGGAAGAAAGCACATGAATCACCATTCTGTCTCAGAAAACAACCAAAATCGGAGCGTTTTTGAGCATTTTCGTTGTTCACGAGTTTCAATAAGCCCCACACAAAATCTGCCACTTTCTGAGCGAAAGCGACATATCCATTGCAGAGGGTTTTGCACAGAAAAACCCCAAATCTGAGTTGTTGGTTGTATAGTTCTCCTGCGTGTATATACACCAGAGCAAGACTAACGGCTATGGAGGTATGCAAATACGCCAGCTGCGTTTGTGTAAGTTTTTGAAGGTTTTTGTTAGAAACCTTAAAGTCTGTAAGATTATCATCTGATTTGATTCTTTTTCTCCAGATTTATTTTTATAGAAGAGATTGGTGAAGTTATTGGTTTTGATTCTTTTTCTTATGATTTGTTATGGTGAAGTTATTGGTTTTGTGTTGGATATTATTTAACTATGAATTTTTCTTCATATATATGTTTGGTTGGTGTTTGTTGAAATGCTAAAGAGATTTGTTCTTTTTGTTATGATTTGAGGTTTTTGGTTTTGTGCTGGATTGCATTGCACTTTGAATTTTGGCATAGAAATCGCATCTCCTTTTTTAACGCTATCGCCCTCCTTCTTTGAATATGTGATGCTGCCCACCATTGTTGCTCCAATTGCAACAAATGCCACCTGCAACCAAAATGCCAACAATTTGTAGACAAAACATTAACTATGACACATATAAAGAGATACTCTAGAATTCCCCAATCTTGGGTCTCTTAATTTGGAACCAAAATCATCTAGATGTCAACAACTTACAATATTAAAATTTATGTTGTCTGAAACAACATATTCCATCCGTTGTGGCAGTCACGTCCTGGTTGCATATCCAAGATATCCACAAATAAGATTGAAATAAACTATATTGTGTTTAGAATCTGTCTTTTCAAACACTAGTATCACATTTGATGTTTCAAACACTAGTATCACATTTAATTTCTTGCATGTGGAGGATTAAATATCAATAAATCCCAAGTTACCATTTGATTCAATGGTTCAACTAAAGTGACTGTTGCGGCAAATTTGACATTTCCACTATGGCACCGTTAGTATAATACAACTCTTGGGTCCTGGGCGTTTATTCACAGTAACTGTGAATCAATTTCTCACATGGTTGCTTCTCTACATAAAGGAGCTTGTGACACATTTTATAATATCTCAGCCAATATTCATACTCTGCTTTTAATAGCTCCATCAACTAGAGTGCCGAACCCTTCATTTAGAGTACAATAGGTGCTCTTCCTCCATGTTAGTTTTCTGTTTTCCTAACATGGTATTATTATAGCAATAGTATTAGAGCATGGCCCCTTACACATTTGCATCTTGACCTATTTCCTCCTCAGGCATCTGTTTAGGCATACCAAATACCACACTAAGGAGAGATGTTCGCTAATAACGAGAGTGAATATACGAATTGCTAATAATGTCAATCAAACAATGGATGCAAGGCATATTATAACCAGAATAAATCCAATGCATGTTGGGCGATGTAGAATTGATATCTATTGACAAGACTTGATCCTAAGATAACAAATTAACAAGTTTTACTGAAACTTGCATTAATAATTCAAAGTTCACCTCATTAGTCATTATTTATTATGCTAAATAACAATTTGATTAGTTGTGTTAGGGCTGGTTATATGTTCCCTTTGATAAAAGCACTAACCAAGTTTGTTATGGTGGTCTCTTTTATATTAAGTACCCTAATGCATTAATTTGTTTGTAGAAAATAGAGGAAAAACTAAAAAACAAATTCAAGATAAAAAAGCGCCTCCCGCCGTGATAAAAGAAAACCAATATTGCCAAAATAAAGAACAAAGAAAAAAAAAAAATACCAATATTGCTGAAATAATGAATTACCAAGGAATTTAGGGAATTAGTTTACAAAACAATTGAGTGCATTTGGATATACCAAGAAATCAAAATCTCAAGTGACTTCTTGGTACACTAGAATACTAGACTGTGATAGGCTTTTAGTGTCAGTTTGATCGCTCATTTCAAGTGAAAAGGGTGTTTCGCTTTTATAAGTAGAGAAGGTAAAGACCATAATCTATACTGTTTTAGGCAGGGCCAAAAACGACATTGATTGAGATCTAATTTGATCAGAAATCACGCAGCTTGAACATCCAAATGATATAATCTTTGAACCACTAAGGAGTTGAAGCAATATCATAAAGCAGAATACACAAACCTTTCCAAATTCTGCACTTGCAATAATTGATACAACTCTCTTATTCTCAGTGAAGACATCACAATACTTGTTGTTCACAGCTATTGGATTTACCTATATAACAAATAAGACATCACAAAAAAGAGATCAATAAATAAAGATGGTACAGTAAAGCCACTCAATTACAACATCAAAATAAATTGGCATGCACATACTATGTACAAGCATCCTGGGATATCCACAAATTTTTCAATAATTCCAGAGATGGGAACATGAAATCGATGATAATCCTATATCCATTTGGAAAAATCAGACTAGAAATACTCATGGAGAGCAGACAATTTATATATATATATATATATATATATATATATATATATATATATATATATATATATATATATATATATGCTGATAGTACCTAAGGTGCCAATTGAAATATCACCACAGATCCAAGGATAAAAGAATCTGAGCATATGTCTGACCAGGTTTGAGCCCAGCTTAGTTGTCCCCAAAAAAACGGCAACAAAGAGGGTTGTGCAATAGGTGCATTTTCTTATTTCTTTGTGATGAATTTCACTTCAATTAGGCATGATGATTGCTCTGCCTCTTCATGTTTCCGTATTAGAGTTTTTAAGATCTATGTGAGATGTTATATTCTTATATTACATGGCAATAATTAGTCAACGGTGATGCTTGTTCTAAATAATTTAAAAATTTTCAATTATAAGGGCATGAACAGTGAGATCCGATGGCTATGAAGCTTAGATACATCCTAAAAATACTATTAGAGAGATAATATCTCTGATAAGTGTGGAATTTCAATTTGAATTTGAAATTTAGTGGTACCGATGACAATAGAATATATCAAATAGAAAACCTACTGATATTTCTACTACGTAAGAAACATTCACAACCTTAGCCATATTCGTTTCCAAAACCCACTAGCCCGACCAACCTATCATGCAGCATGTACAACATATAATTCGTCCACCGGGGTTCACAACTAACCCAGTGCTTCTCAGAGGTCGATACTTTCGACCATATGATAGAGTCGGAGGATGAGCTGGACCCCGATTGGGAGCCTCCTGTATATCATGCTTGCGACGATAGTTAGGACGATCATACTAGTTCTCTCAGACAGATGATGGTTGTCTCATACTCTTCTGAGGATGAAGATAGCGACAAAATTACCTCATAGTCATCTTCAGTGTTATATGTCGCTTTTCTTAGATTCTTTTTTACTTTTTATTTTTATATTTTGGCTTTTCGATTCAGCCAATTTTCAATGTATTGGGCTAATAAACCTTGTCATTTGTCATTAACGATATCAGCCAAAAAAAAAAATAAAAAATAAAAAAAAAAAAAAATATATATATATATATATATATATATATATATATATATATATATATATATGATTTTTTGTGTTATAAGTATGTCTCGAGAAATTATATTCAAAAATAAATCTGTCACATAACTCTAACCTCGCATAGATTGGTTGCCGAAATTTTTTTAACAAAATCCGAGTATGACAGGTAGTCCAATGATTATCATTCGTATGATGGTAACACAATCACATATTCTTCTGATTCTGAGCTTTTCGGAGAATAATTTAAGAACGATTGAGAAATTAGTTTTTTTGAAAAAAGCCAGGAATCATAACTTAAGAACAGTTCTAAGAAAAGAAAAGACTCAGAGTCTACTAAGAATCAGAAGGAATCTAAGTTGTTAGGATTTAGAGCATCCCACGAAACACCTGCACGAGGCATTAGAGTGAAAATAAGAATTTTTTTTTGAGTTAAATGATCAGAAACACTCAAAATCTGACCTCAAAAAATTGAATGCAAAAATAGATTTATGAGCTGGGAAAGTGAACCTCAAGAACAAATACTACAAAAAATAAGACTATTAGCAGCAATTTTTTAATAAAAAACTACTGTTATTAGTACTGTCGCTACCAAAAACTACTGCCACTATTAGTCCTGTCGTAATTAAAAAATACCTTATTAGCAAGTGATGGTGAAACCCCTTTTTTGTAGTGAAAGAAATTTGAATTTCTCTCATAAAAGCTCATAAAAAGCTCTCAAGTTGGACAACTCCAGAACATAAGCAAAGAAACTCAGATTTTGAGTTTTTTAGGAAATTAACTCCAGAACTCAAGCAAAGAAATTCGGTTTTTGAGTTTTTAAAGAAATTATTCAGATTTTAATTGGTCAACTTTGTTAGCCCATTTGGAAACGATCCAACGAGGATTAGAACAGGCAGCTACTTTATAATAACTCATAGTAGATTTGACCATTCGCAATAAAGAAGGCACACTACATTTTATAAATGGCAAATAATTGATGAGTCGGTATCAGACAGGGATCAAAATTTCGGATTTTGCTTTGGTTTCGGAGGGGACCGAAACCGAAATTTCGGCCTATAATTTAACCAAAAATATGAATCTCATATATATTTAGACCGAAATTTCGGTCATTTCGGCCGAAATTTTGATCCTTGGTATCAGGTACCCATCCCAGCATTAGGTAACATTATTCATGGATCACATTTTTTTAAGATGTGATGCGGTTGGACTAAGTATTTGTATTTGCGAATTTTAAATCCAAGCATTTCAGATCCAGCATATTTGAATTTATTCTTAGGAGTTAAATGATTCATTAGACAAATTTTTTTTTAAAAATGATTTAAATTCTAGTATCCCAACTTTTAGTATACATCATTAATAATTAGGAATTTAGATGGGTATGGTCAACTCAATTCCTAACCCACCCGAGCCAAATTTTTTATCGGGTCGGGCACATAAACTTCACTCTAGATGGGTCGGGTCGGGTCGAGTCAACTATGAGGTTAAGTCAGGTCGGATTGCGGGTCGGGTCGACCCTACCCAATATTTTAGATATAAAGATAATGAAAATTATTTTTTTATTGGGTTAGGCAACGAGTCGGACCGAGCATGATCATAATCACTTTTGGTGATGTGGAATATATATCTAGGGGTGTATTCAGTTCGGTTTGGTCGATTTTGGACCAAAATCACAAATCAAATTGGTCTTAATCGGTTTTCAGATTTTCAAACCAAACCAAACCGTCTAACTCGATCTTAAACCAAACCAACCCGATTCAATTCGGTTCAGTTTAGTTTAGTTTGATTGGTTTCGGTTTTCCTATAAGTTCTACTTGCACATCAAAATCCCCGTCTATAAGTTTTCAACCGATATTTCTATAAGTTCTACCTTACTGCCTTTGGATTTAGGAATAGGCTAAAGACAAGGGTAGAGTTTTATATAAAAATATGCATTTTACTTAAATACCCTTTAAAATTAATCAAAATCCCCGTCTATATATATATATATATATATATATATATATATATATATATATATAATAACTTACAAACTACATGTGGTTCGGTTTGGTTTGGTTTAGGGAGGCTTGGAACCAAAACCAAACCAACCTTTTCGGTTTTCCTTTTTTTTAAACCAAACCCAAATCGGTACCCATCTAAACCTGACCAAACTCGGCGGTTCAGTTCAATTTGGTCGGTTCAGTTCAAAAATTGCACAACCCTATATATATCTAATTGTTTCATCCCAATCAACCAAATTTGCGGCCATTAGAAGCCGGGAAGTCAAGACTTTCTCATTTCCAATGGCTGCAGATCTGGTTGAACACGATTTCAAGTTCAATCGGTTGGACCTGATCATTGCTCATCGCGGTATCCATATGTGAAAATAATAATAATGAAAAAAGAAGGGTGGTGTTACCATCACACCACTTTATGTTACCTTCACATCACTTAAACAAAGGAAAAATCCGTTGACATATTTAAATATAATGGTGGTGACCATTTTTCATCCCATTCTTCTACACAATAGATCTTGAGATCATGGGCCTACTATTAGATGGTCAGATATCAATTCGATGTGGCACACATCTCAAAAAGTGAATATGAACCATGTTTGATGGTATGCTATAATCACACTCACCTTTTGGGATGTGTACTATGTGTAATCAACATCTGACCATCACATAGTAGGTCTATGATCTCAAGATCATTTTTGTGAAAGAGTGGGAGAAAAATGCTCTCCTTAGTTAGATTTAAAGAAGTAAACAAAATTTTCCTTTGTTTAAATGAGGTGAGTGTACCATAAAATAGAGTGGCAGGAACACCGGCCAAAAAGATACAAGCTGTTTACTCTTTAACCAGGATTCTCACATAATATGATTTAAGATTTTTTTGCCGAAGGGGTTCCTTGAGGCGAGAAATTTTATATCTTGCAACCATCGGTTAGAATCAGTCCATAGAAATATTTTTTGGCCCAACCTTTCACACAATAGACCTTGAGTCATGATCCAATTATTGGGTGATAAGATGTTAATTCCACGAGACACATATTTCCAAAAGTGCCATTAGAACTCCTTAGCATGGTATCTGAAGATCATGATCATTTTTGTGGAGGTGTGCCACATGCATGTATTCAATATCCAACCGTTTGATAGATTTATCATAATCTATAAAAATATCTATTGTGTGAAAATGTGGGACAAAAAGTTGTTTGGACCATCTGATTTAAAGCAGTCAATAATTTGCTAACTGAATGCAAATAAAGTTCATTTTTTCATTTGTTTTTTCTATGAGAGATGATGCGCTGTTGACACCGTAGGAACATAGGGATGCAAATTCTGTGTATCGAAACGAACCGAAACCGATTTTTTCAGTTTTCGATTCGGTACCCCCCACACCGAAACCTATTCGGTTTAGTGCGGTATTTTTTCTTTTTTTGAAACCGACACTGAAAGAAAAACCAATTCAGTTCGGTTCAGTGTGAGTTTTTAAATGTATTTTTTTGGTTTTTTCGGATTTTTTTTTTTCATTTTTTTCGGTTTATTCATCCTACACCCATAGTTTTCGATTTTTGCCACCCTAAACTGCAATTGAACCGAATTGGGGTTTGATTCGGTTCGGTTTCAGTTGGTTTTCGGTGAGGTTCGGTCCGGTTTGAAACCCTCAATTTTTGGTTTGGTTTCGGTGTTCGATTCAAAGCTCGCATCCCTACAAGAACACAACTGAATTTGAAATAATGCCTTAGGGGCGTTATTTCAAAATCTGATTTTTACTTATGATGTTGGATATTTGTCAATGACAGGAATTGGCAAATCTAAATCTAACGCTCTCAAAATAGTTATCCAAAGGGTGGATTTGAATTTTATCAATTCAAATCCAAATCTAACCTATGATATGATAGTATCGGAAATTTATGATAGCCAATAATTTAAAAGTTATTGACCATATCGAATCTGAGATGTTTACTAGACTCAAGCTATTATAATAAAGATCTTTAGATCATGGTCTTCAATAAAACTCAATGGATTAGACTGGCCTTAATTTCGGGTTGTTAGTGCATGCATTCACCTTAGCAAACACATTTAAACTATGTAAACCGTTTTCATGTGTCATTTAATAAGAAGATTCCTTCAATCAAAGTGACACTTGTTGATGGTTAAAATACCACATTTTGTCTCCACTTTCCTCTCTTTCTTTGATCATGTTTGATGGCCTTGATACCATTAGTTCTATCGTGGAGCCTAAATTCCACAATTCAATTTAGGGCTTACTCCCTAGGCTCGAGTTACGAACGCATTGAGAAAACCCTCCACTACCGTTCCTGACGGGTTTAACCCTAAACCGTCCCCCTCTCCACCCATTGAGAATCCTAAGCGTGTTTGAGTTAGCTCTTATAAGAACAGAAATAACTTTTTGTCAACTCGGAGCCATGGATCAAAATCTTGGCCGAAATTTTGAAATTTCGGCCGATATGACTCGGTTTCGGCCTGAACCGGGACGGAAATATGCAAGTTATCGAACCCCTCCCGGAAAAATAAAATTATCGGCAAAAATTTTAAATTATCGGCCGATAACTTAAAATTATCGGCCGATAATATGATAAATCAAATTATCAGCCGATAATTTCGAATTATCGGCCGGTTTCTAATTTTCAAATTTTTTTAAAGGGCTTTAAAACTCACGTTTTACAAAAAAAAAAAATTTTAAACAAACTTTTCCCTTGCTTGCCTCATTAATAGCGCAAAAAAAATAAAAAATGGAGGAGATGAAGAAGAAAGAAAGAAAAGGGAAAAAAAAAAATTCAAAAAACCCATCTTTCCCTTGCTTGTTTCACTAATAGTAAAAAAAACAAAAAATGGAGGAGAAAGAAGAAAGAAAGGGAAACAAAAAAATTCAAAAAACCCATCGTCTTCGTCTTTGTCTTCTTCTTCTTTTTCCTTTTTCCTTTTTCCTTCTCCTCCCAAGTTTTTTTCTTTTCTGTGATGGTACATATATATATATATATATATATATATATATATATATATATACACACATATGTAACCGACTAGCTTCAGGAGAAATAAATGTGTTGAACTAGTACAGGGTATTATCTTGTGCAGGGAGGTTAGATAAAAGATCTTTTTTAGATGATTGGTCAAACCTCAAGTGATGCGTAAATTTTTATGAGCTGATTGGCCTAAAAATATTTTTTTAGGGAGATTTAAGCCGTCTGATTTATGGACTTAATATCAACCATTATTTTCAATTTAATGGCCAATGTTAAAGACTATTAATCATTAGTTTAAGATGGGCAGTACAGATTTTAAAATTAGTTTAAGATGGGTTGTACTTTTAAAAATTGAAACCCATCATTTTTTTGGGACAACCTCTCTTAATCATCATTGGTGTTTAAATGATTTTACATCATCAATGATTTAAGATGTGGGTGATCTGAACTATCAAAGTGACAGATCATATATTGAAGTGCAGCATGCCTAAAAATAGTATTTTAAGGAGATCTAAACCATCTAATCCATTGACTATAATATCACCCGTTACTTTTAAGTCTAATGGCTAATATTAAAGTTCGTCAATCGGATTTTTGACATCCACTTATTCGCATATTTTATTGGGCTGAGATTGCCATTCAAATTAGGGAGATTTAAGCTATCTGATTGCAATCATGATAGGCCCAAAAATATTTTTTTTAAGAAAATTTAAGCCATCTGATTTGTGGAGTTAATATCAATCATTGTTTTCAATTTAATGGCTGATATTAAAGACCATTAATCAATGATTTAAGATGGGCCTAAAGTTGCAGATTTTAAATTGGTTTAAAATGGGTTGTGCTTTTAAAAATTGAACCACATAATTTTTAAGGGACCGACTCTCCATCATTATTTTAAATGATCTTACACCATTAATGATTTAAGATGTGGGTGATCCGCACCAGAACCATCAAAGTGACCGATCATATATTGCAGTGTAACATGCCTAAAAATAGTATTTTAAGGAGATCTAAACCATCCAATCCATTGACTATAATAGCACCTGTGCTTTTAGTTTTAATGACTAATTTTAAAGTTCGTAAATCAAATTATTGACGTCCACTTATCCGCATACTTCATTGGGCTGAGATTGTTATTCCAATGTTAGATTGCTACTTGGACAATTTAGATTGGTAGCTGATCAATCAAATTTCAATGGTGTGAGATAAAAAAATATATTATTGGAAGATTTAAGCAATCATAAATGGCCAAAAAAGGCATTGTAGGCATGGATCAAAATTTCGGCCGAAAATTTAAATTTTCGGCCGAGACGTCTCGGTTTTGGTTGGTTTCGAGACCGAAAATTCATAAAAACCGCCCCCCCTCTAAAACTGTATAATTATAGGCCGAATTTTCAAATTATCGGCCGGAATATGCATTCTCGCCCTTTTTAGAATTTTAGAAATTTGAAAATTTTTAAAGGGTTTTAAAACCCAATTTTTGTAAAAAAAATTCTCATTTCTATTTTTCCTTTGGCATAAAATTCATGAAAAAAAAGAAGAAGAAGAAGAAGAACAACAACAACAACTTTTTTTAAGGGTTTTAAAACCCAATTTTTGGAAAAAATACCCCATTTTTCTTCTTCCTTAGCTATAAAACCCATGGATGGAAGAGGAAGAAGAAAAAAAAATACAGGGTAGAAGAACAAGAAAAAAAAATACAGGGAAGAAGAACAAGAAAAAAAAAAAAAGGAAGAAGAAGAAATAATCCTTGCCGCCGACTTGCCGCTGGTTTCTCCACCGACCTGGTTTCTCCACGGACCTGCAAACATACACATATGTAAATAACTGCAAACATAAACATATGTAAAGGAGTATGGGACTCACTCTCATGTTAGTCACATACACACTAGAATAGTGTGTAAGTGATCTTACACCAGTAGGGTTTACAATTTAAGTGATCTACATCGTACGATGTAGGTAATCACATGATGAAGATTATATTTCGTGCCAATTTTGTCCACTAAAGATCTATAGATCATAAACTTTAGATTAGACGGCCCAGATTGCGTTTCAAATTATCATATGATATAATAGCCTTTGACTATATTTAATCACATGGTGAAGTTTATATTTGGTGTCAATCTTGTCCACTAAGGATCTATAGATCATGAACTTTAGATCAGACGGCCCACATTGCGTTTTCACGTATCATATGTCCCTAAAATACAAACTCTTTTTTTTTAACCTTGGTGCAATCACTTAAAAAGCGAGTGCAAGTACATCTGATCTTCATATTGCATTTTTCGAAATTTATCAAAAATTTGATCGAAAATTATCAAAATTTTGACCAATTTACGATTCGGGTCATGAACGAAACCGAAACCTAAACTAATATTTTGATCCATGGTATATATCTATTCTAATAATGTTAAATATCTTTAAAAAAATTAAGAAACTAAAGTTCGGCAAAGTTCGGTAAAGTTCGGAACATATTTTAAAAAATATTCGAAATTTACCGAAATTTTGACCGAAATTTTAACCAATTTACGGTTCGGGTCCTGACTGAAACCGAAACAAAAACCGAGATTTTGATCCTTGCTCGGAGCAGATAAAATCTGCTTTAAAATAAAGCAAGCATAGATTAATTTTATCACTTAAAATAACTCTTCATCCAAACAAATAAGACAAGAAGTTGTATTACTAAATGTAAAAATAGTTCTCCGACAGAGTCAAAATGTGAAAAAATTGCTTTTTGCCCCCAAAAGAGCTAACCGAAAGGTAGCCCTAGTCTTCTAACTACACCCCACATGACAATGATACTGTATCCCACATGTTTGATAGAGTGACTCATAAGCCTTGCCATCCTCAATCTCCCCCGCATAGTTACCAAGTTCCAATTTGGAAAAAAACCGACAAGGCAATAATAGAAAAAAAACAGAGTTAAAAATCAGCAAAATTTGGAATAAATAGGGAAGCATTTGGAAAAAAGTAAAAAAAATATTTGAAAAATAAATATTTTACTTTAAGAAAGTGGAGAATTTGGGGAAAAAATCATAAAAAATGCATTTTAAATGAAAAAAAATCTTGATTTTTTAAAAATATATGAGTATTTTTTAAAAATAAGTTCTTTCAACATTTTGTGAAAAGAGGCATTTTAAATGAATAATTTTAAAAACAAAAATCACCGATTTTAGTAACCATTTTGCCTAAGTTAAGATCTGTTTCATAAAAAAATAAAAAAAAAGAAGTTAGGGTATGGGAATAAATGGGCATGAAAAAAATTTGGAAATATCCGACAAAAATTTTCAAATTCAAGAAAAAGGTTAAAATTTGAAAAAATTAAAATAAAATTAAAAAAATATATCAATTAAAAACTATAAAAATATTCGGAAAAGGCAAAGCAAAATTCTTTAAAAAGTCATAATTAATTTTTGCTTCCGTTCCTCTAAAAACAGTTAGGAAATTTACAAATAATTATTATAATTTATGAGTTTTGCAAAACTTGCGAATAATTATTATATTATTTATTTTTAAAAAAATTATGAATTATTTAAACTTTTTCAAAAAGTCAGCGAATTTGATTACAATATTGGTAACTATGATCGTGCGTACTAATGCTAACTCTTACTTGTACCATGAAGACCGTGACTATTAAATGGTGGGTCCTTCTAGAAACTCAAGAGAGGCGGCTCGATGTACTCTTTAATTATATTATTTAAAATTTTAATTATATAAATAATATACTAATATCGGCTGTCTTCTTAAGAGCATCTCCAACAGGGCCACTGACCCACTCGCCCAAGTTATTATGGCTACTCAATATTAAAAAATCGAGCTCTTCGAGAAAAGCGATCTCACCCGCTAAAATAAATAGATAGTTGCTAAAGTAAGGACTAAATTTAACTATTATGATAAGAGTAGCTAAATATTAAAATAATATTTTTTTTATAAGGATAACTTTCTTTTTTTCTCCTCTCTTTCTTATCTAATACTAAAATAATAAAATAAAAATAAATCAAAACAGCACCAAAACCCGAGAATCCCGAAATGTACCAAATCGCACCGAAACTCAACACAAATTGAATCAAGCCGAACCCCAATTCGGTTCAATTTGGGGTGGCTTGTAAGCAAAAAAAATCCAAAAAAACTAAAAAAATACCCTAAAAAAATAACTAGGCATTTTACCTACACTAAACCGCATCGAAACCCGACACCAAATGAATCGAACCGAACCCCAATTCGGTTCGGTTTGGGTGGCTTGAAAGCGAAAAAAATCTCAAAAAATAAAAAAAATAAAAAAAATACCCTAAAAAAATAAAAAAAGTAGGTATTTTACCTACACCGAACCAAATTGGTTTCGATTTCAGAAAAAAAATTAAACCGAAATGAAACCCAACACAAACTGAACCGAACCGAACCCCAATTCGGTTCGGTTTCGATTTAGGTGGCTTGAAGCCCCAAAAAACCCGAAAAAAATGAAAAGATACCCTAAAAAATAAAACAAGTAAGTATTTTACCTACACCGAACCGAACCAAATCGGTTTCGATTTAAGAAAAAAAAAATTTGAACAAAACCAAATGAGTTTCGATTCGGTTTCGGTTTGGGGTGTACCGAACTGAACACCGAAAATTTCGAGTTTGGTTCGATTCGGTATACCAAAATTGCATCCCTGAGTGTGGGTAATAAAATATAATAAAACAAGAATGAAAAATAATATTTTAAAGAAAGGAGTAGCTAAAATAGAGTGTCTGATGGGGTGATTTTTACTGTAATAGTAGCTAAAGTACTATAGCATTAGTTAAAGTGGTGTTTAGCTACCCAAATTTAGTTCTCCTTGCTGGAGATGCTCTAAGAAGAAACCACGATTTCCATCTATATAAACCACAGAAACCCACCCACACTTTATCTTCATCTCGTTTTCTTAGATTTGCTCTTTTATAGTTTGAAGCGTGTTAGATCTTGATCAGTGTTTAATCAGATGGCTAGCGTTGGAAGAATGAAGTTGGGTTTACAGGGATTGGAAGCACTAAAAAAAATAAGACTATTAGCGGTAGCCAAAAATTGTCGCTATTGACAAAAAATTGCTACTAGTAATCTTGTCACAATAAAAAGCTGTCGCTATTAATCCCTTCGCTACCAAAAACTACCTTAACAGTAAGTAGCGCTGAAATACCTTATTTTTATAGTGAAGTCTCCAAGCTAGGCTTTGGGTGCATGGGCATGTCTATGGCTTATGGCCTTCGGTAACGACTCTTTAAACAGTCGGTATCGAATATTTAAACAGTCATTAACAACTCTTTAAATAGTCGTTAGTAACTCTATAAAGAGTTGGTATCGACTGTTTAAAGAGTTGGTACCGACTCTTTAAGCAGTCGATACCCTTATACAATTGATGTTGGTATTCTTTACAGTCTTTAGCTTTAGAAATTTGAATTATTTAAATAAACATCATACATTGCTATCTAGCATCTTCGCAAGAGTGTAGTCTTTTGTCTTCGATTGCGGCTTCTTTGCCTATTTCAACAATCGTGGAAAAAGATTTTTCAGGGGCATTCTTTTAAGAGATTTCTGGCAGTATCTCATAGGTCCACTATTGAAGTATACAAATGTATTCATAAATATTATACGGCTTAAAGACTTTATTCTTGTCGACAGTATTTCTACTCGCCACGCCCTTCACTATATACTCGAGCAAGTCATGGTAGATGTGAAAACCCCACGGAGTTTGTTTGAAGTTTTCAATGACATCGACAAGGTGAACGTACTCTTCCGACAGTTGATGATGGGACCCGAGAAAAAGAAATATACACAACACGAATAAAGGAAACAACTTTACAAAGTCGTCGTCACGTTCCGCGAGCTTCATTCCAGAGTCTATATGAGACCGAAGAATTTTTTCGGTAGGCAGTTCACGAAAATATTTATATTGAATTGTTTCCTTTTTCGGTGGTTTAACAGAAGGAGAATATTGTTTGAGTTTAAGCACGACAAGGTCTAATATTAATGTAATATTCATCTTCCGAAAATAGACATCTCTCTTCCCGATTCGGAAGTGGTTTTTCTCAATCCAAAAACTCAATATTGCATCGACGACATTTTCAAGAAAATCCACACCCTTTGACATTTGAAATAATCCACCGAAAATTGATGCTTTCAACAACTCCTTTCGCTCCGAACTACCGTCATCGTAGAGCTTCCAAATGCCAGTAGGGGAACATTTGGCAATAACCCGCTGTAGGACCATCTTGACGGCTTATTTAAATAAACTATAATAAAAAGGAAATGAGTGAGTCTTATACTAAAATAGATTGTTTAAATGAACTGTATATTATAATCAGACTAAAAAAATCTAAGAGAATGATATCGACCATATATAAAGTTGATATCGACTGTTTAAACCGTCATTATCGACTCTTTATATAGTCGATATCGACTCTTCAAATAGTCGGTATCAACTCTTTAAACGGTCGGTATCGCTCTATTATAGGAAAATAAAAAAAATTAATTCAAAATATAGACCATCAAAAAAAGAAGATAAAATTTTATAATAATGAAAGATAATTTGATTTTTAACTTAAAGATTTGCTAGTTTGACGATTGAATAATTGATAGTTATCGACTTTGAAATGATTCCGCCTTTCACCATTTTCGAACAAAAAGTAAAAAGTAATAAAATAAAATAATAATAATTTTTTATGATTATTTATTATCTTGGGGTAATTTCGGCCATTCATAAAAGCCGGCAACGGCTGTGCTTGAAACTGGTCGGTAAGGTGAAGGGAAAAAATAGCGTCTATGGCGGAAAAGGTAACTCGACAGGTCGATTTGAGAAATTTCCCCATTATCAAATATGGTGGGTCATTGTAGAAGGCTCTCCATACTATTAAATAGGGTCTCTGGCGTGCGGGAAATTTCCCTGCTATTAAATATGGTGGGTTCATTCTAGAAGGTTCGATTTACTTTTTAATGATATGAGTAATATATAATAATATATAATAATATATAATAATATACTAATACCCGCTGCCTTCCTAAGAAGAAACCGTGATTTCCATCTATATAAACCAAAGAAACCCAAACCTTAACTTCATCTTGTTTTCTTAGATTTGCTCTTTTATAGTTTGAAGCGTGTTAGATCTTGATCAGTGTTTAATCAGATGGCTAGCGTTGGAAGAATGAAGTTGGGTTCACAGGGATTGGAAGTCTCCAAGCTAGGCCTTGGGTGCATGGGCATGTCTATGGCCTATGGTGCTCCTAAGCCCGAGCCCGATATGATTGCTCTCATTCACCATGCCGTTCGTAGCGGCGTCACCTTGCTCGACACGGCCGATATATATGGTCCCCACCTCAACGAAATCCTCCTCGGAAAGGTATGTCGATCTACACTCCTCACTTTAAATCTCGGCAGAAACCAAATTTGCATCGGTTTTGGTAAAACCGATACGGATTTAGCTAATAACCCTTTTCTGGTGTCTTACCTCTGAACTCTGGGCGGGTTTTAAATTTTTTTATTTTTTGTCCTTTGAATGGGTGCGGCCGGAGCAGCCAATCCATATTGGTTTGGCGACCCCGATCCAGAGGCCAATACTGAATTACTGATAATTTAAACCATGTTTATAACATGTATCCTGCTCATACTGACAAATTTCTCTAATAAATTTCAAAATTTCTCCAAAATTCACTGAAACAGATGTTGGACCAAACTTTTCGCAAATTTTCTGTGAAATTAACGAAATTTCAACGAAAGTAACGATTTTTCTTTTAATTCCTGTCATTTTAAAATAATAAATAAGATTTTTTTATAATTATCAAATATAATTTATATATATACTTCCCCAAAATTTTCCAAAATTTATCGGAAATGAATAGAAATGACCCCCTACGGAAACATTGCAGAAAACGAAATTTGCCACTATCATCCTACTTTATATCTTATGGTTAAAACTTAAAAGACACAAAAATAAATAATAAAATTATAGGGCCATTATGACGGGCTTTAAAATGCACCAAATCCTCCGTGACCAATTTCCTGTGCTGATTATATATATATATATATATATATATATATATATATATATATATATATATATATATATATATATATATGGGGGAGCCGGTCCTCCATTCGAGTGCAGTGACCGTCCTCCGAGATACACGTGGAGCGACCGTCCTCCAAGATACACGTGGAGCATAAGTGGACGGTATAGATCAATATTAAAAAAAAATATTGAAAAAAACTTTTTAAACCCACAAGTCAAAGTTTGATGAGTTTCATTGGTCCATATTTCACGGTTCAAAAAACAGACGGTGAAGATGAGTTTTCAAATTTTTTTTTTTCAAAGATGATCTAAGCAATGCACCTGTGCTCCACGTGGCATCGAAACAATATTTTGGGTACCACATGGAGCTCCACATGGAAGCTTGGAGGACGGTGACTGTCCTCCATGGGAGGACGGAGGCCTTTTCCTATATATATATATATATATATATATATATATATATATATATATATATATATATAAAATTTAATATTTATCAAAATTTTATTTATTAATAAAAATGGATAATTTTTTTAAGAAAAAGTCATTAGTTTAATTTCGCCCAAATTAATGAAATTTTTGCATTGGGAAGAAATCACATAAGTTTTGTCGAAATTTTCGTCCAACCCCTATTTTGGTGAAGAAATTTCATAGAATTTCAAAGAAATTTGTTACTAAGCTTTACAAAGATATATTGATCCACAATTTTCAATGTGGTTATAATATGTTGGTGACATGTGTTCTATTTAATATCTTATATATACATTTTAATAAAATAACTGCAAAAAGTAAATAATGCTGTTATAGGCCATGATAACAGCCTTTCTAATGTGTTATAAATATTAATGAAAGATTTTACTGACAAAGGATTAAGGGGCCTTAATCGCTCATGTATCAATGGAGGCTTGACTACCTCAATTTCAAAATAAAGGCAATTGTCTTTTTTAGCAATCCAAGTCAAAAACTTAAAAGTGTCCAATCTATAGGCTAGATGGTTGTTCATATGATTGAACGGTTGAGATTAAAGTAGATGATGAGATAGTTGTAATCCATACGATTTGTTGAGACATGCAAAAAATGGGCTTCTAGTTGGACTACTTATTAGATTGGCCAAACATGACCTTAGACCTTGAGATTGTAATATTGTCAACCTTCATGGCGCTATTGAAAGAAGCGAGGGAATTGCTTTTTCTATTTCATTTCAGGCTTTGAAAGGAATACGGGAAGAAGTGCAGCTGGCCACTAAATACGGCATCATTTTAGGAGCCGCCGGTATAGAGGATATATGTGGAACTCCTGAGTACGTTAGATCTTCTTGTGAGGGGGCATTGAAGAGGCTCGAAATTGATTGTATTGATCTCTTTTACCAACATCGTATCGACCAAAGAGTTCCGATAGAGGTTACGGTGAGTGAATTTGCATGATTGCAACATCTATATAATGGTAAACACATTTGTATCATCTGTGAAACATCTCTGTTCTTTTGTTTACAAGATGGGAGAACTCAAGAAACTTGTTGAAGAGGGAAAGATAAAATACATAGGGCTGTCTGAGGCCTCTGCATCAACCATAAGGAGGGCACATGCGGTCCACCCGATAACCGCAGTTCAAGTTGAGTGGTCATTGTGGACAAGAGATGTAGAAGCAGAACTAATTCCTACTTGCAGGTGAGCATGCATGATGTACTAATTTGTCAACCTTTTTTTCAATAACTAGGGTGTTCGGACCTCTTAGAGGACCCAACTAATCCCAGAGGCACAAGCGTGCCCCAAGCTAGCACGTGTTGGGTTAGCCCAGGATAAAATCCATAGGATGGCCCAAGGGGGGAATTCGAAGTCAGGTTTTCAGCTTCCTAAGGTAGGTACTTGGCCATCATGCCAAACCCCTTGAGGTTAACCTAGTCAACTTTTAGTAGGGGACAAGAGGTTCGAATTTAGATCTTTCTCCTAATTTCAACTTTCTGTCTTGTCCACTTTTAATAGGGTACGAGAGGTTAGAATTTAGATATTTCTCCTAATTTCAACTTTCTTATGACATACAGAGAACTTGGTATAGGCATTGTTGCATACAGCCCTCTGGGTCGGGGTTTCCTTTCATCAGGAGCCAAGTCGTTTAACAAAGAAGACAATTCTGATTACCGAAATGTATGTTCTTCCAATGGCATCTTACTGTGTTATGCATTCTTCAATTTTATGGTAAATTACTTAACTATGTATTGCATTTGTAGTATCTACCGAGGTTCCAAGGGGAAAATTTGGATCACAACACACGTATCTTCAATCGTGTCTGTGAAATTGCTGCTAGAAAGGGATGCACCCCATCACAGCTTGCCTTGGCTTGGGTTCTCCACCAGGGACCTGATGTCTGCCCGATACCCGGCACCACCAAGATTGAGAACTTTAATCAGAACATTGGAGCTTTGTCAGTCAAGCTCACAGCAGAAGACATGGCCGAACTTGAGTCATTAGCTTCAGGAGATAATGCCGCTAAGGGTCATAGATATGATTCTATGACTTTCACATGGATGGATGCAGATACTCCCCCTCTCTCTTCATGGAAAGGCGAGTGATTGATCATCAATCAATTTTCTCTTCTACAGCTCTTTAATATGTGTTCTTTTTGCTTTCTTTGTAAGTTTTTTTCTCCAAGTGCTAATATTGCCACGAAATTCTTTTCTATTAGCGCAGCAAACTGAAGAAAACCTTTGGAAATTATACATCAGTTTGGTATGTGCAAAGAAAATTATGAAGTGGCAATAGCATCGCTGCTTTTTTATAGATTGTAGGTGTAGTAGGAAGATGTATCAATAAAGCTGTAGAAGCAAAGCATTTCTGTTATTTTGAAATGAAAGGTATTGTATTCTAATTTATGAGTTCATGTACTTTGAATTTGGTTATTGAGTATTTGTGTGTTTGAGCCCTTTATTGTTAATGTTTGTTTGTAGCATTCAATTTACTATCAATCTTAGTTAAAGACCTCATAATGGAATAACCCTTTAGAGAATGGAGCTTGTTCCTACTCGCTATCGGATCTATGAAACTTATAATTGGTTCCATAGATCTCCAGGTTGAACAACTATTATATTTCAGCTTTTAGATTCGTACCAATTCATTTTTTTCTTCAGGAGTCCATTCCACATTAGTGACGATTCTTCTTTGCGTGCTTTTGGAGAATCTTTGTCAGAGTCGGTTTCCCTTATGTTGTATATTTAGCTCTTTCTACTTGGTCTTGTTTTTTTCTTACCATAATTACTGATTTGTACAAATAAAAAAAGAACAGGAAATAGAGTTTGGACTCTAAAAGAAAATGAGCCTGGGTAAGATTAATTCAAACTTCATTAAAGTAGAGGTTCTATCTCTATTGAGCTTCCTATAACAATGTGAAATAAATAACTACTTATTTTACTCAAGAATGACATGGAGAATGCATGTATACAACTTTCATACTTAAAATTGAAGTGTGAACTGGATTATAAGACTTATTTTAGAGCTTTTACGTAACATAATAAGGACTAAAGAGTCTCACCTAAGTAATGAAGCCCAAAGTCTCCTCTTAACGCTGAAGTCAAAGCCGAGAACGTCTTTTATTTTCCACTTTGAGCAGAGGACGTCGCTCAACGCAGGCTTTGGAAAATTTCTCGAGGGCTAACTGATGTAGGCTACGATATTGAGATTTCAAACCTTGGCCCATCTAGAGAAGTCGATGGAACGTGTAGTTCAATAAATACCTAAGAAACCAAAGAAACCATGTATATTGAAAGAAATACATATGGACCTCTTCTCCACCTGAGTTACAAGCATAGTTCAAAGTATCACCTGGAATCGATACACATCTGATGGGGATCAGCTCTTTGGGCTATCACAGGTCGAGACATTGAATCAATTAACCCGTATATATTGGTTTGTATCGACTGATACATGTCAATGTGTCACTGAATACGATATGTATTGTCCGTTACGTATTGATTTTGGAGCTGGCAGATACATACCAAAAAATTGAGATTTTGAACCTTGGTTACAAGTAAGAAATATGGGCTTATGAAGGATTAAACAAGGCCAAAAAAATTGTTTTGCAGAAAATGATTATCAATTCTTCTAAGTTCTACTATAATGCCATGCAACAATCAGTAAGTTATAAGAAAAAAGTCTAAGACTTGAGCTATTTTATTTAATAAGTTGTAGCAGAGAACAAGCCATAAAACAAAAACTCATTAGAGCAAAGCAATACAAGATTAGTTCACACAACACAAATATTTGAAAGGAAGTAGTCTCTTTGAATTGTTTCATCAAATTGTTGCCATCCTAAAACCATCTAAGAAGCAAGGATCAAAATTTCGGTTTTTGTTTCGGTTTCAGAGGGGACCAAAACCAAAATTTCGGCCGATAATTTCAATCCCATATATTCTATGACCGAAATTTCGGTCCCAAATTATCATTTCGGTGGGGACTGAAACCGATTATTTCGATCATTTCGGCTGAAATTTTGATCCTTGCTAAGAAGTTTGGATTCAAAATAATTATAATTTGTCACAATGAGGAGTGAAAACATTAAACATAATAAGAATCTAAATTGAATCTTCATTAGAGTTCCTAATAAAAAAAAAAAAAAAAAAAAAAAAATAATATATAAATGCAATAATCAACTCCTCATTAGAAAAACAAGCTTGAAGCCGTAGGTGTTTCAGCAATAAATCTGGAAGAAAAAAAAGCCATTTAACAACAATGCCATAAACTATTACAATGCAAGAAAATTGTAACACATGTCCATGAACAATAGTCTCTTTAAAGCATTTCATCAAACATATGGCATGCTAGTGAAAAACGACAAAGCGAGGTACAAAGAGAATGAATTCCATGAATGTATCCCCTGTTTGCTCTTATGTCCTGATGCTAGATGTGTGCTCTGGTGTGATTATTCAAATGCCTCCTCTTCAAAAAAGCATCTACCGTTGGCGAAAATAATAAAAATATAAAGCAACTACCAAAAAGTCATAGCCTTTACATATTATGTGGATAATTACAGGAACTCACATGCGAAAAACTATATAATTGAAGAACTTACAAACTGAAGTGTCTTTTTATTCTTTCAAAACTATCATCATTAATAGAAACAAGACAAATAAATTGCACACATTCCTACCGCCAATTTTTAGTTGGCTGAATGACAAATTCTTAAATTTGGGTTCAAATTAATGGTAGCTAGTTACATGAGACCAAAGTAAGACCAATTCAGATGGATTTGTTTCCCTATATGAAAGCATTGTAGATACTCGGTCTTGTTTCCCTATATGAAAGCATTGCAGATACAATTTTAGGGGTTAATGGTTAATGAAAATTGTTTTTGTCAATTGAGAGCTTTTATCAAAGTTTTATCGAGGGTGCGATTCTTTCAAAACTTAGAAGAGCGATTTTTTTTTTGTGTACGGTTTGGTGCGAGACCAACTTTTCTATCATTCTTATCTAATTTTATCTCCATGTTACGTGTAAGTTTTTGGATAATATTCTAGTTCTTTTTATTCCTAAGATCCAAAATTAATTACGTGTTTTGCTTGCTCAATCTTTCCGTAACCTATCCTAAGATCGGTCAACCGTCCTAACACGTGATTTCTTCTATTTGAGTCATTTGATTTATAAATACCTAGAATCCATTTATTGTTAATTCTGCATGTATTTGAAAGAACTCACTGGTGAGTTTGTTCGAAGCCCTAAACTGTTGGAGATCTAGTTTCTGCATCAGATTTGGTATCAAAGCTTTGTCAGTTTAAAATCATCAGTGTTCATATA
Source organism: Chloranthus sessilifolius (assembly GCA_021018995.1). Classification (NCBI taxonomy): domain Eukaryota; kingdom Viridiplantae; phylum Streptophyta; class Magnoliopsida; order Chloranthales; family Chloranthaceae; genus Chloranthus; species Chloranthus sessilifolius. Next base: position 170,147,081 of record CM037584.1, read on the forward strand.
GGTTATAGGTTTCATTTTTTATTGTCTTGCATCATTATAGATTCCGCTAAGGTTGAATCCCTTATTAGTGAACTTGCAACTAAGTTGACTACGAGTCAGATAGTTCTTCAAGCCCAAATGCTTGATCACCATACTCAGTTACAAATTCAGTTATGTGATCAACAAGCCTGACATGAGGCTCTGATGACCAGTGTTGAGGAAATAATTAGGATTATAACTGATGATCATTTTTGAGTCCACATCAATGAACGTCGAAGAGATGGTCCTCACCAACATGATCATTCACCTAATTAGGACGATAAAATCATAAAGATCGTCAAGATGGACTCTCCTATTTTTAATGGAAAAAGACAACCTAAAGTTTATCTAGAATGGGTGACTAGCATAGAAGCCTATTTTGGTTGGTATGTCATGTCCGAGGAGCGTAAAGTCTGATTTGGTAAAATTATGTCATGTCCGAGGAGTGCAAAGTTCGGATTGGTATATCATGTCTGGTGCGCAAGTCCGGTTTGCCAAGGTTAAGCTTATGCGTCATAGAGAATCCCAGAGTCTTCTTCCCATTTCCACGTGAGCAAACATGAAGATTCAACTGAATGAGAAATATGTTCCTCTTTCATATCAAAACTAGAAGAGAGAAAAGATTCAGTATCCATTATACTATTTAAATCAGTACCAAATATAAACATGTCATCTACATATAAATATATGATAACTCCCTTATTTGCTGAAAATTTACTTTAACCACATTTATCAAATTCATTAATTTTGAAACCGTTAGAAATAATAACACTTTCAAAATTTTCATATCATTACTTAGAAGCATGTTTTAAACCATAAAGAGATTTAATTAATTTATAAATTTTATGCTCCTACTCGGTTCTCACAAAACCTTCAAGTTGTTTCATATAAATTTCTTCTAATTCACCATTTAAGAATGTAGTTTTTTCGTTCATTTGATGAATTTGTAAATGATAAATAGAAGCAAGTGCTATTAAGATCCTGATAGTCGAAATTCTGACTATCGGTGCATAAGTATAAAAAAAGTCAATACTTTCATTTTGTCACTAATCTAGCCTTAAACTTATTTATAGTTCCATCAGTTTTTAATTTTCGTTTGAAAATCTATTTACAACCTATCGGTTTCGATTGTTCAGGAAGATAAACTAATTTTCATGGTTTATTACCTATTATAAATTTTATTTCATCATTTATTGCTTCCTTCCAAAAAATAGTATCTTGTGCTTTCATAGCCTCATCAAATGTTAAAGGATCATTTTCGATATGAAAAGAAAACATGATTTTTTTTACTTGTTTTGATCTTGTTCCTTCTACTAAAAACATATAAGAATTTGAATCAAAAGAATTTTTTTCGCATTCTTGTACTTTTTCTGAGATTCATGATTTCTATATTTTCATAATTTATAATTAGTTTTTCTTTATCAGAATTATCATTAATTATAAAAATAGAAAAAAAATAGTATTCATAAAATTTAACATCTCTAGATTCAATAATACTATTTTGATCAATTGTATCCTTAGATTCAATTATCAAAAATCTGTAAGTTTTACTGGTTAATGGGTATCCAATAAATAAGCATTCAATGACTCTATTACCTAATTTGAGTTTTTTAAGATATGACAATCTAACCAGTGCACGACACTCCCACACTTTGAGGTATTTAATATTTTGTTTTCTTTTCTTTCATAACTCATAGGGAGGTATACTAAAACTCTTTTGTGGCAATCTATTTAATACAGGACAAGCAGTGAGTAGTGCTTCACCCCATGATTTTAAATTTAAATTGGAATTTAAAAGCATGACATTCACCATTTTTATTAAAGTTCGATTTTTTCTTTCTGCTGTATAATTCTGTTGAGTATAGGGTGCAATCGTAAGATGTATGACCCCCACATTTTCATAAAAATCACTAAAATCATTTAAAGTGTATTCTCCTCCTTTATCAGATTTTAAAATTTTAATTCTAAAATTTAATTGATTTTTAACTTGTTCTTTGTATGCTTTAAATTTTTCTAAAGCTCTATCTTTATGTTTTAGCAAATAAAAATAAATATATTTATAATAGTCATTAATAAATATTATAAAATATTATATTCCTCCTTTAGTCAAAATACTATTTAAATCACAAATATCAGCACGACCCTTGAGGCCGTGCCCCATATAAAAAGTGGAACATTTGGTACATCCCTACCATCATAGGTAAAACATAGACGAATCTAAAGCAGAACAAATATCCAGTTCTACTATTTAACCCAAAAATATATACTCAAAAGATCGTTCTAATCTCATGCTTCTGCATGGGCAAAAGAACCAATCCGAACCATCAGTGCCGTAACTACGGTCACCCTAGATGGTTCGACAAAAGAATATTACATGTAACCTTATCCTTACAAAACATGGCTGGACGTACCAAGCCGTAACTGTCTCTCTCAAAATATCAAAGTATGCAGAGGGTCTTCTAAAAGAACCTCTTAGGAGGGGGCTCAGACTCCTCTCCTGGAATATACTCTGAGTCCTCGGGATCAACCCTTCCAGAAGCCGCTCCTAACTCTGCACCTGTGACGTATAGTCAAAGGGTGAGCTACATCCTAGCTCAATAGGGACAATATCTGAATAAGTGCATCTTTCTTACTCACATATATATCATGACAGGAATAAAGAATGAATTCATCAATGTAAATTTATTTAAAACAGTTTGAGATATAAGAAAATAAACAGACTGCATTTGTTACTCACCTTAAAGAAAAGCTAAGTAGACTACTCTTAGCATTTTACATTTTCAACTTAGCATTAAAGAAAAACAGGCTACTTAGCTTTTAAGGAAAAAAAACATGCTTTAATCTCGACTCAGCTTTTAAGAAACATGCATTCATATACTATCATTTCGTACATGTTCTCGTAATTAAGGGTACAAGTTCAGACATTTCCCCACCTCTCACGTGTTTACTATCCAAGGATCCTTCAATCCGAGCCGTACTCAACCATCACTATGTTCGTCATAACTAGGCCTGACCAACCACATGTCACTCATCACTATAAGTGTAAAAACACTAGGTTAGAAGTCTAACCCCAACACATGAACAACTCGAATGAAAAACCCCACAAAAGCCTGAATTTGTCCAAATCGATCGAACGAAATCCAAAATCGATCGAACGATTTTATTTCGTTCAATCGATTTCCTCATAAATCCATTTTATCTTATTTTTGTTCCATAGCAAATCGATTGAACAATTTTAAATCGTTCACATAGGTTCACAAATCGATCGAACGATTTCTAAAATCGTTTGAACGATTTCTTCAAAATTTAATTTTCACTTTAATTCTTCATTGGCCAAAATCGATTGAACAAGTTCTAATTTCGTTCGATCGATTTTGCTCATTCTCAGATCTGATCGTGTTCTATCATTTAGAACCCATCTCGTCACCATCCACACCCTTCATTATCTATTTCTTACACCTATTCACTTAGAATTACTATCTAGTAGCTAAAACTAGTTTGAAATAGTAGAGCTTACCATTTCCAACGACTGAATCCCTTGATCCAAAGCTTTAGCTCACACTAGGGTTTCATAAACCCCAAAATCTCGAATCTCACCTCAATATCGAGCACAATCCGCTAGCTTTTCGATCCTAGATCAATCATTCGACCCATCTCAATTTCACAACAAAAACACACTCTCATTTACTCTCTCTCTTAACTCTTCTCAACAACTCAATCAAGGGAAATAAATTCCCTTTCCCCTTTCTTATAACCTACTACTTATCTTAGGTGTTATGCACCTATAACTAACTAATGTATGTGTGTGTACATATATTCCTCTATATTCAATACACCTCCTCTCATATGATCTATACACTTAACTCAAACATAACTTAGTCAACCAAGTCAATGTTGACCCGGTCCAACATACGACTAGTCGGTCCGTTTCCTAAGGTGCATTATTTAAGCATGAATTTTTCGGGACGTTACATAAAATCTAATATTTTCTTTCTACTTTATTGAAAGGTTTTCTAGTGATTTTAGTTTGAGCACAAATTCTATATTTTTCATGAATATTTTTCTCACATGTAGGAATTAATCTTAATTCTATCATAAAATTTAAACGACTAACATTCATATGTCTTAATCTATTATGCCATAATGAAAGAGAATCAATAATATAAATGGAAGAAGACATTTCATTGATTATATTCAACTTTAACATCCCATTACAGATATATCATTTTCCCAAAAATACTCCACCCTTAGTGATTACAACTTTATTTGATATAAATACTAACTTGAAACCATGTTTACTCAGTAAACTTTTCGAAATCAGATTCTTACGAATCTCAGAAATATACAGTACATCGGTCAAAATAAGAGTTTTATCAGAGGTTAATTTGAGATTGAAATTTCCTAAACCTTTGACCTTTGCAGTTGAAGCATTTTTCATGAAGAGCTCTTATCCGTTCGTGTCCTCCACATAGTTGGCGAATAAAGATATGCATTTAGAAACATGCCTAATGACACAATAATCGATCCACCAGTCTTTTTCGCTTTCAACTATATTAATTTATGAAATTATGACTATGAACTTTTCTTCAGTTACATTCTCTTGAGATTCTTTCTCCCTTTTTAGAAGTTTGCAATCTTTTTTGAAGTAGATGGGTGCCACAGTGATAACAACTTTCCTTTTTGGTCTAGCTCTGATGACTTTGGCTCTTATTTTTCTTGTTAGCGTTATCAGAATTAAAGTTACCTTTCTGCTTTTCAATAATTTGGACGTGCTAACTTCCTCCATATGATCCTTTGAAGTTAATTGCGATTGCTCGTCTTTCTTGTCGTGAATACGAAGTTTATTTTCGACTCAAAGATGGTGGCACAATTCTTTAAACAAAAGTTCTTTCTTTTTATGTTTGAGAGTTTTCCTGCAGTCCTTCCATGAGGGAGGCAATTTATGGATAATCTCATGATTCTGAAAGATGAGATCCAATTTTATGCCATCTTGATTAATTTGATCGATAATATATTGAATCTCATGAATTTGATCGAAAATTGATTTATTATCAATCATTTTGTAATCTAAATATTAATTTACAATGAAGCCTTTTGAACTGACGTCTTCAATTTTGTACTTTATCTCCAACACCTCCCAAAGTTTCATTGCAAACGCCATACTCTAATACACATTGAAGAGTGAATTGGCCAACATATTGAGAATGCGTCATTTACAGATATAATCATTTTGTTCTCATTTCTGACGATTACGAGCATTGGCAAGAGATTCTCCATCAGAATCTTTAGGCTCTGTGTGTTTTAGAGTGGTTAGGACATAAGCAACTCCCAAAGTCGTCAATAGGAAATGTAGCTTTGTTGTCATCTTATGAAGTTGCTGTCGTCTAATTGCTCCAATTTACGAAGTGGTGAGTTATCACTTTCATATTTGAAGTCATGAAAATGCAGAATAGCGTTTTAAAATTGTTAGAAATATTATGATCAGAAATCCAAAAATGTTAAAATGGGCAAGAGAAATTGGATTCGAGACACGTAGTCGCTATTTTAAAAACGTTATTCGCTCCTTACTCGAGTAAATCCTCAAGTTTACAAGATAGTTCTAGCGATACGTTTCCAAGATACAACGAGCTCAATCTCTTGGATGCAATCCATTACTTTGCAACAGTAGAGGATCACCCCAGAAAGCTCAATCTGATGAAGTACCAAATGAAAGAATAATGCAAGAGAATTCTCAAATTTGTATGTAAGAAAATTTGATGGATTTCAGAGTGTCTAAATCTATATCCAAAGATCTCCTTTTATAGATCTCAAGTGCCTTTTTAATGTAATTGTTGAACCAACAAACATATTTTGGATGACTCAGATCTTTTAGAGATCCCAATTGCTCCATCCAACAGCCGCCTAAATGCCAATTGCCACGCACACGAGTGTCTGCGAATGTGGTTGCTCGCCACTATGCACACTCTTCTCTTCTTATTGTCAGACAATAAAAGAAGATGAAAGATTCTATATATAGCATGAACCACTTTTGATATTTGCCAATGTGAGACTATTCATTTGAATACAAAAAATGAGAACTTCTATTGCCTAAAAACCAACCCATAAAACTAAGAAATAAAAATGAAGTTTTATTTTCTTTGAAAATAATTAAAATATTTATTATATTCTAAAGTAATACATAAATGTAATAACCGTCATCTAACCGTTTGAGACAATATAGCATTAAAATTTAGTCGTTTGAAAATTGAGTATATGACCCATTAATTTTATATCCGTTGGGAAAGTAATGAGAGGTTTGTTAAAGAAAATCCATTTAATTAGTCATGAAACACTAGAAGAATTCTATTTTGAAACATAGAATTATAACAATCTCCCATTTGTTTCAAAACAGAAAAGACAGTTATCATGACTGAGCAAAATGAGAAATTTATGTCCCACTGTGGAAGTGTTACAAGGACTTGAATCTTCACATAGTGTCAAAACATCTAGCTATAATATTCTTGAATGAACTTTAGTTTTGAATTAAGAACCCTTTGGAATAGATTAAATATGTTATACACACATAATTTTCAAGTGTCGAAATATTGAGACAATAAATTAGCACATTACAACCGTTGTGTCATTCCCGATTTTCTAGAGAGATCTAGACAAAAAGCCTTATTTTCATAGAAGCAGCCCCAGCTCCACTCAAATAACTGATTCACAAAAAAAAAAAAACTAAATCCATCAAGGGTGTCCCTATAAATAATCACCACACTTTATAAACTATGAATTTATTAAGTAATATATATAATTTCATCATTTCTCTATTACAAAAATTAAATACACTAACTACACCATAGGGATGAACTTAGTAAATTAATTATTCTCTAAATTAGAATGCTAGTGTTTGACCTTGATTACCGTGATAACTTGCCATTCCCATTGAACCCAGATCGAGGGATCTCTAGTCACTAGGTTGGATTACTATTATTGGTAATCAATTTATAGGCTTTAGTCTCATCCCCCTCTTTGCCGCTATTACTTTGGCTGCGTATGGCATAGCTCTTTGGTAGCCCCTATGAGAGCAGAGTTTACCTCTTTAGTAGGTTCCCATCCTCTTTGCTAACATCTTACTACCTGCTTTAGCAGGTATCCCGTTTCCTTGATAACTCCTTGCATAGAAAGACTTTATATAAGATTTACTTGTTCAACAGATCTACCCTGCTCTCTACTCACTCCTTGACAGAGCAAATTTTATTAACTCTGGTAAGGAGTTAGTAGAGAGCAGAAAGGCTACTGCTAGAACATGTAAATCCTCCTTTGTAAGGAGAGTCAGAAAAACGAATGGGAGCCAACTAAAACAGGTGCACGCTGCTGTGGCAGGGGCTAGAAAAGAGCTATGCCATAGGCAGCCTTTATCTCTTGCAAGTTCCTTTGTCAAAGCGTCGACTAGATTCTCCATAAACTTCACCAAGTCAATAGTAATTACTCCTCTCTCAAGTAATTCTCTCACTTAGTTGTGTTTAAGCACACATGTCTGGATTTTTTTTATAATTTGTGTTGTTTGCTCTATTTATTGCAGTATTATAATCATAATTTATAAGGGTAAAGTGGTTATAAGGTGTTTAACTCATTCGACTTCTTCCCCAGCAGGTTCTACGGCAAGAAACTCGGATTCCGTTCTGCAATGTGTTATCATGGTTTGATTTTTAAACTTCCCAGCAATACAATTGCATCTCCTCAAAGTGTGAAGACAAATCCGATTGTAGATTTGGAATCATCAGGTGTCGAATTTCAATTGGCATCACAATAACCCACAAGAACACTAAGAAAAGATGAGTAATACCATAACTCATAGTTTTCTTTAAATAGTTCAGAACTCTATTTATGGCATTTCAATGATCAACACCTAGATTGCTTATAAATCCACTCAATTTACTAACAACAAAAGCAATATTTGGTCTCGTGCAATTCATGGCGTAATTAAGACTATTAATTAATTTTGCATACTTCTTTTGAGAAACACTTTCTTTCTCCTTTATTAGGATGCAAACATTCATAAGGATCAAGTGGAATATTCACTGATTTACAGTCATAGTGATTAAATTTCCTGAGTATTTTCTCATTATAGTGTGATTGTGATAAGGAGATACCTTCTTTAGACCTTATAATTTTAATTTCAAGAATAACTTTGGCAGGAACTCTAAGTTGTTCATATCAAACTTAGAAGAAATTCTTTAGTAATTTTAATATAATTCAAATTGGATCCAATGATTAGAAGATCATCAACATAGAGGCATATAATAATCACATATTTAATAAAATATTTATAATAAATGCATGCATTTATTTGCCTCATTAATTTTAAACTAAAATAAATAATATTTTGATCGAATTTATCATGTCACTGTTTAGGGGTTTGTTTCTAAACATATAGAGATTTTATAAGCTTACAAACTTTATTTCTAAACCTTTTATAATAAAACCCTCTGATTGATCCATATAGATCTCTTCATCAAGTTCATTATTAAGAAACAAAGTCTTAACATCTATTTCATGAATTTCTATTTTTTTATTACGAGCAAGAGCTATAAATACTCTTGTAGAAGTTATCCTACTAACATGAGGAATAAGTTTAAAAGAAATTGACTCCTCCTTGATAAAAACCTTTAGCTATTAATTTAGTCTTAAATTTTTCAATAGAATCGTTGGGTTTAAGTTCAGTTTTAAAAATTCTTTTGCATCTTAATAGTTTTAGAGCCCGGAGGTAAATGTTGGATTACACCAACTAGGATTGGAAGAAGATGACACTCTAAAGAGAAGAAGTTTGTTCTCTTGTGTAGAAAAATACCAAAAATAAAGACTACTTAGAACCTTTCAAATTTCATTCATATGACTGTAAAATGAAAATACATGAGTAATAAAAATAGCCCACAAGACAAAATCGGGAATAAATATACACTTCCAAAGCAACTATCTAGCCTAGAAAAAGATAGAAAATTACATTCTCAAAGTATATTCCATATTCTCAAGACATTACATTAAATACACCAATTTCCTATGACAAAAAAAAAGAGTTCCAAGATTGACTAATATAATTGCAAATGGGCCAATGACCCAAAAGACAAATGGGCCAAAATGGGTCGGTCTAGCTTATAATTCTAACAGCCCCCCTTGAGCTAGACCGATCGAACGCCGAGCTTTTCTTTGATCTTGATAAACGTTTCTTTCTTCAATGCTTTTATAAAAATATCCGCTATTTGATCTTGTGATTTGTAAGGTTTCACATCAATTTCACCATCATTGATCAAGTCACGGATGAAATGATACTTAATTCGAATGTGCTTACTTTTGTAGTGAAAAATGGGACTCTTAGTTAGTGCAATGACTGAACGATTATCACAAAACAAAGTTGTAGCTTCAATTGATGGATGCTTAAGTTCTAAAACCCATCTTAACCAAAGTGTTTGACAAGCGACCAATGCTAATGAAATGTACTCCGCTTCGATTGTAGAGAGAGCAACAACCTGTTGTTTCTTTAAAGTCCATGAAATTGAACTCAAACCAATATTAAAATTATAACCGGAAGTGCTTTTGCCATCATCTATACTTCTACCCCAATCACTATCACAATATCCAACCAAACATTAATTTTGAACCCTTTGGTAATGTATACCATCATTAATGGTATCACATACATATCGCAAAATTCTCTTTCTGACATTCCAATGACTTATTCTAGGTGATTCCATGAAACGGCTAATCATGCTAATCGCAAACATAATATCTGGTCTTATGGCGGTCAAGTACATAAGGCTACCAACAAGACTCCGATAAAGAGTTTCATTAACTCTTTTTTCATTATCATTTTTGCTAAGTTTCAAACCAACCTCCATTGGAGTGCAAATAGGATTTGCATCTTCCATTCTAAACTTTTTCAATAAATCTTTTGCATACTTCTTTTGAGATATAAAAATCTCATCTTTATTTTGCTTTACTTCAATGCCAAGAAAGAAATGTAGGAGACCCATATCGGTCATCTCAAACTCAAGCATCATGGATTTTTTAAATTCATCACATATGCTTGAATTATTGCCGGTAAAGATTAAATCATCAACATATAAACAAACAACTAAGAACTCACCTTGAGTGTTTTCTTTGATGTAGAGAGAGTGTTTAAAAGGACACCTTTTGAATCCATTCTTCATGAAATACCCATCAATACGGCTATACCATGCCCTTGGTGCTTGCTTTAAACCGTAAAGTGCTTCTTCAATCTACAAACTTTGTACTCTTTACCCTTTTCCACATACCCGGGAGGTTGATCAACATAAACTTCTTCTTCAAAAATGTCATTTAAGAATGTTGATTTGACATCCATTTGATAAACCTTCCAATTTCTTTGAGCCGCCAATGCTAAGACCAATCTAATAGTCTCAAGCCAAGCAACGGGAGCAAAAACTTCATTGAAGTCTATGCAATGTCTTTGCTTGTAGACTTTCACCACTAACCGAGCTTTGTGCCTTTCAACTTTACCTTTTGCATTTAACTTGATTTTATATATCCATTTCACACTAATGGATTTGTGCCATTTGGAAGTTCCGTTAACTCCCAAGTCTCATTTCTTTTGATGGAGTCAATTTCTTGATTCATTACATGATTCCACTTTTCTTCTTGAGATGCTTCTTCAAAAGAAATTGGATCGACATCGGCATATAGTGCAAAATTAATTTCATCTTCATCAAAAAGTCTTCTTGATGCTTCATTAATTTCATTGATGCTTTTGGTCTTCTTTGGAGGAGAATTAGAACTTGATGATGATGATGATGATGATGATGATGATGAAGATGGTGAAGATGAAGATGGAGAGGAAGTTCTATCATCTTCATGCTCAAAATTTTGAGCATTTTTCAATTATTCTTCATTGATACAAATATACTTTCATGTCTTTTCTTGAAAATCTCAATCCCAAGCTTATTCTTCATTAAATTTTACATCTCTACTTATGATAGTTTTCTTGGTGATGGGATTAAACAATTTGTATGCCTTTGAAGTTTTATTATAATCAATAAGAATACATTTTTCAGATTTATCATCCAATTTTTTTCTTCTTTCATCCGGCATATGAGAATATGCAATACTACCAAATATCCTTAAATGCGCAACACATGGTTTGTGTCCATTCCATGCTTCTTGAGGTGTCATGCCTTCAACACTTTTGGATAAGACACGATTCAAAAGATAGTTGGCACATGAAACGGCTTTGGCCCAAAATATATTTGGCATCCCTTTGGCTTTTAACATACTTCTAGCCTATTTCATAAGTGTTTTTATTTTTCTTTTGGCAATACCATTTTGTTGAGGTGTGTATCGAGTGGTTAATTGATGCCGAATGCCATAATCTTTTAAGAAATTCTTAAATTCATGAGAAACATATTCACCACCTTGATCGGTACGTAAAGTTTTCAATATAAAACCACTTTACTTTTTAACCAAAGCTTTAAATATTTTGAAGTGGCCAAATACCTCTAATTTTTTTTTGAGAAAATAAACCTAAGATTTACGACTATAATCGTTAATAAAAGTGAGGAAATAACGATTACCGCCAATAGAAGTGGTGTGCATAGGCCCGCATAAGTCCGAATGAACAAGCTCAAGAGGATTTGATGCCCTCCAAGCTTTCTCAATCGGAAAAGAATTTCTTTGATGCTTTCCGAGTGCGCATCCTTCACAAACTTGATCTTTGCGATCTATATTTGTCATGTCTCTCACCATGTGATTTTTGCACATGAAAGTCAACGAGCTAAAACTCAAGTGGCCATACCGAAGATGCCATAGCCATGATTTGTCTTGGATGATAGAATTGAAGCAAGGAAGAACTTCATCTTGAAATTTAAGTGAAAAAATCTTGTTTGGAGTCATCTTTACTTTGACAATGAGAGCATTGTTCATATCCTTGATTTCACATACATCTCCTTTGAAATAAATATTGTGTCTTTTCAAAAGGAGTTGTCCAATACTTAGAAGGTTGTGCTTGAGGCCAGGTACATAGAAAATATTTGAGATGCGTTTGATGCCTTTCTTTGATTGAATAAGAATATCACCACTTCTCTTTACGGAAAGTCATTTATCATCGCCAGTCCTTACTTCACTTTGAATAGATTCATTCAAAGTGACAAATACGCCTTTGTTGCCCATCATGTGGTTACTACAACCACTATTAAGATACCAATCTTCATTGAATGCAACTTCTTAAATATTGCAAGCAAGAAAGAGAGTATCATCTTCCTTACTTTGATTGTTCTCTTGAACAAAATTTGATTCCTTTTTTTCTTCTTCCGCCAATCCTTTTCTACAAAATTTTATGGTGTGACCATATTTTTGGCAATGATAACATTGAATATTAGAAAGAGAAGATCGGCCTCTTCCTCTTCCCCTTCCTCTTGATGACGAAGATGACTCATCTTTATCTCTTTCTTTTGCTTGATATCTTCCTCCATTATGCTTTCCTTGTCCGCGATTAGAATGCCTTCCTCTTCCATCTCTAGAACATTCCCTAAAAGAAATTTGAGTTTGAAAAGCTTGCTCTGGAAGAGAAGAATCAAATTGCTTCATACGAAGTTCATGGGATTGAAGCAATCCCAACAAACTTTCCAAAAACAAAGTCGATAAATCCTTAGATTTTTTAATTACAACAACAATATATTCAAACTTACTATCAAACTTCTAAGAATTTTTTTACAATTCTTTGATCTTGAAGATTTTCACCATTAATCTTTAATTGATTAACGAGAGAAATTACTCGATTGAAAAAATCTTCAACCGCTTCCGAATCCTTCATTCTTATAGAATCAAACTCACTTTGAAGAGTTTGGAGCCGCGCCAATTCGACTTTATCTTCGCTTTTATATGAAGTATTGAGAGTATCCCATGCTTGCTTTGCCGATGACACCGATGAAATTCTTTCAAAAATAATTTTATCCACAGCTTGATAGATGAAGAACAAAGCCTTCTTGTCTTTCTTACGATTTTCTTTTAACTCATTGAGTTGAGCTTGTGTGAGAGCCGCTTGATCCTCCGGTTCTACATATCCAGTCTCAACAATATCCCACAAATCTTGAGACCCATATAAAACCTTCATTTGAATACTCCATTGATTGTAATTCTTACTGGTAAAATGAGGAAGTTCAGGTTGCAATATATTGGAAGCCATGAATCTCAAGCTTTGATATCACTTTGTTGGATTACACCAACTAAGATTGGAAGAAAATGACACTCTAAAGAGAAGAAAGTTGTTCTCTTGTATAAAAAAAATCATAAATGAAGACTAAAGTGATATACTACTTAGAACCTTTCAAATTTCATTCATATGACTTGTAAAATGAAAATACATGAGTGATAAAAATAACCCATAATACAAAATTGGGAATAAATAAACATACACTTCCAAAGCAACTACCTAGCCTAGAAAAAGAGAGAAAATTATATTCTCAAAATATATTCCATATTCTCAAGACATTACATTAAATACACCAATTTCCTATGACAAAAAAAAGAATTCCAAGATTGACTAATATAATTGCAGATGGGCCAATGACCCAAAAGACAAACGGATCAAAATGGGTCGGTCTAGCTTATAATTCTAACAGTATATCTACAAGTTTCTATGTTTTACTTAACATTAAAAAGTCCATTTCATCATTAATTGCCTTTTCCCAAAAAGGCTGCAAAAGAGGAAGACATAGCTTCTTCAAAAGTTACAAGATCCTTTTATATGAGATAAGTTTCAAAATCAGAACCAAAATTATTGGCAGTTCTAATCGTTTACTTTTCTTGATTTTACGCTAAACAATTTTTAAAATGATGTAAACGAAGAAATGAGATTTTAGATTTGTAAATCATTACATAAATTTTTATAAGTTATAAGATTATTTTTAAACAGCAATATTTGGTCAAAAAAAATCTACATCTCTAGAATTAATTATCTCATTATTTTTAAATTTTAAAAATCTATAAGTGGCACTATAAAGAGAATAACCAATAAAAAAACATTCTATGATTTTAGGACCTATTTTGGGATTTTTAGGATCGGTAAGTCACGTCCTAAGCAACCCCAAACTCTGAAATAAGAAAAATCAGGAGTCCTCTTTTTCATAACTAATATGGAATTTTATTGGATTTTACGAAAGGTACTAAATTTAATAGATAACAAGCAGTGAAAAGAGTTTCTCCCCATAAGTTTTTAGGTAGTACAAAACTAATTAGTAGTGCATTAACCATATTTACTAGTGTACAATTTTTCGTTCCGTAAATTCATTTTATTGTGAAGAATAAGGTGCGGTCACGGTGTGAACAATACTATGAAGTTCATAGATCAAAATCCTTAGAAGTGTATTCACCACCTCGATCACTCCTAAGCATCTTAATTTTAAGGTTAAGTTGATTTTTAACTTTATTTTTATACATGATTAACATGCTAACAGCTTCATCCTTATTTCTAAGTAAATATACACATCTGTACTTATAGAAATCATCAATAAAATGATAAAATAGTGTTTGCGCCTCTAGTCATTACACTATTCGTATCACAAATATTAGAGTGTACCAATCCAAGGATATGCAAATTTCTTTCTACCTTAGTGAAAGGCTTTCTAATGATCTTTGTGTTGAATAAGGTATAATCCCAACCACCGTCGTCAATCGATTGACGTTGAAAAGTCAATCGATTGAGGTTGGGATGTCAATCGATTGACTGATGGGCTGATATAGATCCGAAAGTTTATATAATTGGCTATTTTCGGGAATCTCACTTTAGCCAAGGTTTCCTAAGTTATTAGGAGACTATTTTGGAAGTGTTTTGAACACTTGCAACTCTAAGGAGATTTGGTAGATACGTTTTCAAAAGAGGGAGCTTGAAAAAAGTTTCATGATGAAAAATCTATGAGAATACTTTGAGAAAAAAAAGTATTGAAAAATAGCTTGAGGATTGAAGATCCGATTGAAGTCGTTCTTGTGTCGGAATCGTGATTATATTCCGACAGATCTCTTCTCTGTTATTTGAAGGATTGCGTCCTTGGTTTAACGATGGATTTGTTGTTGAAGATCGTGCTAGATCTTGATTGAGTTTGCACTAGAGAGAAGAGAGTGTGTGTGTTTTAAACATTCAGAAAAATAGTGCATATACTCCCGTGGACGTAGCCCTCGATTTGGTGAACCACGTAAATCTTTGTGTTATGCGTGTGATTAATTTTTACCTGAATCTTCTTATTTTTTCGCATTCATCGCGATAGGGAGTTCGTAGTGTGGGTAGAATTCCTAACACTTTGATTGATTGCACATGATACACTTATTATTATTATTAAATTTAATAATTAATCCTAATTATTCATATTCATCAAAGATTTAGAACTAATGTTTCCAAACCTACCATGCCATATACAAAGAAGAAGAAACATTAATATTATTAATATCCAATTTGATCATGTCATCAAATGTATAACCTTTTCTAACAAATATTCAATTTTGGTAATCAGAAATTAAATTTTTGTACATTTCAAGAGCATGAAAAATGTCAAGAATAAGAGTGACAATTTTTTACTACAAAAATAAGGTGTTTCAGCGGCACGTGCTATTAAGGGCCTTAGCGGCAGTTTTGCGTAGCGACAAAGCTAATAGCGGCAGTGTTTTTGTTAATAGTATCAGTTTTTGGCTGCCGCTGATAGTCTTATTTTTTATAGTGTTTCCAATCGAGTTCCACTTTACCCTTGCCGACAACCTTCGTGATTTTGGAAGTTCCAAGAACAAGATCAACCCTGTCCCCAACTAATTCATGTCTTAAACATATTTCTATCAAAGGTAATATGTTTGGATGCCGCTAAACAAGATCAACCGTTGCCACCACTCCACTTTTCTCCCTTCTAACATTACTAAGTTTGGAAATTACAACCACATAATTTTCTTCACTCACATTAACTTGTCGTTTGGTCTGCTTTTTCTGATGTTAGCAATCAAGTGCATAGTGATTGTTTTGGCAACTCTCTAATTTCTTATTTTCCTCTTGTGGCTTTTAAATTTATTGTCATTCTTATTTGTCTTTAATCGTTTATTCTTTAAAGTTGAGCCTTCTTCTTCTTATTTGTGGCTCCAACCATGTTCATCCTAATAGTATATATATATATTTTTTTGATAATCGTGGGTGTCCAAGTCAGCTTGCACACACCTCGACCAATCTCAATGGACCTTAGAGCTAACGATCGAGTAATATTCCAATGGCCCATGAGAGGACTCGAACTGATGACCATTGGGGAGCAAACCCAAGGCCTGACCAACTGAGCTACTCTTTTGGATTAACCTAATAACACATTCACTATTCTCCTCATTCATATCACAAATACGTGCTCCATCTTTAATGTATTCCGCAACTCCTTTACACTTTCTGTGTTCGCATAGAGGCCGTACAATAGATCCGTTACGAGATTAAAGTTATGTTCCTTGCATAAGTAATCATCATCTTTTCACCTTTTACGTGATTAAGTGGAACCGGGTTCAAGCTCTTGATTAGGACATGCCTCAATAAGCATGTTTACGATTTTGAGTGTAATAAGCATGAGCTCCACCTTTTGTTGCTACCCCTTGAAATTAGTTCCATCGAGCTGATTTAATTTCAGAAGATCTTGATTAAGGATCTTGACCGATGAAGAAAACAACTTGCCTAACTACCTTAAAATTGTAAGTGTCATTGAAACAAAAAATTCACAAATAAGGTTAAAAATAAAATTGACAAGTTTGGTGGAATGAGGCACAATCAAACGCTTTCTTTAAGGTAGTTGGTGTCCCTACGAGAGAGTATTTAACAAGAAATTCACAAATAAGGCTAAAAATAAACTTTTTAGCAAAAAAAATCTGACCTCAACCTCAAACATTTTAAAAAAATGGCACTTTCACGGATTTTGGAACTTCAGAAAGTTTGTTTCACCAAAAACGTTTGAGGTCGAATATTTTTGCTAAAAAGTTTGTTTTTGAGGCATTGTTTTCTAAAGTGCCCTAATAACAATGCAGTAGGTTGCAAGCACCACTACCTCTACGGTACAACAGCCCACGTTGCTTGACTATTGAAGTCGCTCTGCACTGTGAACCCGATACCAACAGCGACACTATTCTGACTCTGCTCAATCACTAAGGGGAAGATAAGCTTTTTGAAATCAACTTATCAAAAGAATTTAGACACAGAAAAACCAAAAAAAAATCTTTTGGATGACAACTCTCGACAAATATATATGAGCTCATTTTTATATAAGAACATTTTTGCATGATGGTCAATTTAAAGGCAATGAAAACATGGTTCAAAATTTCGGTTGAAATGTCCGAAATTTTTAGTTTCGGTCTCCACCGAAACCGAAATGAAAGCTTAAACTATCACGTATTTTCGGCACTATATGAAGATTTCGGCCGAAATTTCGGTCCAAAATTTTAGTTTCGGTCCCCACCGAAACCCAAACGAAATCCAAAATTTTAATCCTTGAATGAAAGGCCTCAAAAGCTATTTAGACCATGTGAAATTTAAAAGCAATTAACCTATTGTAATTACCCTATTAAGACCATTCAACCCGATTAGCAGTTTTAAAATCCAAGGCAATTGACTCACCATCATCTAGCCCTTTTCAGACAATATAGTATTGAAATTGAGTCGTTTGAAAACAGAGTATTTGACCCATTAATTTTGTAGCCGTTGGGAAAGTAATGAGATGTCTGTTAAAAAAATTTAGATAGTTGTTTGCCGTTAGATTGGATCTCTCATATATATATTTTTTTGGTTTTTTTTGCTCTTTTTCATTTTGGTATTTCTCTTCATTCTCAGACTCTGTAGCTCTGAAATTATGAAAGCAGAAAAGTGATGAAGTAATAAGATTTGGCGATCGATATCAAATTTTTGGATATGCTAAACACTTTTTCGAGACAAAAAAGAGGTGGTTTATGATCTAATCCTTCTAACATTTTTTATTGGGTTAGGGGGAAAGGTTCCTTCAATTGTTATGTATTATATTTATTATTTTTTCAGGTGATTATTCTAAAGCTATACTAAGGTGATAGATGAGATAAGGTTTTAGAACCTATCAAATATTTTAACCTAGATTCATTATTATAAGCAGAAGACTTCAGATTGATCCAAAGTAATAAAATATCAATAGTTAAAAGCATACATGATCTGTTTTTTAGATAAGAGATTTTCTTCAATATTTTATACATGGAACAAAAAATGTGAATTTTGTGACCCGTGTTGTTTCATTGATGATCTGTTTTTTCAGATAAGATATCATTAGTTAAAGCATACATGATCTGTTTTTTAGCTAAGACATTTTCTTTAATATTTTATACATGGTTCAAAATTTCGATCAAAATGTCCGAAATTTCAGTTTGGATCCCCACTGAAATCAAAATAAAATCTGAAAATTTCGATATTTTTAGGGGGAAAATTTTAGTTTCGATCCCCAACGAAACCCGAATGAAATGGGGAATTTTGTTTAAGCATGGGTCGGGGCTAGGATATTAGGCCTTGTTTAAGCATGGGTCGGGCTAGGATAATAGGCCTCATTAGTCAGCCTATGGCCTAACCCACCCTAGCCTGGTTTGGGCGTCCCAAAAACAAACACACGTGTCCCAAAAACAAGCAAAAGTTTATGCAATTCTATCTCGAAGCAATGATTTAACTTAACCTTTCCAGCTGCACCTAGAAATAAAGGACGGCAAACAGTTATCTAATATAGTGCTTACCACGTCAGCTTTTAGTAGGTGCGGGTTCCATGTACGGCGGTCCAAAGCGTACTTTCATGGATTTTACACTTGTAAATCTCTGCATGCCTCCCAACGGTTTTACTCTTTGGAGAAATTGCTCTATCCATGGATAAAAATACCGATCCGTATCAGTTTTGAATATGAACTATACGGTAAATATCATTTTTATAAGGTATTCTAAAAAATTATATAATTATCATACGATACAGTAAAATTATCGTCCATATCGTCTGTGACGATAATTTGAATGTATCGTCCGATAATTTGGCAGATTGATAGGGGCCTCATTTGGTTAAATTATCGGACGATATATTGAAAATATCGTCTGTATCGACGATAATTTGAATGTATCGTCCGATAATTTGAATGTATCGTCCGATAATTTCGTAAATTGACAGAGACCCTCTTTGGTTAAATTATCGGACAATAAATTCAAATTATCATTTGTATTGGACGATAATTTGAATGTATCGGACGATAAATTCAAATTATCGTCCGATAATATAATTTTTTAAATTTTTTTGAAAAATAAAAATTTGTATTAAAACGATACATTCAATGTATCTGCGATATATTGAATGTATCGAACGATATGCGATACGTATCATCTTGGAGGTCAGGACAATATGTATCAAAAATCCGATATTTTGATGCATGGCTCTATCCATCACCCTTAGGATCCATAGATCTTGACCATCCAAAAACCCTAAGCACAAAGCAGATCCATCATATATGTTTAAAGACATTCAACTAGGGAGAATTCTCGTTGATAATGAATTTATGCTTGATATCCTAAACGCGTTTTGTCACTTTTTACATTAAGCTTATGAGAAATTAAATACGAGCTATGCCTCGTACGCCCTCGTCGTTATTATGAATTAAACTCATCGCTGGTTTACCAACATTACCGAAGTTTGTAGGCCATCTTTGTAGGTGATTGATGCTCTAGATTCATTAAGTATCAAAATGTGCCTGGGTGCAGGCAGCATCTTTTCGCCGTACTAAGAAGCATATTGTAAACTTGAATAAAAACAAAAAACCCATACTATTTTTACCACTCACATGCATTTGTTTCTTCACTATCAAACCCCTATATAACAATAGTAATCAACACTTAGCCTCTCTCCTACTCACCACTCTATCCTGACTCTCTTCTTTCTTTTTCCTTTGAGCTCATCCTTGTCCACTAGATCTCCTTCGAACTCATATAACCATGTCTTCATCCCACAGGTTTCAACATCTCTTTTGTTGTCCAAAACCCAAAAACCCAACTCTCTTTCAATTACTAGATCCATTGAACCAAATCAAATACCTGAAACCCGATGCCTTTGGCTTCATGGAGATCTTTGGAGAAGTCTACTTTGATGAAAGATCTGCTTTTGATATGAATCTGGCTTCCAGTATGGAAAATATCAGCTATGGTGATAGTGTGAGCTCATCCTGGGATTCCTCGAAAGAGAAATGTAGAATTGGATCCACTGATCACAATTATGGGTTTTCTAAATATAGCTTAGAAACCTTCCCTGATTGTAATGAGGGACTTGGGTTTGAGAGCTATAACATGCTCAAGGCGGGGCAAAATAATAAAGAAGTTGATTATAGAGATGTTGAGAAGGGCAAGGTGGATAAAAGTAGTAAATCAATTGAGAAGAAAGAGATTAATGTAATGCTTAAGAGATTGCAGAGGGGAAAGGGTTTTCCCCCACTTATTTCCTATATATGGAGTAATGGAAATCCAAGGTTTTGCATGAAATCTTATAGATGTGAGGGGAGATTGATCCTTAAAGAGATTAGTATCCCTCCTCAAGAACTCTTGGATTATAGTCAAGAAGATGGGACTTTGAATTTCTCATTTCTTCAGCCATGTGACGACAGCTATGGGAATGAAGTCGAAGACCGTGAAGAAAACAATGAGGGGAAAGAGAAAGAAAGGAATGCAGAAGACAAGGCGGAGATGGGAAACCAAGATACAAATGCTTTTCTTCAAGTTTAATTGGTTTTACATTAATTGGCCTTTGATCCATGGAGATAAACCAGCAACTGGAAAGAGAAAGAGTAATGGAAATGATGGTTATTGCTTTGACTTTTTTTTTATCTACGGATTTTTCTTGTAAGTGTTTCGGAAATTCGGTAATAACTATGTTTTTTTCTTCCTTATTTAGAAACATTGATAATGCATGCTTCAACTTTAAAGAGATATTCAAGGAAGAAATTTAAACATAAGGGGGCAAGTTTATGAGAGCTTAATGCAATAATTCTATTATACTCTTAAATTCAGTATCCTCTCTGAGCTACTAATTAAAGCCATAGTTATATGGTAATGACAATATTTCTTATACTTATTGTAGTACTATATGTGTCCCTTACAAATATTAAATCCTTCTTTGTAACTTTGTCGATATAGGTTATTTCATGTTAAATCATATGAATCCACTATCCTTCAAAGCTTTGATAGTTTGCAATAAAACTCACAAAATAAAATGACTAAAGAGGAGATTAAGAGTGCAGGGAAAGAAGAAACATTTTAATAAAACTCATGTTTCTATTTATCGATTATCTATTTACAACAAATTTGCGGAAGAAGAGAATCCCATGCATAAAACATTAATTACTATAAGTTTTCCATAGGTAGAGAGTTTTATTGATTCAACAAATGTTACACTTTTGGTTCTTTAAAAAACAAGAAAGGGATAATGGCTCCTGATCGACATTTAAACTCCAAATGGTGTTTAAATGATCTTACACCACTAAAATGTTACTGATAATGGCTCCGAGGCACGTAGTTCACTACGCTATCTTAAAGACAATTGACACCCCACTCCGTTGAATAAATGAAGATCCAATAGGGTTTTCAGCAAATCAGGATACAATAGAGTCTGATCTTGCCAAGAACCGTATGTTATTTTCTAGCTCATACTTTTTAGCTAGAGAAAGAACCTGTCACACAGATTTTTTTGATACATAAAAAGATTCTTAAAAAAATAAGAAACGTAAGAGAAGAGAAGAAATAAATGTTATTATTATTTTTGTTGTGTCTTTTTAATCCGGATCTGATCTCTATTTATAGAGAAAATCACGAATCATTGTGTCTTTCCTGAGAGTTACGTCTTTTCAGATAACAGTAAAAAAGATAAATCGATTTCACTTGTGTCTTTTTAGATTGACGGTGAAGAAATGCCAAACTTGTGTGTTTTCAACTCATGGTAAAGAGATATATCAAAATTTGAATAGACACTTCTTCAAAGAGAAAATAATTTTTATAAGTTTGTCATTAAATTATTATCAATATATATAATGATAATTTATAAACTTAATTTTGAAATACTAAAATATATAATACTACACTAATATATATAACAATCCCCCACTTGTTTCAAAATAAAAGGATTTGTAAATCAGAGCGATCATACTAAGCATTATCAGAGGTACCGATCGGTTTGAACCTTTGCCTAGTAATTATAACTCAAAGTTTGTAAGTTTGTAAAGTTTGTAAGTTTATAGCCTTGAACTTAAAATCTGTTTAACAAATCGGAATTACATGTACACTTACTATGACCTAAATCATTAGTGACATAAGGCCTGTGCTTTACAGTCATGCGTTAAAATCTTGATTATATGAGTATCTCAAAGGGAGGATGGGACAACCCGGATTTCGACACCCTGAAACCCATGCCATCAGCACGATCCTCTAGACCCTCTAGACCATGCCCCAAGACTATGTATGAAATATTGGTATAACAAGCCAAAACCAATCAAGTAAGGTGTATGAACTGAAAGAAACATGCATTAATAATATATTATTCTCTAAATGAAAGAGCTCAAAAGCAGTTCTCATTTCCATGCCAATGTATGGACACAGAAGAACAAACTTGAACTATCGGTGATAAAACCAAGTCACCCCAGATGGTTCGCCAAAAGGAATATCGAAGTATAATTACATTGTTCATCAAAATAAAGGCTTGACATACCAAGCCGTACAATCTGCTCTCAAAACTGACTCTCTATCAAAGTACACAGCAGAGTCTCCTAGAAGAAGTCCTCAGGAGGAGGCTCCAACTCGTCCCCAGATACGTAATCCGAATCACCCGGATCTACATCTCCCAAAGCCTCGACCGCTGCTAATAATAGACCTGCGACGTATAGTCTAAAGGGTGAGCTATATCCTAGCTCAATAGGGAACAATACAATGAACATATAAGTCAAAATCTCACATATATTCCATGATATTCTAAGCATGATGTATCTATGCACTTGCTGGAAAAACAGTTTAAAAGGTGGTAGTTGCATTCAAATTTATTAGTAGTTTGCATGTTTTACTTTACTGTTAATTTATCATGAATGACACTGAATAGGCCTAAAACAAAACTTAAATCTTCAACTTAAGTAATCCCCGAGCAATATAGTATCGAGCCCCGACGGGATACCCTCTATCGTCGTCTAAATAGACAGTTTTTATAAATGTATTCCCTGGGAATACGACCCAAGCCCCTTTCTCAATAGGCGGCGGGGTTAAATCTCATCTCAACATCCCTGGGATGTGCTTATTGTGTACGGATAAACCTCCGCACTGGTATACGGATTGACCGCCGTATCGGTCACGGATATCCTCCCGAGTCAGTCGTGGGTATTCCGTCACGTCGGTGGGATATCCTAATCAAACCTCAAATAACAAAAATAACATGTGCTTTACATATAGTTATTCACTGTGTAAATGTGCTATCTTATATCAATTAGGCCTTAATAGTAGTTATTCAATATTACTTACATCCTTGGGATGTCTAAATTATTCGCATCACACTGATGCCTTTATCACTTTCTCATTCCCTGAGAATGCCTCATTTTCATTAACTTAGTCTCAGTTATTCGCATCACACTGATGCCTTTATCACTTTCTTGGTGTCACACACATACCCGTTTTACAAAGATTTACATAGTTAAAACATTTTCAATTTGATCTCTATATCACTACATACATGCTCTTGCAATTAAAATACATGTTCAAGGTGTTTCTTATCTCAGGTCTCTGAAGGTCCAAGCATCAAGGTCCCACGCGACTCCTTATGCTTGCTTTCACACGTACCACCTATGGTACATCATAACACATGCAATACATCACTAAAGATGCAATAGAGGAGGTCCTAGATCCTCCATGAACCTCAAGGTCAAACTAGAAAGTTAAGTGAAACTATCAAAATCGATCAATCGATTCCTAAAATCGATTAATTGAACCTTAAATCGATTAATCGATTCCCAAAATCGATTAATCAAAATCCAAAATCGATTAATCGATCCCAAATCTATTAATCAAAATTTTCAAAATGGTTAAATCGATTATCAAATCGAGTAGTCGAAAGTCCGAAATCGATTAGTTGATTTCCCCAAGTCCTTTCTCTCCAGCCACTGGAGGTACCCAATCGATTAGTCGATTTCCAAATCGATTAATCGACCTTCAAAATCGATTAATCGATTTCCAGATTGATTAATCGAAATCGGGCATCATTAACTTTTCAACTTCTAGACCAAAATCGATTAATCGATTTGGCCAGATTCAGCCCCTTTTCGAGCTGTTCTTCTAAATCCTTTTCTTTTCTATTTTCCTTCTTTTCTAGGTCTTTTAATCTATCTTTTAACTACATTTGACTAATTTTAATCATCTACAATCTATGCATTTACTTCAATTAGAAACTCACCTCCAATAAATCTCAAATTGATCAAATATCTAGGTTGGAATGGCTAGGGCTCCAGCTTTGTTCCAACAATCCCAATCGCATTGAATCCGGCAATAAATGCTCAATCTTCCTTCCAATCCAACCACAATAACTTCTAGCCATTTGAGTCGAACATATTCAATCCTCCACTAGTCGTACTTTTCGTTATTCTTGCTACAAAAATTGGTGAACATAGTATAATGAGGACGTAAGCAATCTTGAATTGTCGCAAGATAAATTGTACCTTTTGCTACGATCTTTTAAAATTTGACCCATTAAATCGATCAAGTTTGATGAGATCTTGATTCATGAACTTTATGCTCTGAGCCATTAGAACGATCTATTATCTTTAAATTATTGAATAAAAATGATATTGATAATGGCTCTAGGGCACGTAGTTCATTACGTTGTCTAAAAGATAATAGGCGCCCCTACTCTGTCGGATAAACGAAAATGCAATAGGGTTTCCAGCGAATCTATATTCAGGATACAACAAAGCCCGATTTTGCCAAGAACCGTATGTTCGTTTCTAGATCGCACTTTCTAGAGAAAGAATCTGCCACACAGATTTTCTGATACATAAAAAGATTCTTAAAAAAATAAGAACGTAAGAGAAGAGGAGAAATAAATGTTATTATTGTTTCTGTTGTGTCTTTTTAACCCGAATCTGATATCTATTTATAGAGAAAATCATGAACTATTGTGTCTTTCAGGAGATTTATGTCTTTTCAGATAATAGTAAAAAAGATAAATCGATTTCACTTGTGTCTTTTTAGATTTACGGTAAAGAGATGTCAAACTTGTGTCTTTTTAAACAATGGTAAAAAAATAATGGTAAAGAGAAAATGGATTCACTTGTGTCTTTTCAGATTGACTGTGAAGAGATGCCAAACTTGTGTCTTTTCAACTCATGGTAAAAAGATAAATCAAATTTTGAAAAGACACTTCTTCAGGGAGAAAATAATTTTTATAAGTTTTCCATTGAATTATTATCAATATATATATATATATATATATATATATATATATATATATATATATATATATATAATGATAATTGGTAAACTTAATTTTGAAACAATAAAAAATATATTACCCCACTAATATATATAACATTTTATTTCAACGGAAGCGTGATTTATCATTGTGTCATGTGGCACACATTTATGATCAATCCAAATTTTCCAAGTGGAAATCTATCATTGGAATATGTCTGGGCCCAATGAAACATGTTGATAAGTGGATTTAAACCATTAGATCAATGAACTTTAATATCAGCCATTAAAATTAAGAACAATCGTTAGTAATAAAGTGCACTGATCAGATGGTTTGAATCTCTTAAAAGTATGATTATTGGACCCATAGCCCTTCAATTGATGACAAATCACAATGACGGTATGGATTTCTAAGGTCATAAACCTACAAATGGTATAAAAGTTTTGAAACCTTATTTGGTGTTTAAATGACAGTCAACAAAGTCAGTCGCAAAAAAAAAATGTTACACTTCTAGTCATCTCTATGATACATAGGCCTTGGGTGACTTATTACCTTCAAACATAAAATATTTGATGCTTGAAAGGTTTGAAAGATATGACCTTGATGTGGTTAAAGTGTGAGGGCCTTAATAACTTAAGGGTAAGTCACCTTCATTTATTTGGGGTTGGAAGATGTTGTGAACTTAAAAGTGATACTCGCAAGTGCACGAGTTGTACCGTAGTAAATAGGTGTAGAGTACGAGGTCGATACCACGAAGATGCCAAATAGAATTTAAAAGGATTCAAATACCAATCAAAGGACTTACTTGAACTAAAAATAATTTTAACCTAGCCTACCAAAGTTTGGAGATGGAAAGATTAACAAAGCATACAATAATGACTATAATCACAAGAAAAGAGAAAGGGTTAGGATACTAAAGCCTCCCATCCTTGGTTCATTACTCACAATATCAGATTCGACGATTAGAATTAACTAGATGCAAAACCACATAGATTATCAAGGTCAATCAATAAGCTATGGAAAATATAACAATTAAATCAAAATAAATCTTTAAATAATAGAACTTAAACATTTACTGTATTTGAAATAAATTTGATCACAATGAATAAAAGAGTATTCTATTCAACAGAATCCAGATTATGATTTATAATCACAAATTTAAAATCATGAGAAGAGCATCACTAAATCCCATATCTCAGATCCGTGATTAGATTCCAACAATAGGCAAGAACAAATGTCAATAAAATCATACACACATCTGTTTTATTTTCAACCATGGATCTAATCTATGAATAAGCCATCAGATGAGATTCATTACATTCAAAAACCCTATAAATTTAATCACACATTTCTACACAAAATATAAATTAATATAAAATAAAATAATAAGAATTCATTAAAATGATCAGATTATGATCGACAAAAATGCTACTTGATTAACAAAACGGCTACACTTCAATTTTTTGTGCAATGGTTCTTACAGAATTAGGGCTATTCCCCTTTCTAAAAGCTAAAAAAATAGAAAAATAGAGAGAAAAATAAAATACAATGTGAAAGAGAGCTCACAAACCCTAACTCTAACTTTGCCTTTTATAGGGCTCTTTTTTTTGAAACCCTAATTTCTTTTCCTCAAATTTCGAGTAGAAATTTTGGATTTCTAATCACTTAAGTCGATCAATTCTGAAAATCGATCAATCGATTTTCCCAGATTTTTGTGTTCAATAGATACAATCTTGATATTTTGGCCATAACTTTTTACTACGAACTCGGATTGATGCGATTCTTACGACATTGGAAAGAGGAGATTGAGTTTTACAAATTTTTGTGAAATAAAAATTTTGCGAATCCGACGTTTTAAAGGTAAAAATAGAGCTGCAAGTCGGGCTAAGTTTTGGATGAATCAAGGTTACGCTGATTTAATGTTATTTTCTAAACACTTGGGCTATTTTATGTCCAACTTATCTACATACTTGTAAATCACTAATACTACACAAAATATATTAAATAGCTTTCATCAGACGACAATCTATAGGTTTAAGGGGTCAAGTATTAACACTTTTCAATACTTATCTTACCCTAAACCAATACTTTGCTAGTAGTCGAGCAAAGACAAAGGAAAATATAGCAAAATAAAATATTAATATGCTAGAAAAATAAAGGCTTCTTTTGTGGGGAACACGGTTACATTTAGCATATGCAACAAGCCTTTAAACCGTTAGGTGATCCTTAATAGAGGAGTTTTATCTCTTCAGGGTTTACAGTGAAGTTACCCACAAACTTTCGAAATTTTTTTAACATCATCATTTCAAATTTAGTTTTCGAAAAGAATAACACCTTTAAAAGTATGAAAACCATTCACAATTTTAACCTTTAATTAAGTACTGACAAACATTAAACTAGAGGTTTTTATTTACCACACTATCAAAATTTTGATCTATTCAAAGAGTGATGTCACTACGTGAAAAAAGTCAAAAAAACCACTGCCCTAAACAATTGTAAAAAAAGTGAGTGGTTTTTTTTTACCACTACACAAAACAGTGGTTTACGAACTTCAACAACGACTGCTCTTTACAGTCATAGAAAAAACCATTGCTTTTGGCAGTGGTTTTTTTATGCAAATTTTTTTTAAAAAATACTATTTAAAAAAAAATAAATTACGTCAACGATTTTTTTTTAAATAATTTTTTTTATGCTTTTTCTAATGCAATTTTTTTATGCTTTTTTAAATACAATTTTTTTAATGCTTCTTTTTTTTAATACAATTTTTTTAATGCTTTAAAAAAATTATATATAAAAAAAAGTCATTAATCTCATATTTCAACACATCCATTCAACTCAAATGCAAATAATTCAATGCCATTAATAAAAAAAGTAGAAGCCCAATTATTTTATTCAAACAAAAGGTTTCATCTCAATTTATGATCCAACCTTTCAAATCAATCAAATATTTTAAACTCTACATGTCCAATCCTTTTATTCAATTAAAAGAAGAAGAACAGAAAGAGAGTTAACAATATGAGAATCCTATGGCCCATTTTCAAAATAAAAGAAAAAAATAAATAAATTTGCTTTGCCTCTCCTGCCAAGTGTCCCCGACCCCTAGTGATCCACTTGAGGTGAGCTTGAAATCGGTCGCCTGAAATCAAAAGGAACACATCATTAAAGTCTAGGCCATGGTGCATTAATGGATTAAATCCCTTGCTTTTATAATATTTATTCAGATGGAAAAAGAAACATCCGTGCATGTAGCAATTATGTCAATGCCCTACATACAGGCAAATGGATTAAATGTATGATAACACAAATTTCTGTAATGAAGAAGATAAAATTTCTAATTACCTCTTTTGGTTTATGGATGCCTTGTCTGATAGAATTGTCAATGCTGTATTTTTGTTCCTATTAAGCCACAGTTCATTCAATATGATGAGTACCACAAATGAAGCAAATGTAGAAATACTGCAATCATCTATGCAGGTCATGATGTCATTTTTTGACTATTAGTATTTAAAAAGCTCCATACTTCATAGTACAACAAATGGTTGACAAGGAAAAGATGTAAATTGACTAAAAAATTCATCCAAATGAGTGCCATACTTGGGGATCTGATCGCAAAATGGTTTGCAGAAGGAAAAGATAATCTGGTGTGTATCTGACCTGCATTGACTCATAGCAATTGTGAGCACACAACTCCAACATAAGCGAACCCGAGGAATCAATTCTTGACACAATTCAAACATGAATTGTATTTATCAATTGTGTTGACCAAATATTAGAGAATGCCAAGAGAGGAAGCACATGCCAAACCTGCTTTGAGTAAATGAGGATTTTGTCAAATTCCCTCCGTTCAGCAAAAGCTGCAACAACTTTTGGGGTTGCCCTGGCCTTTATATATATCTTCAGTGCAAGGTCACTATCCACAGTCTACAATAAAAAAGAACAATAGTAAAAAAAAATGGAGGTTGAACAAATTTAGGGGAGGAATAAGAAGACAATGAAAGTTCAAACAGAAAAACTGAAATAACTCTCATAAGGCAACCATGTTTAGACAAAACTGATTTCAATACCATTCAGAGAAAAATATAAATTAAAAATTAATGGGCACAAGTAAATTTTCTAGGTAAACTTAACTCCTATAATCTAATCATTGATAATCAATGAAAAAGTTCCAATCTCACCTTCACTAGATCCCCAAGTTCCTCACTACACTCGAGCTTGTCCTCAGCCAGCCAATTCTCCAAAAGATTCTTTTTATTCTGATTCACACCTAGGCGGGATAATTCCAAAGACTCAAAATGCATTGAGTTTTCCTTTGGTTAACAACGTTCCAAAGCATCGAATGTATGGCTTGCCCAAATTGGACAAGAACACTCTACACAACAAAAAATCAATTAGCAGTTTTGAAAATGCATTTTTCTCCAGTTCAAAGATGTTGAACAATAGACATGGCGGGTAGCACTGGTATGCGGTAACTACTTCCATTCTTACAGTGGAAGAATTCCATCTAGAAGATCAATGAAGCATGAAATGACAAACTAAAAGAACTTTTTATAAGTTATCTCAGTTTGAAGCAATAAAAAGTAATCTCCCAACAAAAAAGAGGAAGGAAGTAATATCAGCCAAAAAATTGCAATGACATCCTAACATTCGCAACTAATGGCATCGAAATGCTACTTCCAACTCTTTGTTATGTAAACTTGACCCCCATACCTAGCAGCCCAAGTGTGA
Source organism: Chloranthus sessilifolius (assembly GCA_021018995.1). NCBI lineage: Eukaryota > Viridiplantae > Streptophyta > Magnoliopsida > Chloranthales > Chloranthaceae > Chloranthus > Chloranthus sessilifolius. The sequence goes on from CM037584.1 coordinate 170,177,302, forward strand.
GCACCACCTGTAGTGATCATTTGGGTGTGGAAATGCATTTCCCTGATAATTTAAGTTATGTAGCAGATGGGAAGAACCATAGAAAAAAAAACCACTAACTCAAATACCTGAAACTTTGCGACGATATCAGGAGTGCGAAGGATTCCTGTGGAGATTCCGCAGCAAGCTCTGCAGCCTCCTTATATTTTGTTTGAGAGAGCAATTCTTGGAACCACTGGACAACCTGAATTATTTGAAGGTTGATGGTTAAGTAAGCTTTCATAACAGTGTAATCAATAATGCAAGAAAGTACAACAAACATGAAAATAGGACTTTTCTATAACATTTTTTTAACCAACAAGCTACTTTTTTTATAGGCAATTTACACTAAGGGAATTGTTGCTTCCACCAAAATAAGCCATACAAACAAGTGAATTAAAATCAATGACCAGGCGCTCCGCACGCACATCGCGCACAGTGTCACAGCCTTTACTGGAACATTGTCAACAAAAATTATATTGGAATAGGCTCTTTTATAACCCCTTAGTATTCTTTTAATTATCAAGGAAAGTATGGGTATTTACCTGAGTCCAACCAAGACTGGCCCGATTGGGCCTTAATAATTATACCTGAGCCCAAAATCACCTGGGCTAAGCCTTGCCCGATTACAAACAGGGTATAGGGTTCAGACCTAGGTTTTTTGGTTCAAAAAAATTGGGTCTATTAGAGCCCTGCCCGATTCCTGATCGAACTGCTGAACCTAATCTAATTAAGGAGAAACCTTGGGGTTAGCACAAGCTCGAATAAGACCCGATTCGGGGTGGGTTAAGCCTAGGCATTGTCTAACACTTTTAGCAATTTTGACAGTAAGAACTCTTTTTCACCATACTACTCAGTTTATACTCACAAAAGAGTTAAAAAAGATAAAATATTTCTGTAGTACATTTCTGCATGGGACTCGAGGGAACAATATAAACACATCATCCATAACTAGTAGTATCTCACCAAATTAAGGTAACAATATAAAATTTGTGAGAGCCGTTATTTTGTCTTCTACATTACTCTTTCGAACTCTTTTTTAACTTTGTTTATGGAAACTGAAGCATTCCAATTGTCGGAATCAAAAGAGGAAAGCAAAGAAAAATTCTAATATGCAAAGAAGAAACATAATGGCAGACAAGCAGAAATTATTCTAACAAGTGTCAAATGTGTCAATCTTCAACAAAAGCAAAAAAGTTTATCCTTCCAGGGTCCAAGTCAACTCAAGGAGTTTTCTATCACAAAGGATCAAATCCCGTGGGGCTTAGTTATCTTTCTTTCAATGCATCCCAAAAATGACCATCTAACAAAGGCTTGATCCTCTTATTGAATCCCTTTTAACTTTTACCAATTAAGTTTGAAAGTGAAAAATAATAGCATTTTGAATTCGAATTTTGTACCGAAGCAAGTGTCAGAATCTTTCCTGTCCAGATAAATCTGACCCCTCATTAGTAATTACTGAACTGAAGTTGATGAGGACATTATATGGTTCAAAATTTTGTTCTGTTTATCTGAAATGAAGCATTTGGTAACAACTTAGGTTCAGGTTATTCCATATATCCAAAGGCGAGTGATCGATTTTAAGTGTAACCCTTTCAAGTGTACAAGATCTATTGCAATATGACAAGAACAAAGGTGTCAAGCCCACAGGGAAACGTGAATTTTAGTTAATTTTTTTAGAGACTTAAAAACATCCCCAAGGAAGTACCAAAGGGCAAATTCAATTTTATCAAAATTTATCACTTTTCCTAAATGCAAGAAAAATAAATTAATCTAAACAACTAATTACTGATAAATCTAAGAACAATATTTAAATAAGAACAAGGAATATGCTACCTCAGATTAGTACCCCTTTTCTATCATTAAAACCCACAGTTTCATTAAAGCATCATTCACACCATCATTCGTCTATAGAGATGATTCGTAATAAAATATGATCATCAATCTGGCATACCCTATCTAAAAATAATGACTCAGCCTATCATCGCAGTATGAGTCATATAAGAAGTATAGCGTATCTCATGATGTTTAGATCACAACAATAAAAACATAATCGCTCTGCAGCCTAGATCAGCCTGCAGGTCCAGATCTAGCGATTACGGATGTTGATACGCGCAATCAACGGTCATAACAAGCATTCAACATATTTTTAATAACACAAACTTTGAGCAAAATGATTCCATGATGACAATAATTAGACTATGGTATTAATCATAAATATGGGTACTTATCTGGGGATCACATCTTCCCCGATCAACTGATTTAGCCGCTCATCTTTGGTGTATGATCTCCTTGTTCATTCAAAGTTATTCCTCTTTTCATTTATTCCAAAAGATCTTTGTTTACAATGCCTTTTCCTAAATACAATCTATGCTTTCATGAACGTAAAGGAAAAATAATGCAAATCCTCGGTACAATCTACCCAGATGAAACCCTAGAAGAAGGAGAAAGAAGAACCCTTGAAGAATGAATAGAAAGTCCCCAAAATTCCCAAAGTAAAGAGCCTAAAATTGCAAAATAATAAAATCCTAATTCCTCCCTTTACAAAGCCATAGCTTCCCTTTTATAATGGCCGAACACACCTAACCCTAATAACCTCAATCGATTAAGACTTAAATCTCAATCGATTGACTTTTAAGTAGGGAAAAAGTTATATTCATGTGTCAATCGATTGACACTTAATTCTCAATCGATTGACATCTAAGAGCAATTTCCGCGAACTCCCGCCCAACTTTGTATCAGACACTGTCTTGGTATTGTGGCCATAACTTTCTGTCCCAAACGCAGATTGAGGTGATTCTTGTGGAGTTGGAAAGCTGACGACGAGCTCTACAACTTTTATGTTTTAGCAATTTCCTGAATCGGACGTCTTGAAGGTCCAAATTGAGCTGAAAGTTACCCTAAGTTCTCGATGACCCAAAATTGCAGTGTTTTGACATTATTTTCGGAATTCTTGGGCTGTTTTAGAAACTTAGATTGTATTTACCTGAAACACTTCAAATCTAGTAAATCTCATCAGATAGCCTTCATCGGATGGCTAAATGTAGGTATTTAGGGGTGAAATATCATCATATTTCACTACTCATCACACCCCCAAACCTACACTTTGCTAGTCCTCGAGCAAAGCACACTAAAGAAAATAAATGCCACTTTCGTAGGGAACACGATTGCACTTAGCATGTGCAACAAGCCTTTAAACCCCTAGGTGATCCCTAGTGGAGGAGTTGTGTCTTCTGAGGGTTTACAGTGAAGTTACCCATAAATATCCAAAAATTTCAAACCATCGGCAACATTGAGTTTTCAAAACATGATTTTTTTTATAACATATACACTATTCAAAAATAAAAATATTAATTGTTTCAATATGTGAATCATCAATCTTAAATATTAAAGTCATGTCAATCATGCTAGTGTCCATTCAAATTAACCTAATGCTCAAATTGTTAGATAACTCATCCATTCATGCCTAAACGTGAAGTGTGTGCATACCAAAACCAAGATTCGTCCATCTTGGAACCAATTTAAATAGTAAATTATCAGATCTCATGTGTTGTCTTAATCCTCACTTTAGGTATACTCTCAAAATAAAATCACTCCGATGATGGGTAAGTTTTCGCACACATGTGAGAGATCAATACAAAGCAAGCAAAAAGGTCTCACATGATAAATGAAATACGATGCAATTAATGAACAAAGATAAATCTCATAAGAACAGATACTTCTATATCCTAAGCATGTCATATCAAGTGTCATAAGTATCACATATTTACTCTCTACAAGTCAGTTACCAATGCAAGATTAGATCATGAAGGTCTTTTGTAGGGTTATAATGGGGCTCAGGAAAGGGTAAGAAAGAATTGGAAGTTGGAATTCAAAATTTCTGAGAAATTGGAAAAGAAACAAACTTCTGATTTTTCTATCTCTTTTTTTTTTCTTTTCTAATTTCTCGCTATTTTTTTTTTCTATGTTTTTCTTTCTTTTACTCTTTCTTCTTCTTTTGAATTTTATTTTCTTGAAGCACCTCATATTTTTCATTATTTTTCATAATTTTTTTTTCTTTTTCTCCCCCCTTTTTCTTTTATATTTTTGCCATACATTCTCAGTAAACACCACAACTCAGTATCTCTCCACTTACTCTCTTTTCGCTCATTTTCATCCCTCGTTCCTAATTTCTCAGAAATAAGAAGGGTAAAGCTGAATTTTCAGAAATGGTTAAGGGTTAAAGGTTAACGTGGCTTATCAAAGAATATATAAAGGTAATTTTTTGCAATAGGCTCAAAGGGGTACTAGAAGGATAAATTTATATGAGGTGGGGCATTTAAGCACAAACGAGCCAAAGATGGCCTTCAATCATGTCCTTAAAAGATGGTAACCTTGCCTATTTATCTTCAGTAGATATACAGTACGTTCTAACACAATAATATGAATTTGATATCATGCAAAGTCACAAGCTAAAATAAAATGTATGAGATTATTCAAAATAATTCGTATTCAAAGAAAACTCCGAGTTTATGTATTCAGTCATCAATGACGGGAAATTAGCTCTAAAGCTTCCTGGGTTTAGTCTCCACTAAGAACCTAAGATTTACTGTTCAAAACAGTTCATCAATTTCTAAGTCTTAGCTTGGTACAAGTGCAAAAGTTCTACGCATGAATATCAAAATTACCCATAAAATATCACATTAAGCTTCATTATTTTAGATACAAGCATTCAAAATCTGACATTGATATTATCAAAATTAAATTCACATGCATCATCAACTAAAGTTTGAAAACTATTGAAAAATAATTCATGTATGATGGTTCAAAAATTTTTATTTATTATTTATTTATTTATTTATTAATTTTTTTTTTTTTCATATAAAAAAATAAGAAAGTGACGCAAGATAGAGAATCATACCCCCAAACCTAAAAATGATAATGTCCTCATTGATTGAAATAAGTAGCACACCCCCAAACCTGTTGAAAAGTACCTCAACACAAATATCAGGTGCAGAGAATATGTGCATCAAATTAGAACATGACCAAAAATAGATTGAAGGTAATGTGGCTACACTAATTTGGAAATTAAAAACAACCTAAACTAAACTAAAAACTAATATTCTAGAACTAAATATACGAAAAGAGAAATCCTAAATCCTAAATCCTAAACTAAACCTGAGTCCAACTCCTTTAATCTGGGTCACTGAGGTGCATCGCCTCAATTCCGAACTGGGTCATCGGCTCAAACATTGGTTTAAGACGTTGCCCATTGACTTTGAAGACTTGATTGTCCTTGAGATTTTGGATCTCAATCGCACCATGCGCACTAATAGAAACAACCTGAAACAGACCTTCCCATCTAGATTTCAGTTTCCCCGGGTGGAGCTTAAGTCTGGAGTTGAACAACCAAACTTTTTGTCCAATGTGGAACTCTTTCCGAGAAATGGACTCATCATGCAGCTTCTTGTACCTTTCTTTGTACATCTTGGAGTTTTCATACGCATCATAACGTAACTCTTCCAATTCACTCAGCTGTTGCCTTCGATTTGATCTTGCCGCTTGCATATCAAAGTTAAATCTTTTGATAGCCCAAAATGCCTTATGCTCTAATTCAACAGGAAGATGACATGCTTTCCCGTAGATAATTCTGAACGGAGACATTCCAATTGGAGTCTTGAAGGCGGTAAGATAGGCCCAAAGAGCATCAGATAGCCGGTTAGACCAATCTCTTCTATCTGGTCGGACCGTCTTTTCTAAAATTCATTTAATCTCTCAGTTCGACACTTCCACCTGACCACTAGTCTGCGGATGGTACAATGTTGCGACCTTGTGACTGACGCCGTATTTCTTCATTAAAGCAGCAAAATGGCGATTGCAAAAGTGCGAACCGCCATCACTAATGATCGCCTGTGGAAACCCGAATCTGTTAAAAACATTTTCTTTCAGAAATTTGACCACAACTTTGTGGTCATTTGAATGGGTTGCCACAGCTTCAATCCAGTTGGAAACGTAGTCAACAGCTACAAGCATATATGAGTATCCGAATGACGTGGGGAAAGGACCCATGAAGTCGATCCCCAAAACATCAAAAATTTCAACAATTAAAATCGGATTAAGGGGCATCATATTTCGTCGTGAAATATTTCCCAGCTGTTGACATCGTTGGCATTCTTTGCAAAATTGAGCAGCGTCACGAAAGATGGAGGGCCAGTAGAATCTACTTTGAAGGATTTTTTGTGCGGTCTTCTGTCCTCCGAAATGGCTTCCACAGGCTCCAGCATGGCAGAAATTGATGACGCTTAGTTGCTCCTCTTCAGGCACACATCTCCTGATGATTTGATCTGAATAGATTTTGAATAATTGTGGTTCATCCCTAAAATAATATTTTATTTGGGAGAAAAAGAGATGCATATCATTCTTACCCCATTCAGTAGGGATTCTGCCAGTGACCAGATAGTTCACGATATTGGCAAACCAAGGAGCTTTCGTAGCGGTTGCATCAATTGCCATTAATTGCTCATCCGGAAAAGTGTCTCGGATAGGTTCAAGTGCAAATGATTCTTCAGGCAAAATGCGAGACAAGTGATCGGCCACAACATTCTCTACTCCCTTTTTATCTTTAATTTCAAAATTGAACTCTTGAAGGAGCAAGATCCAGCGGATCAATCTTGGTTTGGCATCCTTCTTTGCTAACAAATATTTTAATGCAGAGTAGTTTGAAAAGACCACTATTTTTTATCCAAGCAGATAAGATCGAAATTTATTAAGAGCATACACCACAGCTAACAACTCTTTCTCAGTGGTGGTGTAGTTAAGTTGTGCATCGATCAATATCTTATTGGCATAATAAATTACGTGAGGTAATTTATTCACCCTTTGCCCTAAGACAGCTCCGATAGCGTAATCAGATGCATCACACATGAGTTCGAATGGTAAAGAATAATCCGGTGGTTGGATTATCGGTGCATTTGATAAGAGCTCGCGCAATTTCAGAAATGCTTTCATGCAATCCTCATCGAAGTCCAAAGGAACATCTTTGTCAAGCAAGGTGCACAATGGTTTAGCTACCTTGCTAAAATTTTTGATGAATCTTCTATAAAATCCGGCATGACCCAAAAATGATTGAATTTGGCGAACACTCTTTGGTGGTGACAAATTAGCAATTAAATCGACTTTGGCTCTATCCACTTCGATTCCTTTCTTTGAAATAATATGCCCCAACACGATTCCTTGTTGAACCATAAAATGTCTCTTCTCCCAGCTAAGAACAAGTTTTGATTCCACACAACGTTACAGCACCTGTGAAAGGTGATTCAAACAAGAACCAAATGTTTTCCCAAAAATCGAGAAGTCGTCCATGAAGACTTCGATGAATTTGTCAATCATATCCAAAAATATGGCCAACATACATCGTCAGGAGTTTTACTGTTTTCTCGATGGATATTCGGGATACAACCAAGTGCCCGTATTTCCAGTTGATCAAGAGAAGATAATATTCACGTGTCCTTATGGTACTTTTGCATATCGCAGAATGCCATTCGGCCTATGTAATGCTCCGACCACTTTTTAACGATGTATGTTAGCCATATTTTCGGATATGATTGACAAATTCATCGAGGTATTCATGGACGATTTCTCTGTTTTCGGGAAGACGTTTGAATCATGTTTGAATCACCTTTCACAAGTGTTGCAACGTTGTGAGAATCCAAACTTGTTCTCAGCTGGGAGAAGAGCCATTTCATGGTTCGACAAGGAATAGTTTTGGGGCATATCATTTCAAAAAAAGGGATTAAAGTCGACAAGGCAAAAGTTGACTTAATTGCTAATCTGCCTCCTCCAAAAAGTTTTCGTCAAATCCAATCATTTTTGGATCATGCTGGATTTTACAGACGATTCATCAAAGATTTTAGCAAGGTGGCTAAACCATTGTGTACCTTGCTTGGAAAAGATGTTTTGTTTGAATTTGATGAGGAATGCATGAAGGCCTTTCTAAAATTACGTGAGTTGTTATCAAATGCACCGATAATTCAACCACCGAATTATTCTCTACCTTTTGAACTCATGTGCGATGCATCCGACTATGCTATTGGAGCAGTCTTAGGGCAAAGGGTAAACAAATTACCTCATGTGATCTACTACGCCAGTAAGACGCTGATTGATGTACAACTAAATTACACCACCACCGAGAAGGAATTGCTAGCTGTGGTGTATACATTGGATAAATTCCGTTCCTATTTGCTTGGATCGAAAATAGTGGTCTTTTCAGACCACTCTACATTGAAATATCTGTTGGCGAAAAAGGACACAAAACCAAGGTTGATCCGATGGATCTTGCTCCTCCAATAATTTAACTTCGAGATCAAAGATAAAAAGAGGGTTGAAAATGTTGTAGCTGATCATTTGTCAAGAATTTTGTCTAAAGAATCATCTGTATCTGAGGCTATTCGTGACACCTTTCCGAATGAGCAGTTAATGGCAATTGATACAATAGCCACAAAAGTTCCTTGGTTTGCCAATATTGTGAATTATCTGGTCACTGACAGAATCCCTACGCAATGGGGTAAGAATGATAAAAATTTATTTTTCTCCCAGATTAAATACTATTTTTGGGATGAACCACAGTTGTTCAAATTCTGTTCAGATCAAATCATCAGAAAATGTGTGCCTGAAGAAGAGCAACTGAGCATCATAAATTTTTGTCATGCTTGGGGCCTGTGGAGGTCATTTCGGAGGACAAAAGACCGCACAAAAAATTCTTCAAAGTGAATTCTACTGGCCCTCCATCTTTCGAGACACTGTAAAATTTTGCAAAGAGTGCCAACGATGTCAACAACTTGGAAATATTTCAAGATGAAATATGATGCCACTGAACCCAATTTTGATTGTTGAGATTTTTTATGTTTGGGGGATCCACTTCATGGGTCCTTTTCCCCCATCATTAAGTTATTTATACATTCTGGTGGCCGTTGATTATGTCTCAAAATGGATAGAAGCTGTGGCAACCCGATCAAATGACCACAAAGTCGTGGTCAAATTCTTGAAAGAAAATGTGTTTAACAAATTTGCGATCCCAAGAGCAATCATTAGTGATGGTGGTTCGCACTTCTGTAATAACCATTTTACCACTTTAATGAAGAAATATGGCAACACCCACAAGGTAGCAACGCTGTATCACCTGTAGACTAGTAGTCAAGTAGAAGTGTCGAATCGGAAGATCAAATGAGTTTTAGAAAAGACGGTACGACCGAATAGAAGAGATTGGTCGAACCGGCTATCTGATGCTCTGTGGGCATTTCGTACTGCATTCAAGATACCAATTGGAAAGTCACCATTTAGGAGTGTATATGGGAAAGCATGCCATCTCCCAGTCAAATTAGAGCATAAGGAATTCTGGGCTATAAAAAGATTTAATTTCGACATGTAAGAGGTAGAGTCCAATCGCAGGTTACAGTTGAACAAATTAGAAGAGCTACGCTATGATGCATATGAGAATTCGAAGATGTATAATGAGCGGTATAAAAAGTTGCACAATCAATCAATTTCACGGAAGGAGTTCCACATTGGACAAAAGGTTTGATTGTTCAACTTCAAACTTAAGCTCCATCCAGGAAAATTGAAATCAAGGTGGGAAGGACCATTTCAGGTTGTATCCACTACTGTGCATGGTGCGATTGAGATTAGAAGTCTTAAGGATAATCGAACTTTCAAAGTAAATGGGCAATGACTTAAACCAATGGTTGAGCCAATGACCCAGTTCAGGATTGAAGCGATGTACCTCAGTGATCCGAAAAAGTGAACAATGAAGTGGTCAAGCTGTCGACACATAAACTCAACGCTTCCTGGGAGGCAACCCAGTGTGTTTTAAGTTTCTTCTTGTGGTAAAAATAGGAAGTCTTTGTCAATCGATTGATCGGAGACAAGTCAATCGATTGACCTTCTACGAGGCTCAATCGATTGATAATTGCACTATTGATTGATTGAAACCTCCATCATCATCATCATCTCAGCCCTGCATGTGTGTGTCTGACCAATCGGCACATCTGCTAAGTCAATCGATTGACAGTACCTCGAGTTAATGGTCAGTTTTTAGAAATCGGAGCGTCAATCGACACATCCTTTCGTTGGTGGATAAGTCAAGGGGCACGTCAATGTTAATCGATTGAGACTAACCTCTCAATCGATTGACTTGATTGCCTATTAACTCCACCAGTACCCAAGGCACCTACACGGTGCGACTTTTCGCGAAAAGGTTGTTGTCAATCGATTGACACCACTATGTCAATCTATCGACATTAAGAGTACTTAAGTAGATTGTACTACGTTGCATCCACATTCTAAATACCCTTTCACATTCTCACAACGTGGTGGAGGTCAATTGGTGTCAATCGATTGAGACTAGTCTCTCAATCGATTGACGATCACATTATATAAAGGGGACACCCGTGGTCCCCTTCTTCACAAACCTCCTCCAATCCGAGCGTTGATTTTTATTTTCATTCTCCTCGTACGTGATCGAAATGGCGGCACCTGGTCCACTGATCTACCGACCACCTCATCCCGCCAACAATCCTATGCGCATCCCCAATGACGAGTACGTGGATCACCAGTTTCAAACGGAGAATTTCTTTGATCTCGTAAAATATCGACGCATCGCCGAAGCCGCTCATTCAATCGAATTCATCGAGGCTCTGCACTTGGAGATGTTGCTCGCTCCTCCGCCTATAGATGTCTCGTTGCGTATATTGCGGCTATTTTACCAAAACATGGAATGGGTATCAGCCACACTATTGCTGATGGAGTTGCCATTCATCTGCCTCAAGATTGACAACTGGACGTAAAACTTGCATGCTGCCGATCTTGCCTGTGCATTCAATTTTTACGTGGTTCGTCCATTGAACCACCACATCAATCCTGCCATTGATCTCAGCCAGGACCTTATGATCAACAACATGTGTGGAGGACGGCGCGGGTCCGGTTTGTCCACTAAACGAGCCATCCTATCAATGGACATCTTGTTTTGGGATATTGTTATGTCAAACAATCTCTTACTGCATGACACGAAGAGCGAGAAAACAAAGAATAGGGTGTTAGCGCTTTATGCAGCGCACCCGAATACTTGGTTTGATGCTCCGGGATTGATGCTTGAAGAGATGTATCGGTGTCACAGCGACATCATGATCACCACCGCACCAAAAAAGTGAGAAGCCATTCTTTTGCATTTCCCGCACTACGCGATACATCTTTTGGACCAAGTTGGGTGCCCGATTTACGATGATGAAGAGATGGGTGATATGCAATTTTATCACTATGGCATGAATGTTTGGGACAAGAGCATCAAGGCCATTCTGTGTGTTACGTCACCACCTATCGGCGTCGATGAAGTACCTCCTCCCTGACCAAACCCCGCACAACACCAACGCGGCGGCATCCTACGACCTCGTCTTGAAGAGGTCCCCGGTTTTAATGCCGAGGTAGCAGTAGCTCATCTCGAGGCACGGATGGATGGGTTGAGTGCCATTGTGGGAGGTATTGATCGACGTTCATGATTTTAGAGTTCCCTTCTCGTGCGGATTGCCCGTGAGTCATTCCCTGGGCAAGCCGAGGACTTCATCACAAGAGCGAGAGCGGCAATTGATGGAGAGGGAGATCCATAAAATGATGATGATGATGATGATGCTTAGTGTGTTTTGTGTTTATGTTTGTGTGGTTTATTTGTTTTTAGTCTGTTTTATTTTGAGACTTGTGGTTTGTGTTAGGTGTAGGATTTGATTTTGTTTAAGTTAGTTTGTTTGATATGTACACAATCTGTAATCAAATCAGATTGAATGAATGAAAAAGGATGTGTTTTGTGTGTTATCCCTCGGTGTATTCTCGGGTTAATGCATATGTTCATCAGTCAATCAATTGAGATGAAAATCTCAATCGATTGAGTAATTCAACTCCATAATGATCAAACTGTTGATCGATTGAAGAGCCATTTTCAATCGATCAACCTGGACATTCCATTCCCATTCATTAATTGACAATCTGTCCGCATCACTATTTTGATGTACAAAGTGAGCCGATTCAATCGATTGAGGTAGACCTTTCAATCGATTGATAGTTTAGATGACCAGAAAATCTTTTCTGTCAGAAACAACGAATTTTCAACAAATGCGTACACTGACTAAAAAAGCTTACGTTGGCCGTGCACCATATTTCCAACTTGGCATTATATGTCAATCGATTGACACTCACGGGTCAATCGATCGACTGATGCATGTTCTCCAAAAATACATCCTACCTCTCTGAAAACCAAGTGTCAAGTCTCTTCCTTAGAGTTCGTAGTTTAGGAGGTTTCTTTGAGTCCCTAGCATATGTCTTTTAGAAATTTTTCTCTATTTATACCTCTCTTAGGATAGTCTTCTAACTTACCTTAGTCAGAAATTTTCATTCAATCCTCCCCAAGTTTTTGCGATGGCTCCTATCCAGTACCGCACCTGCTCGGCAGTCAAGAAATTAATGGAACCGGCACGAAAAAGAGTCCGTCGAGAACCACCATGGGAACCGCTCGATTTGTCGATGCGAGAAATCATTGATATTGACCTTGTTTTCGATCCAAAAGTTCAATCGAGTTTTGCTCGTCCCATCGAAGCCGGCAATGCTCCAGCGTTAAATTTGATTCCGACCTATTTATGGGCGAAATTAAACCAGCAACTGCCACTTGTATCGCCGCCTCCTACCCCACCAACATCTCCGCCACAAGCGCCCATTTCACCACCCGGCAAGGGCAGAATCACTGAGGAGATGTGGCGTTACGCATTCCCACAGCCAAAGCAAGGGAGCACTTCCAATGATGATTAAGGGATTGGGACGGTCAGTTTTAAGGTCTAGTTTTAGGAGTCCTTTAGATTTTATTTTATTTTATTTTCATGTGTTAGATTAGGGTATTTTTAGATTATATTTTAGAATTAGGTTATTTTTATTAAATTTTCAATAAGTGAAATAAATTGCACCAGTTAACAAAAGTTTAATTTAGTTATATATTTGTGTTTTCTATTTTGGTCACAATACCTTTCACCTGGTCAGCCTTTTGGTTCTCAATTGTATTTAACAGGTTTGGGGGTGTCATTCACTTTCCAAAAATCCAACCAATGGGGACATTTATTTCCTTCGATTCATGTGTAGAATTCATATTAAAAAAAAGAAAAAAAAAAGGTTGCTCTCGGATTTTAAAAGTGCATCAGTCAATCGATTGAGACGAATTGTCTCAATCGATCAACTGATAATCATCAGACCTATCGAAAGCCTGCGTCAGTCAATCGATTGAGGAATTGGATTCAATTGATTGACTGATGACAATTAGAATTATGAATTTTGAATTTTATTCATATTCTTAAATTATAGATGGCCGAAAATTCATTTAGAGATTGTCATCATGCCATGATTGTTTTACAAATGTTCATAAATTTTAATGATGAATAATGATGTTCATGATCTATGACTAAAAATTCTGTACCATCACATTGTTTTAATTCCAAAATCTGAGAATTAAGTATAGAACGTGAAATTCTAAGATTCCAAGAAAGTCTAAAACCTAGTGAGCTTTGAAACTTTGTCCTCATTTTTGATGAGTGTTGAAAATTTTTGAAGTATCTTTGAACTTTATTCTTAAATTGTTGAAATCTCATATAGTTTATTTCAATTTGTTGATTTCGCATATGTTATATTATTGTACTAGAAATTATTGTGTAAAAACTCAAGGCAAATAGGTATCATTACCATCATGAGAGGAGATGATCAAAGGCCATCTTTGACTCGTTTATGCCCAAAATATCTCACCTTATATTGATTTATCTTGTTACACCCCCTTTGAGTCTCAATTGAAAGATTTTGCCTTAAACATTCCTTGTGAGTTATATTAATCATACCCACACCGGTTTGAAAAGACCTTGCCCTTTAATTTATGAGAAATTAGGGAAGAGAGCAAGAAAGGAAATAGAAAGTTATGACAATAATAGTTGTAAGGAGTATATGGCCGAAAAATAAAAAAGAGAGCAAAGAAGAAAATATATCTTTGTGCAAGAGATAGAAAAATATGTAAAAGTGGTGTTATAAAGAAAAAGAAAGAAGGAGAAAAGTGATAAAAAGGAAAAAGCTTCTAAAAGGTTCGAAAAAGAAAGTGTGAAAAATCATAAAATCAAATGTGCTTCCTTTTCCGATTTCTCAGAGAAATTTGAATCCAATTTTTCCTTTCTTTCTTAACTTTTACCCGAGCCCCATTACAATCTTAGAAAAGACCTTCTTGATCCAATCATGAGTGGTAAATGCCTTGTGGAGAGTGATTATACAATGTCTATGGTGCTTGATATATGCATGCTTAGGATACAAATATCTTTCCTAATGAGATTTCTTTTAAAAATTCTTTGATGTACCGTCTTTCTTAAAATATGTGAGATTCTTCTAATTTGTGTTATAATTCCATCTCACATATGGGTGAAAAGTAAAACTATTTATCGGAGCAATTTCATTCTTGAGTGCATACCTAAGGTGAGGATTGAGTCTAGACAGGAAATCTAAAGACTTTGAGTTTAAACTTATTCTCAGATAAAAGAATTTTAGCAGTGATAATAGCACATGACACTTTGGGCATGAATCATGAGCATTGAAAAAATAATAAGTTGAGTTGAATGAGCATTATTAAAATAAGCATGGTCAGTAGCATCTTATAAGTTTTCACGGATAATTAATCATTTAAGGGCATGACTACAATTATGAAATTCATAAGTTTTTGAAGTTTGTAGGTACCTTCACTGAAAACTCTCAGGAGACATAACTCCTCCACTAGGGATTACCTAAGGGTTTAAAGGCTTGTTGCATAGGCTAAATGCAATCGTGCTCCCTACGAAAGTGGCATTCATTTTATTTGCTAAATTGTTAGTTATGTTTCATTCTCTTTGCTCGAGGACTAGCAAAGTATAGGTTTGGGGGTGTGATCGGTGCCAAAATGTAACTATATTTTACACCTTAATTCCTATATTTAGCTAGCCGATGAAAGCATCTGATGGTTGTTATGAAGTTTCAATGTTTACAGGTGTTTCTGACCGTTGGATCATTAAAGAACATAAAAGAGAACAATTAAGGGTTACGCAAGAACTGTGGATCAAAAAGGTTAAAAGAAGTATCGAAATCCATAAAGTAGCTCAACATCCACCAGGAGAATGGAGACTCTACCCATATATATGTCAATCGATTGAAAACCAAGTGCCAATCGATTGACAAGAGAGATAGTTTTGCCCTGTTTTTCGAATTTGAGGTCAATCGATTGAGAAAGAATTCTCAATCGATTGAGGTAATTAGGGAAATGTTTTGCTCGCCCCTATATAAAGAAAGCTACGGCTTTGTTTTGGGGGATTTATTCTCTATCTTTTCTCTCACTCGTGGGCTCACATTCTTTCTTTTTCTTTTTAGGGTTTTCTCTGGGTAGATTATACTTAGGCTTTTGTAGTTCTTTTCTTTTACAGTTTGTGGAATCATAGATTGTATTTAGGAAAAGTATTGTAAAAAGATCTTTGGTGATAAATAGAAAGTACATATTTAAGAGAATGACTTTGAGTTTACAACTAGATCGCACACTAAGGATGAGCGACTAAATTATTTGTTCAAGGAGAATGCGATCTCCAGATAAGTAACATTTTTATGATTAACTCCACAATCTCTTAATTTCATCATGGAATCATTCTGCTAAAAGTGTGTCTAAACTGAATATCTTTTGAATGCTTTATTATGGCCGTTGATCTATGTTATCAACGACCATAATTGTCAGATCTATACTTGCAGGCCGATCTAGGCTGCAGAGTGATTATATGTTCATGGTCATGATTTAAGAATCTTGAGATACGCTATGCTTTTTACATGATTCATACCGCAATGATAGGCTGAGTCATCATTTTTAGATAGGGTATGCCGTATCGATGATCATATTTTCTTACGATTCATTTTCCTAGATAAATGATGGTGTGATTAATGTATTATGGAATTGTGGGTTTAATGGTAGAAAGGTTATAAATTTGGGTAACAAATTCCTTGATCATTCATAGAATTATCATTTTATTTATTAGAAATTGTCTTGCTCAGATTAGTTATTTTTCTTGCATCTATAATAGTGTAGTAATTGTTTAACAAATTGAACTTTCTCCCTTGATACTTCCTGAAGTGTTTTAAATCTCTTTAAGGATTAATTAAATTTCGCGTTTCCCTATGGGTTCGACACCCTTGATTTTACCATGCTACAACTGATCTTGTGCACTTGTAAGGGTACAATTTAAAACCAATCACTCGGTCCACTAGCAATATTGCCATCAAGTAGCCCAAGAGATTTTAGACTCCCAATAGACCCAAGGTGGGTCTCGGTTCCAATGGTTCATGGGCTTGGGTTCAATTAGATCTAGACTACATAGTTCACACATGGGTTTGGTTTCAACTAACTCTACATAACAAAATCTACCTGTGAGCCCGCTGATTGGTCTAAGTGGCATGTGACCTGGGTTCGCATATGACTCGTTCACAATCAGGTCACTACGGGTCCAAGGTGGCAAGGGCCCATGTGGGTTCTTCCTATTCGAGGTCCAAATGGCTCATGGCCCGGACTTAATTCGTGCACCAACACGGGGTGTTACAAATAGACCCTAGAAAAAATAAGACTATTAGCGGCACCAAAAATAGTTGCTATTAACAAAAAAAGTTGTTGCTTCAATGAAGATATCAAAAATCGGCCGATACCGATACGTATCAGCAATATGTATCGGTGCCGATGCATATTAGGTATTGCTGTATTGCCCCAAAAAAGTAATTCCCACGAAATCCTTCATATGTTGTAGAATATCCATGAAATTTTCTATTCTCTGTTGCGTGTTAGAAAACTGTCAAAATCTGTAAAAAAAAGTTGGCTAGAAAACTATCAAAATCTGTTGGAAAACTGTCAAAACCTGCAAGAAATCTGCAGAAAAATAGAATAGAAGATATTGCCAATCGGTAGGAAAAGGTATTGACTGTTTGCGCCCATTGTTTACTAAAAGCCCCCACGACCTAGACTCCTTTAACTCCGTTGATTGCATCATATCAGACGATAAAAGTTGTATTTCACCTCTATCTTTCACACAATAAATCTTAAGATCATGGGGCACATAGTGCCCTTGAATCATATGGCACACGTCACGCTTAAACGTAACTTTAAAGCCAATTTTTGGGATCTCTGATATGTGTAATCCATAACTTATGTCAAATAGGTACACCATGATCTCAAGATCTATTGTGTAGAAGATCTTTCTGTAAATCGACCTTCATCATCTTATACGCCCTAATCAACGATTTTGAAGGAGTCTCGGAAGTGGGCTTTTTCAGCAAATAAGTGGGTGCTAACAGAGGAACCTCTTATAAAGGAAATGGGTGGCACTTTTCTCTAATGCCTGCTGTCACTTCAAGTTCAATATTGTTTATTCATGAATCATGAAAATATGGCATGTCTCTTTTAAATATTTAAAAAATGGGGCACCTATCCCATGTACATCATAGGTATTAAGTACACTGTTATGCCCTTCCACCGAGTTTTTTGTTTGTTTTTTAAAAAAAAATAAAAATTGGCCGATACGTATTGGTTGATTCGTATCGGCCTCAGGCAAACCGATTCCCAAGACCGATACCTGTTTGACACCTTGACTTCGATAGCGATATGTCTAGTAGTGGCATTTTTTTTGTTAATAGAGGCAATTTTTGATGCAGCTAATAGTCTTATTTTTTAGTGAGAATCCAAATTATGATTTCCAATTACAGATTTAAAATTATGGGAAGAGCATGACTAAATCTCATATCTCAGATCCATGATTAGATTCCAACAATAGGCAAAAATAAATGTTAATAAAATCATACACACATCTATTTTATTTTCAACTATGGATTTAATCTATGAATAAGCCCTCAGATGGAATTCATTAGATCCTAAAGAATTCATTAAATTTCATTAGATCAAGTAATTTTAAGAATTCATTAAAATTACTCAATTACGATCCACAAAAGTGCCACTTGATTAACAAAATGGTTGCACTTTGATCTTTCGTGCAATAATTCTTACAAAATTAGGGTTATTCCCCTTTCTAAAAGCTAAAAAAATAGAAAATTAGATAAAAAAATAAAATAATATGTGAAAGAGAGTTCTCAAACCCTAACTCTAACTTCGCCTGTTATAGGGCTCTTTTTTACGAAACCGTACCCTAATTTCTTTTCCTCAAATTTCGAGTAGAAATTTTATATTTTCAATCGGTTGAATCAATCGATTGTTTTTTGGTAGCCTTAAAAACTTGAAAATTCGGCCCAGAATTGATCGATCGATCGATTTTTCCCGATTTTCGTGTTCAGCATACACAATCTCAATATTTTGGCTATAACATTTTACTTCGAACTCAAATTGACACGATTCTTGTGGAATTGGAAAGAAGATAAAGAGTTTTACAACTTTGTGTGAAATAGAAATTTCACGAATCCGATGTTTTAGAAGTCAAAATAGAGTTGTAAGTTGAGATAAGTTCTGAATGACCCAAGGTTGTGTGAATTTAATGTTATTTTTTGAACTCTTGAGCTATTTTATACTCGGCACTAGGCCATACACTACAAATAATCCAGATTGTAAGAGATAAGAGTCAAATTCGGAGGGGAATACATCGTCAGATCGTTTGTGATTCCATTATGGGAGCCAATTATAAATCAATCAACCAGCTATACGAATGCCTAGGAGTAACTTTTCTAGGCATGTTGAGCATGTTACTTGCTGATCTTCCATGCGCGATTTTTAAGGAGTATCACGAAAATTATGCCATTGAAGAACGTGAAGAAAGAGTAATAAATGCCATGAATTTTTTTCTAAAAGCTGGGCTATTGGGTGACAAGGTCAATTGGTCTTGGCCTACCCTAAAAGTTGTTACTCAAGTTGTTGCAAATATCGATGCTAGTTTGCAGGAAGAAGGTGGTCAAGGTGTCGAAGGGGACAACGAAAATGATGAAGTTCGAGAGATAGGGCTAGCAGACCAAGTTTGATCATAGGGGGAAGAAGAAAGTGATCTCCGCTGATCTCAATGTTGTTATGAACCATTTGATAGCCATTATGTCTCTTTTATCTTTTCTTTTTGTATCAATAGTCAACAGAAAGCCATCCGCATCATCATCTTTATCGCATTATATAATGAACCTTGCTACGCTCTTATAATGTATGAAGTTTTATTATAAGAATAGTCGATCTTGTCCACTCTCAAGGGGAGTCGTGTATCATTTAAATAAAAAGGATTCCAATTAACTAGTATATGGATGTTTATCTTTATCTTTACAACAAATTCAAAGTATTTCTCAAAAGAAATACAAGATATGAGAAGTTTATCCGAGTGATAATTAGTGATTACCAGTTGAAGGTTGATTCGTCCCACCTGGATCATTATCACTCTCCCTCAAGTGAATCGACGCAGTCACAATGTTGAGCTTGCGAAACAGATCCCAAAACCGAGTAGAAGAGAGTCCCTTTGTGAAAATATCAGCAAGTTGATCACGAGTAGAGACAAAGTGAACATGACATTACTTCGAGCAACCAGTTCTTGTACAAAGTGATAATCAATCTCAATGTACTTTGTACAAGCTTGGAATATCTGATTTGAAGATCCCAACACAAAATTGAAGCCAAATAAACTTAGTTGCACTATTGGAAAGAGTGCGATACTCAGCCTCAATGCTAGATCAGGAGATGGGTGGGGTTGGTTGCTTCTTAGAAGACCAAGACACAAGATTAGGTCTAAGAAACACACACGAGCTAGAGCTGGAACACTGAGCATCAGGGTCACCTGCCCAATTAGTGTCAGAATAGGCGATCAACTCAGAGCTAGATGAATTGAAGAAGGTCAACCCATTTGTGAGTGTGCATTTGAGGAAGCGAAGAATTGTTTAACAGCCTGAAGGTGAGTGGTGCGAGGGGCATGACTGAATTGACAAACTTGATGGACAAAAAAGTCGGGGCATGAGTGAATTGAAAAACTTGATGGACAACAAGGTTGACACGTGAGAGTTAAATTATTGGAGGTTGCCAACAAGTTGTTGATAGCTAGTCGGATCAAGGAGTAGTGTACCGTAAAATGAAGAAATTTTGGCACCGATGGAGAAGAAAATTGTTGAGGCGAAGATACCAAGCACGCAAAGCCTGCTTGACGCATTACAAAGCTTTGTGAAACTTGTGAACATGAGAAAGGCGTGCATGATCATGAAACTATGACGGCTGCTGCATATAAACATCTTCTTGTAGATAGCCATGAAGGAAAAAATTCAGACATCAAGTTGATGAATATCTCCACTACCATTATGTGCTCTTATTTTACCGAATGTGTGGGACGTGTCCTCCATAACCTACTTTTGAACATGGGCTGTCAATTTTCCATGTGCCAAGTATCAAGGAAACTAATGATTTCAAACAAGTGCCAACTCAAGCCTAGCTGTCACTATGAACATTGCCAGATTTTGTGCCTCCCATGATTATAGGATCAATTTCTTATCTTTGTAAATATTGCTATTAATTGTGATTGTAAATTTGCTTTTCAGTTACATATTTTTGAATGCCTAAAATTAGGCCTCTCAGGTTGTATAAATATACAAAGCATGAACAGAAATTGTGTGAGTTCAAAATACAAAACCTTAGTAGTGTGAATCCTCTTTATGGTATTAGAGCCCCAAACATCTAACGTGTATCTTTCCTCCCGTGACATGGCTGCCATCTCTGCATCTACCACTGATTCACCCATCATCACCATCAATGCCGCAACCACCATCAATGAAAAACTCACCCCCTCTACCTTCCCTCAGTGGAGGGCTCTATTTGAAGCATTGCTCATTGGCTATGATCTCATCGACTTTATCACGGGTGTAAAAAAATGCCTTGCCATTGATGCAACGAATTCCACTGCCTCTAAAGCCACGAACTCCCACTAGGTTCGTCAAGACAAACTCATCCTCCACGCCATCCTTGCCTCCACCTCCATCACTATTACCCCCCTTCTTGCTGCCTACAAAACATCACATGAGGCTTGGACAACACTTACCCGTTTATATGCGGGAAAATCAAGGACGCGTGCGATGCAGCTCAAGGAATATTTGACCTTGAGCACTTGTGGAACTCGCACCATCACTGAGTTCCTTCAAGCAATCAAAGTGATTGCTGACGAACTCGCTATCATTGATCATCCGATTTCGGATGATGATTTAACCCTCTACATTCTCAATGGATTGGATTCCGAATTTAGAGAAATTGCAGCACCTATTCGTGCTCGTGAGACCTCTCTGAAATTTGAGGAAATCCATGATCTTCTTGTAAGTCGTGAGAGTTATCTTCAACGGCTGGAGAATCAATCAACAGCAACATTTGTTCCCACCGCTCATTACTCTCATCGGTATGGAGGTACCCCTAGACAACATAAACCGAGCCCTAAGTCTTTCTCTGACAAGACTCGCATCAACAATAGGCACCACAAAAATGGGCCCTCCAATTCGGTCCATAGGAAATATACGCCAAAATGCCAATGGTGTGATCAAATGGGCCATACGGCCAAAAAGTGCCTAAAAATGTCCTCTGCTGACTTCACCGCAAACTGTGCAGCATCCTCCCAAGGAAAAAATCACAGGGAGCTAGTTGACTCGGCGACATCTCACAATATGACCACCGACCTTACTAATATGTCGATTAATTATGAATATGATGGCACTAATGAGGTGGTAATTGGTGATGGATCAGGTTTGCCTGTGTCTCATATTGGTTCATTATCTCTTGCATCGACTAATCGTGTCTTTCATTTACGTGATACCCTTTGTGTTCCAACAATTCAAAAAAATCTTATTTCCGTTCACCACTTTACCAAGCATAATAATGTTTACCTTGAATTTCATCCTATTATTTTTTTAGTGAATGATCGGATCACAGGAGCAACACTACTGAAAGGCGAATGTGAAGATGGAGTGTACCCATTTCCGGAGCATCTACCACCAAACTCCAAAAATGTCGTTGCCTATGTTCATGAATGTACTACAACCGATGGATGGCACAAAGGAATTGTTCATCCCATTTAATTCATGCTTTTTCTTTACCCACCAATAAAAATGAGTAATTATCTCTTTGTACTTCATGTTCTCAAAATAAAGCTCATCGTCAAACTTTTAATACTCGTGGTCTTACTAGCACCGCTCCCTTGGAATTGATTTACACGGATGTTTGGGCCCCATCTCATGATATTGGTATTGATGGTTCAAAATATTATGTTCTTTTTGTTGACCACTATACCAAGTACATTTGGCTCTATCCTACGACTCATAAATCAAATGTTCAAAAAAAAATTCCGCAATTTCGAAATCTTGTGGAAAATAAGTTTAATACAAAAATAGTCTTTATTCCAATAATGGTGGGGAATATATTGGCCTCAAATCTTAACTTTCCGTTCATATGATTAGTCATTACACAACCGCTCCCCACACCCCACAACAAAATGGTATGTCTGAAAGACGACATCGCCATCTTGTTGAGACTGGTCTCACCTTACTCACGAATGCTCACATGCCTCTCTCATATTGGCCATACGCGTTTCAAACCGCTGCCTATCTCATCAATCGAATGCCCACCTCGATTTTAAACAATCAATCTCCATTTAAAAATTTGTTCAAACAAATGCCAAATTACCTCAAGCTCAAGCAATTTGGTTGCCTATGTTATCCATTAACTAGGCCTTATAATAAACACAAACTTGAGCCGAAGGCCCAACCATGCACATTCGTGGGTTACTCCGTCTCTGAAAATGCGTATCTCTGTTTTGAGCCCAATACCCGAAAGATTTTTACCTCTCGGCATGTCATATTTCATGAAGGGATTTTCCCTTTTCAAAAATCAAATCCCAACAATACCATCTCCCCTCCATCTACTACCGAAGACTCCTCTGTAACGATCTCGTTGCTGCAAATCTTCTTGCCTCCACTCGGCACTACAGAGTCTCTGAACATGCGTACTAACGTCTCGCCATCTCCTGAGAATGAGTCATCCCCTGAACCGCATCCTCTCCAGGTAAGTACCCTCTCTTCTCCTCCCTTGATTTCGAGCCAAATTCCTTCATTACAAGTGCATGAACCTATTGTCTCTGAGAATAATGAAGTGTGCACTCATCGAATGACTACCCGATCCATGAATAATATCTATAAGCCAAAAAAATATTTTCTTGTCACTAAGCACCCTCTTCCATCCTCCTTGGAACCCACGAGTGTTATTGAAGCACTCACTAATTCCAGATGGCGTGATGCCATGTCGACTGAATTGACTGCATTAATGCGTCATAATACATGGCAACTAGTACCACCTCCGAATGATTGTAATATTGTTGGTTGTAAGTGGGTGTTTTGGATTAAGAGGCATGCAGATGGATCTGTTGATCGATTCAAGGCTTGACTCGTGGCCTTGAATTACAAAGAGACATTCAGTCCTGTCATCAAACCGGTCACCATACGCACTATCTTAACCCTTCCTGTTATGCAAGGTTGGTCTCTAACGCAATTAGATGTCAATAATTCCTTTCTTCATGGGCATCTCACAGAAAAGGTGTATATGAAGCAACCACCTGGTTTCAACAGTCCGAAAAAACCAAATCACGTTTGCTGCCTTACAAAGGCAATATATGGACTAAAACAAGCACTTCGTTCTTAGTACTCTGCTCTTAAACAAATACTATTAGAATTTGGTTTCATCAATGCTAAATCTGACTCTTCTCTATTTGTGTTTCATTCCATACTTGCCTATTGCCTAGTTTATGTCGATGATTTGATTCTCACTGGAAACAATTCAAGATTTGTTGCAAGCATTATTGATCAACTTTGACAGAAATTCTCCATCAAAGATTTAGGATCCTTACATTTTTTCCTTGAGGAAGAGGTAATTCCTACCAAAGATGGCTTGTTTCAAACTTAGCATAAGTATATCCGAGATTTACTTGCTAATACAAGTATGGATAGAGCTAAGGATGTCACAAATCCTCTCTCTACATCAGTTTCTCTAAAGCTGGCAGATGGTTCGTCATCCATTGATTCAACCGAATATCGTAGAGTGATTGGAGCATTACAATATTTGTCCTTAACTCGACCTGATGTAAGCTTCACTGTGAATAAACTCTCACAGTTTATGCATTGCCCCACACAGGTCCACTAGACAGCCACTAAAAGACTGCTGCGATACTTGAAGAACACTATTTTTCATGGCATCAATATCAGAAAAACATCAAGCCCAACACTCACATGCTTCTCGGATGTTGATTGGGCTAGTAGTTTGGATGACCGAAAATCAACTTCAGCTTGTCTACTTTTCCTTGGTCACACACCCATTTCATGGAGCTCTAAAAAGCAACGTGCCATTGCACGGTCATCAACTAAAGCTGAATATAAGGCTTTAGCAACGGCTGCAGCGGAGTCCATGTGGCTGCTATCTCTATTTCAAGAAATGAAGTTTAAATTACCACAGCCACCCCTACTCTTCTGTGATAATTTGGGTGCAACCCAGTTGAGTTTTAATCCTGTCCAGCATTCAAGGATGAAGCATATCCAGATAGACATTCACTTTGTGCGAGATTTGGTTGAGAAAAAAATTCTTAATGTTCGGCATGTTCACACTAATGACCAGCTCGCAGATTTACTCACCAAGCCACTTTCAAGACAAAGGATAGACTACCTACGAAACAAGATCAGCCTATTCGATGGTAGCCCGTTCTTGCGGGGGTGTATCAAGGAAACTGATGATTTCAAACAAGTGCCAACTCAAGCCTAGCTATCACCATGAACATTGCCAGGTTTTGTGCCTCCCATGATTATAGGATCTGTTTCTTATCTTTGTAAATATTTCTATTAATTGTGATTGTAAATTTTCTTTTCAATTACATATTTTTGAATGCCTAAAATTAGGCCTCTCAGGTTGTATAAATATACAAAGCATGAACAGAAATTGTGTGAGTTAAAAATACAAAACCTTAGTAGTGTGAATCCTCTTTACCAAGTCATTACCTTGCCTCCTATCCTGAACTAGCGAGTCACTCCCGATTTGAAGGCCCCTCGAACTCCTAGGAAGAACCCGAATTGGCTCATCTTTTCCGACAGGTTCAGTGCTACTCCGATCATACCCCTTCATCACTACCGAGGACCCACCAACGTCCCTGTCACCTACGGATTCCCAAAGATTCCATTTAGTTCTATCCACACCCTCCCTGTTAACCTTCGCAAAATCACAAGATTGAGACGCTCTCAACCAAGCCCTATATTGAGAAGGACCAAAATCACCACCACACACTTCACGCACCTGGTGGGCAATGATCCCACATCTGTAACAAAATGTGGGCATCTGTTCATATTCGAAAGAGACCGATCTAGACTTTTGGCCGACAATGTTCAATATCACACCCCTACGCAATGGTTTGGTGATATCAACACTCATCCTCATGTGAAGAAAATTTCTCGAACCTTCCCCAACTTCACCATGTTCGACACTGCCAATGTGATTAACAATTCAATAGCCCATCTCTTTGTTCATTGCACCCATTGGAATCCCCAAAGCCCCGATCATCCAGAAAGAAGCCTTATTGAATTGTACTTGAGATACTGACAAATCTACATTATACTCAGCCAGAACCATTAAAGAGTTATCAAAACACCATGGTCCACTCCTCAGAATATGCTTCTTTTGTTTGTCATCTGAGAATTAGAACAAGAAAACATCTTCGTCGAAGCCAATAACACAATTCTCATTTCTAAGATTCCAGGTCTGCTTCAACGTATCTTTTGCCACTTCATGATTAAACCTTTTATTCATCAAGATCTTGACTAGCAGGCAATGAGAACCATCTTGAAATACCATTGGTTTTTCTTCAAATGAAATAGGGACTTTAACCTTCTCATCGTTTGTGAGTGAGAAATTTTTTTCCCAAGAAATAATGATGTCC